>VWZV01005695.1:204800-323196 GCA_013397155.1 Irena cyanogastra | reverse complement strand
CGGGAACCCCGAGTGGGCAGGGGGAACATCCCCGGGATCACGGGAACCCCGAGTGGGCAGGGGGAACATCCCCGGGATCACGGGAACGCCGAGTGGGCAGGGGGAGATCCGCGCGGAGCCCGGCGGGACGGGCGCGGCGGCAGGGGCAGGCTCGGGGGCGCCGTGGGCGTGCGGAGAACAGCCCGGGGCGAGCCCCTCCCGGCCGCTGTCGGCCCTTTCCCGGCTCCCGCCGCGTCCCCAGACGCGGCTCTGTGCGGGCTCTGCCCCAGCGTCGCCGCTGGATGCCGGGAGGGTGGCTTGAGCTGCTGCGACTACAGAGCCTTGGTTCTGGTGGGGAACCATCGTCTTTTTCAGCAGGGACTGAGGCGCTGTAGCCACCTCCTGCGGGAGAGGCTATGCAGGTCCCCGAGTTCCTCCTCTTATAGAGCTCTTGAGAAGGCAATTCCTGTCCACAGTCAGTATTTCCTGTAAGATCAGTCTTTATCACTTATATATTTACAGTTGTAATATCCTATAGTTTTATGCCATTCAACTCCAGATGCTGCTGAGGTGCTTTACAAACTGCTAGTTTATCACCTGAGTTATCCCCTGAGGCCAAGTTGGATGTCTGTTTAAATTAACCTGAACCATGTCCAGTCCTTTGTGTTTCCCATATAACTTTGAATAAATTGAATTCTTCTCTCCCTCCAGTTCTATTAATATAAATCACGTGTATGATCAGCTCCTTTGTAAAGTGAGTGAGTTTTTTTCTATAGAACAGGGAAAAAACATCAGGATAGGTGGGTATGGCAGGACTGCGGTGCCTAGCACGTGAACACGAAATCTAAAAAGAGCAAAGCTTTTGGTGTGCTCTTGGCCCACTGACCTGTGAAACAGGCATGGGGGAGCCCTGTGGGATTCTCCTTTGGGGGCTAAGAGAACAGGTTGGGGAAGGGAAAGGCTTTGGGTTCTCAAATGTAGGAATAATCAGTATTGCAGTGCAGAGGTGTAAATCCTTTAGTGCAGAGAGGAGTAAGCATTTCAGGATGAAAGGATGCTGAAATTTCTCAAGAACCTGTCCTGAGCTGGCTTGTGGAGCCATTCTGCTCGAGGAGCAGTGATTGCTGCATTCACCTACACTGGGATTGTTGAAAGAGGTTTCTGTATTTTTCACTTCTGTGCTAAATGTATTTGGATTTTTCCCTTATTCAGTGTTCAAAGAACTATATTTTCCTTCAATAATTACCATATGCCCATTAAAATTCAAGTCATCCATATGAAAACAGCTTTTTTTTTCTTGACCTCCTTGGATCTTTTAGAAACATATGAATCTTTATGTATTTATTATATCAATATTTCATGCTAAAGACAAAGCAGAGTCTACATCGGCCATAAGGGTTTTTTTGTGCCCCAAAGCTGTACTATCTCTTCTTACATACCCAGAATCATGTTTACATTTTTGTAACTACATTAGTTCATTGAAGATACTTTCCCTCCTTGTAAGGGTTGCTTTGTAGTTTCTTAAAGCACTGACCTCTAATATAATTTGATATTTGCTTGAAATTGTGTAGCTGATGCATTATAAATATCCTATTCAGTAGGTTCTCATAAGTAGCCAAATAATGGCCTTGGCTTGGAAGTAGCAACTGTGCCTGCCGAAACTCCTGTAAAGAATCCAAAGGATTTTTTCACACAATTTCAGGAGGGTTGTTTTTTTTTTTCCTTCTTCTTTTTTTTTTTTTTTTTTTTTTTAATAGGTGCTTCAAGTATTTAAGAGATGAGAAATTCAAATCTGGATCGTCTCAAAACTGATGGTACTCCTGAAGTTTCCGTTCTTTGGACCATAGAAGGGAATTGAATTCATGAATTGTTACTTTTTCCTTTGTAAATATTTGATTTTGTTCCTAATTACTTGATTAGCAAGTCTTAACAGTTTTTTCTTGTTTGCACAATTGTCCTTGTCGTTGTACTTTAAGTCTTGGGGGTTTTTTGAACCGAGATTTTCAGCAAGCTCCAGTTGCAAGTGCTCACCTTCTTGGGGAACCACAGCCAGCTCGCATTTGGCTGCAGATTTATTAGTAATAGTTGAAGAAATTACTGCTCCCAGATGTCCTACAGCTCTTTTCTTGAATGACTGGGTTGGGATATCTCTGCAATGCCACTTTGCATTGACACACCTGAGGAGATGAAAAAAATCTGCTATCCTTGGCCTGGCACTGAGCATACATTAAGACATTTATCAGTTATTTGGAAAACCTTGTTTCTCTGCATCTTTTTCAAGAGGGCTTCATCTTCATAGCAGCAATTACACAGTGATGCCCTGGACATCATAGAGAGGTTGCTTCAGAGAATGCTGAAATGTTATTGGTTACTTCTTCCTGTTATTATTATTTACCTGGTGGATTGCAGATACATACGTGGCTTGTGAAACACGTAACAATTGATTTCTATTCCACTAGGCTCCGTTCTCCAGGCCTCTAGGTATCCATTAGGCAGTGATATCAAAAATGTTCACATACTGACAGTTGAATACTAACGTTATGCCTAAGGCTCTGGGCCAGAAAAAATGGAAGTTTCTGTGAGGGAGGTGTGTGGGCTTGCAGCTGCACTTCAGAGCAGTAGCTAAGAAAATGATTAAAAATCAAAGTTGGTGCTGCTGCATTGCTGAGGCACATAGAATTTCTAAAATTCATAGCAACTTTTCATGGTTTTTTAGCTTTTACCCTTCTTCTTTGCTGACTTAGAGGCGACTTGAATGCTGATGAAAACACGCCCCTTAAATTTGCAACTCAGCAGCACAGCCTGAGGCACGTGTTAACAGCTCCTTAGAAAGTATTTCACAGTCTTTTGGTATTTCCACATCACTTAGCTGTAGCACTGCATTTATATACAAGTTTTGTCTGATGCTGAGTAGCCATCAGCCTTTCTAAAGGGAATTTAAGTAAAATACATCTTTATGCTGTGGTTTGTTGGTTTTTTTTTGTCCCAGACTGCAGGTTTTGTTTCTCCCTGTTTTGACGTCTAAATGGTGAAATCTGCTCCCAGATAGTCAAACAGAAATGGTACAAGGAGTTTGAAATGAGAATTAATCTGACGCATCCATAGATGCTGCTGTTATGACATTTTTCAATGCACCGATTGTGAATATATAGGTTCTTTAGGAATTATATATATTTAATAAAATGTTTATTACTATTTATTACAAATACCAAGAATATAAATACTCTTTTTAAAAACCTAACACTTAATTTTAATTCTAACCAGATTTGTGTGGAGTCAGTGTCAGAATGCTGATCATCAATTCAGTGATAAAAGACAAATTCTGATGAATTTTTTTTGACCCTCGTGTACAGAAATACACTGAAAGCTAAAAAAATACAATAGCTTGAGTTACTATCTTCATAAAAATGCTATGACAACATGATAATTCAACATACAAAAATGCAAACATACTAAGAATTGGTACGAAATTCTGTGTCCAGTGACCTTTGTAGGATGAGAATTTGTTCCAGATGGTGAAGATCAAATTGCCTCCAGTTTAAAATAATGTAATTCTGGGCTGCTGCAATCCTGCACTCATTTCCCCAGGCCACCCCTTATTCCACTATCCCTTGCCCAGATACTGGCATTCATGTGTTTCCATTCCTAGATCTGAGACCTGAACTGGGCCAAACCAAACGAAAGAGTTGCCAGGTTGGTTTTCAACTAAATGAATATTGGCCTGTTCCACAGGACTGTTAAATGAATCAAAGAAGACTGCAAAATCAGCAATACAGGTTTAGATTAGCTTCAGCTGTTACAGAGCTAAACCTTGGTTATTTCTCATTTTTACAGGTTCTTAGCTTTGTCAGAGAGACAAGGGGAAATCTGAGGCAAAGCTTGGATGTCTAAGACAATTGGAATAGTAACCACACCGTGCACTTCACATCCCCCAGCAATAAGGAATGGTTGCAGAAGCCCTCTCTCTGCCCTCTGTGTTTTGGAGAGAACCGCGGGAGCCCTAAAAAGCCAACGCCAAGTACCGGCTGTTGACACTTTAGGCTGAGGAGTGTATATGGACCCGTAATTTCTGTGCTCTTCTCCAAGATGTATAATGTTATTCTCAGATGGGCTGAAACACTGCGTTTAACAGATGTCAAAATACTGTTGTTAGTCCCTCTTCTCCAGAAGCTGCATTCCTTTTTATGTTTGAATCAATTCATCTTTACCTGGAGCTAGTAGTAATACAAGGATACGATCTTATTAAACTAAATCCTGCTTTGGCAAGAGTAGTTCTTGTCAGCACCATTGACAAAAATTTGTTTTTCTAGTACCCTCAGTGCAAAGAAGAAAGGAAAATTATATGTAAATTTTTTTGGGGGAAAAAAAGAAACCACAAACCCCCCGCCGTTGTTATCAGCCCGGTCTGCACTTTTACCAGCAATACAGCATTCTGTTTAGGACGTCTCGTCAGGAAATGTATAAGGAATAATCTGAGGCGATGACGAAATGGTTAACAAGCGGGGGAAGGAAGCAGTTTTGATCCAGTTAAATTGCAAATACAGCACAGGCTCATAAAAGTGAATTTCACAGGGATAGGCAGTAACAAGTGTCCAGAGGGAGGCAATTAGATCCTTCTCACTCTCTTACGGGGACAGACATTGAAATCAAGAGGCAATTGATTTAGAAGAGATAGAAGGAATGTTGCATAATTAACCCATGGAATTCTTTGCCTCAGGCTAACTTCCAGTCGAATTCCTTCGCTGAATTCAGTCAATTATAAAGATAACACTTAAGATGTTATATACATTAGAATACTCTCTATAATTGCCCTGAGAAGAAAAGCAATTGTTTTCCTGGTTAAAGACATAAGGTATACAGCACCTGGAAGGACGCGTAAACTTCCCCATGTGAAACTTTACCTGAGTATGGTGTCTGAGCACAGAGCTTTGACGGCTGTCTGCAGGTCATATGCGTTATGGATTACTCTATTTTACCCTATTGACAATCATCCTGCCTGAAACAGGTGTAACCGAGTCTTGGGAAACCACACACACTTATCCCTCCGTGTTTCACAACAGCCTGAATCAAATTAAACGAGGCAAGTTGCAATTACCAAAACTGTTGAGCAGTTAAAGTTTAGGAGGCATCTAGAAGGATCTTTACCCTGTTCGGGATTATAAAACAAGAGTTGTCAGGCAACAGAACACCCACAATTGTTACAGTGACTGCTGTGCTGTCGATACTCTGTTGTCAGCGATGCTTCCGCGTCTGCTGCCCCGCACAGGAGAAGCCGTACCTGTGCTGCTCCCAACAACAAAAGGAATACAAAGCTTCTAAACCAGGAAAGGTTTTGTTCTTCCCAGAGCCATCTTATACACTGTCTTCTAGTGAGACACAGCTACAAACAAAACATATTCCTTTCTAAATGCTTATTGTTGACTTGGTCTGTCAAGAAAGGCTGTAATATTTGGTTACAGTGCTGTTATCAACACGAAGAGAAATAGGAGAATGTACCAGAGACAGATAAAAATAAAGTTTCTCATCATACAAAGATTTTAGCTATATATAAAAAAAAAAATTAAGAGCATTATGACCAAACAAACTTTTAAAAAATTCAATGACTTCCATCTGTTACTCATGTACCTGGGATACCCCTGAGGGTTAGACATTATCCTGCATTTAATGAAGCTCTTGATGCCTTACATGGGAGATGTTGATTTTTTGACATCAGCATTTTATTTTGGGTCGTGGTGCTCTTCCCTGCATGCTGTTTTCGCAGCTGATAATCGGCCACTCCATTTATAGTGGTCACGTTTCGCTGGTGACCCAGCCTCTGCTCCCTGTAGCATACCACTAATGCCACTGGTAGGAGCCAGAATAATTTGACTGCCATGTGACATGCCCACGGGAAGACACAGCTCTCCGGGATGCAGCAGCTTTCCCATGCCATTCCTGCACTTGCTTGGATTCGCTGTGCTCTGGTTTCTAACAGCTTGAGTCCAAACTAAACTTGTCAAAGCTGAGCCTGTTAAGGAATGCCATTTAGGCCTCAAAACAGGGTTGCCTCATTTTTAGCTGTTGTGAACACATACACATTTCCTCATGCCCATTAAGGGAGGGTATGGTGTGCATGTGGCACCACCATAAAAACCAGACCTACAATAGAAACAGCTTAAAGTAATTACCTTGAAGCATCCACGTGTGAAAGTGTTGATCTTCTGCCTTCTGATAGTAGCTTATATACAGTTAAGGTTCCTATAAAATAGTTAAGACCATAGGGAATATTTCTTATGTCTTGGGGCATAAGAAGTTTCTTCCCTCTAACATTAATATTAATCCTGTGCTGGAGAATATATTGCTTTCCAGGAATTAAAATCATAACACAGTTTCTCCATTCTACATTAACAAGCTCTTTAGAAGTTCTCATTAGTAGAGCAGAACCATACTCTTAATTAAGCAAATGAGGCAGACAAAGACTAACATATGCAAATTAAAAAGAAGCCTGGTAGGCAAGAGGAACAAAAAAGAGGCAAAAGACTTCAAAAAAAGCAGTAGAGTCAGAGAATAATTCATCTAACTACAGGCAACTTCTGAAATGGTGAAGGAGGATTTGCATCAGAAGATGTGACTATGTATCCATAAAATGTTGTAATCCCAAAGCTTTACTCAGAGCTCAGGAAGAGGGACTGTCTCATCTCTACTATGTAAACCACCGAAATGTTGATTTACATGGGAGATTGCTCAGTCTAGCATAGGGCTCTCTCAGCCTCTCTCTCAGACAGGCTTAAATTGAGCTGTAGACAGGTTAGTATCATTTTCCATGTAGTGAAAAATCTGATTCCAAACTATTTGAGTAGCCCTCAGAGACTTTTGTTTTCCATGCTTCTCTGAGCTTGATTTTAAGTAGAGTCTGCCAAAATGACCCCACTGAAAGGGGAATCAGATCTTCTTAACAGAGAAGCTGCTTAAGTGAGATTAGATTAACTCCACTTGTAACCAATTTCTTAAATTACTGCAGTCGGGCTATTCAATGTGTTAAGAAACTCTTCCTATTGAATAGGAAATAGCTCTAATTCCAATGGTTCTAAAGCCCAGTAAGAGTATTTGCCACAACTTTGGGTCCATGAAGTTCAAAGATCTACCAATTTAATAGTTGCTAGGCAGGACAAAAATAACATGTTTTTTCCTATTTCAGAATGCTTTAATGCACACATAAAAACTTCAATACAAAGTGGTACAACAAATCCTGCCAGGAAATTTCATATGGGCTTCTTAGCTCTATTTTGTCAGTGTGCAGACATTATGATAGAATTGTTTTTCCAGTGGTGGAGTTATTTATGCTTTGGAAGTGGATTACTAAATATAGTTGATAATGATCCAAATTGATAATGATCCAAATTTCTCCTGTAATTTCTGCATCATATATAATGACTAGCTTTTACAGAGCCTAAAGAACCAAAAGCTAAAATTATCAGCACTCAACTGGCATGAAAACGATGGTGATCTATCTACTATAGAAAGACAAAGGCTTACATCCTTAAGGGAATTAAATGTCCAAATCCTGTTTAAATTGCCTTCTTCCCACTGAAACCACTGAGAATCAGGTCTTTAAATAGAACTTAAAACCTAAATCTCTGTGGTGTTGCACCAATGTCATCATCTGCGATATCTGTGTCTACAATGGAAACACCATAAGGAGACATTAAACTGGTTTATCAAGTCATCTATAGACTGTTGTACAACCTGTGGACATCTTTGGGCTACATAATAATTTTAAATGGAGGAAAATAATTTTTGAAGCAGTTTACCTGTGAGGCAACATATCTGTGAATTACTGTAGGCATACACATTTCTTGGATTAATCATGTTGGCACACAAAGAAGAATTTTTAATTTTTAGAAAGAGAACTTCCTGATTTTGCTGGTGATTCTTAATGATGACAGGTTGTCAGGCCTGTCCTTAGAAAGGAGACTTAACAGCATTTACTGGTGGGGACATTAGATTGTCCTGGGGGCCTATTTGTTAGATGACAATTAAGTGACAGTCCTTATCAAAAAGGCAAAATTCTAAAAATAATTGAATTTGTGACACAGAGCACTTCCTGTTCTCAGCCACTTCTTCACTTCTGTCGTAAAAGAGCCATGCAGAATCACTGTTGCTGAGAGAAATGCACTATAATAATGGTAACAATTATTTTAACTCAGAATTAATAAAAAATTGGTCTGCTGATTTCAAGAGTTAGCTCAATGAAATGAAATATATTAACAAAGGAGATATGTCTGCCTCACATGTTTATGCTTAAGTATCCTCTAAAAACACAGTAGATTGAACTGTACCTCCTTTGTAGTGGGTTGGGTTTCTTTCTTCCCAACAGGTTTAATTAATTCTTCTTCAGTGAAAAAAAGTTTTGGATTTTACCCTTTGGTTCTTGCTTGATCCCTGCTTTAGAAAATCTAAAATCTAGGTGGTGAGTGACCCTGTGCTGTGTCCCATATGAATATCTTTTACTCTGCTCCTGACAACTTCCTCTAGAGAAAAAGCAGGCAGAAATTCACACAATCCTGCTGATGAGAGGCAGTTAAGTGAGACATACTTATTCAAAAAGAAATAGCTTTGACTGCCAAGTAAAATAGAGGAGTCAGAACATGAAATCTGTTTTTATATAAACAGACTATTAAAAAAAAATCTATCACTTGTACGGCTCTGTGAAATCCACTGATGAAAGATTTTTCCTGAATGCAGAGAATTATAATATAAAG
This sequence comes from Irena cyanogastra, assembly GCA_013397155.1. NCBI lineage: Eukaryota > Metazoa > Chordata > Aves > Passeriformes > Irenidae > Irena > Irena cyanogastra. The sequence goes on along the minus strand of VWZV01005695.1, from coordinate 314,476 downwards.
TAAGCTGTCAAGAAATATTGTCATGCTGTAGAGATCACAAGCAACCCATGAAAGAAGACAGTGTCACGTGTCATTCAGAAGCCTTTATGAACCTGGAGTGACTCTTGCTAGGCTGGCAGAGCTTACCTGGGCTGGCAGAGAGTGTCAGCAGTGGGCTGCAATTGCCCCAAACACACAAGTGCATCAAGGATTTCCATGGTACTGATTGAGGGCCTGATCTGTATGCTTCTCTGACTCATAATAGCTATTTGATAATAATAAGGTTTGGATGTTGGATAAAAACATGATTAAGCGCCCTTTGGAGATGGTCTGGTCCCATCCTCCCTAGTCAATACAGGGTCAGAGAGAACAACTCCAGTTAAGCCACAATAGACCCCAAATTCTAACAGTACACTATTTACTCTGCAGCAAACCATGCATTAGTTGCATGCAGAGACACAGACATGCAGAGGTACATATCTGTTCATTCATGCCATTTCATTCAAAAAGGTATATAAATATATATAATAAAATATATATAAAATATATATAAATAACACCATATGTTCTTTAAAGGCTGATCACCACATCTGAGTTACAAGTAAATGTTTATTAATACCTATGTAATATTGCATCCAGTTTTGAACTGTCAAAGCCTGGTTTCAGTGAACTTGCTTAAATGGAGGATGTCCAGAGGGCACTGAACTCAGAGACTCGTGATACAGGGTCACACCAGAAACCTTTCAGGAATTTAAAGTAAATTCACTCTTGTTGCTTTAATAGCAAGATTAAATTGTTCAGAGGATGGATTTTCACCTTGCTTTGCATCAATGTTTTGTGTGGAAACCTGCTTCTTGCATTCTTATGTGCTACCCAGCTTTTACACACATAAAGGAAAGCAGCTAAGAGTGCATTATTCCCCCTCCTCTTCGATCCAAATTACTCTGGCAGCACATACAAATTTGATGGAACACTCTTAATCTAGGGCAACCAGTCCTGATTTAAAAAAACTTTTAAAATCACTCAGTTTATGAGCCCCAAGATACCACAGTAAATTATGTGCTAAAAGCTTTGGGTTTGTGGTGTTTGTTTTTCTGTTGCTATTTCAGGAATGTTGAGGTTTTATGGTCTAAAAACATTTCTGGCAGATGAAATTGTTAAATCATTCAGATGTTGGCTCTCTTGATATAAGAACAGCCACGACCTCCAGTGCATTAAAGCCATTATTTAGCACATCAAGCTTTGCAGGACTCAGCATCAGAAGACAGTGACAGCCCTGCCAAGGCCAAATATGCTGCTGTACTGTGTCTGTAAAGAACCAGATATTGTCACAGGAGAGTAGAAGTGTGCTTAACAGAGGGAGTTTTGCTAGTCATAGCTTTCACAAGTTCTGTGAAGTCACAATGACCAATATTCTAGAGTTCTCTAGAGTCACAATGACCAATATTTTTGAGTCTCTTGTTAAAATTTGCAAAGAGCAGAGCTGTAGAATTTATGTAATTTTGAGCCAACAATTCTATGAGCCACCATGTGTCCCCTTCAGATGTTCAGCTCATGAATTTTTTATTAACATTTTCACAGGATTTCACTAGCCTGTAGATTTCCTGTTCTCGTTCTCATACATATTAGTTACCTGAAGAATATGGTCAAAACCAAGCACATCAGGTGAGGAGTACCAAGGGCCCTCTAAGATTAGTGGTTGTACTGTTCCAGTGGGGTGAGAGAAGCCTGCCAAGGAAGGCTTTCCTGTGATAATGGATGTCTGGATGTCTTCCAGACAGGGGCTGTGCTAAAACTGATGCAGCATCATTTGTGCTGGTGAGAAATTTACTGTCAGATCACTAAGTGCTAACACCTTAACATCCAGAGGCAGGGTTAGAGTTGAGTCAAGAGAAGATGACTGCTTTGCTGCATTAAGGAGATCAGCAGAATTTGAAATCTCTAGGGAGAGGCTGCAGATGTTGCACCTCATCTCTGACTGTGGTCTGTGTCTTGGAGATGTAGTCTAGAACTGTACCCAGCACCAACAAAGGCTTACAGTCCACTTTTTTTGTCTGAGTGACTCATTCTGAAAGCAGAAAAAAGAATGCCATTTGGGCACCATTTTTTGGCCTGCTTTTTTTTAGGTGTCTGATTCAGTGAGCCTATTCTATTGATTTTGGGAAGAATTGACTGTGGGAGTCCTTTTATCTGCCCCACTACATCATCCAATGTGGGAATACAGGACTGGAAGTGATACTGCATGTACCAGTTATCATCCTTTACTATTACAGAGGGTACAATGAGTGACTCTCAAACCCCAATTTAGTAACAGCTAGGTTGTGGCTTTTCTTTTCACAGGAGCCCTGGGAGGGGGATTACAAGAGGCCTGATAGTCCCTTCTCAGCTCCTTGGGGACCCTCCCCACACTGCTTAGGATGCCATTTCAGTCCCTATTTAGGAATGTCCATCCCAGCCCCAGTGATGCTGGTGTCCAGAGTTCTTTCCCAGCCACAGGATCCCCTGAGTGAGGCCCATCCATGGGCTGAAGGCTTGGCCTGATCTTGGGCTGTTCCCATCCCCAGGGAGGTGCCAGATGCCCAGGGCTGAGGCTGGCCTGGTGGCCTCAGCTGCTCTTGGGGTTCCTGATGAACCCCCTGGGGATCTCTCACCTGGCCTCGCTGTGCCCTGACATCATTTTTATGTCCTCTATTTCATCTGGAAAACTGTTTTGCAAGCTCAGTTTACTTCCTATTCAGTTTACTTCTTATTCAGAGCTTGTTTTTTCCTAATTTTCTATCCTAAAGCTGTTTATTATGAGCCTATAATTAGTAGTGACAAATTGTTCTCTCACTTTGGCAGATTTTTCTCTTTGTAACAACGCAATGACGTATATGTAATCAATGATCATAAAAAATTCTCAGTTCTGTTCGGATGGATTAAATAAATCAAGCCACCTGTATGTGATGGGGTCTCCAAATTCAGGGTCATTCTGGCCATTTTTCAGTTTATGTCTCAAATGTGAGTGATCAGAATGAGATCCATTACCCGAGAGAAGACAGCAGAAATGCCTCACACAAGAAAATTGATATTTTCCTGTTTCTGCTTGTAATACTGCAGTTAAAATATCCAAGGATCTTCTTTGCCTTTTTCAGAGTTTCATTATCAGTCTGAGGTATCTTGTTATTTAGCACATCTGGATCTTCTTGCTTCCAGACTTTGAGATTCCAGCTTAAACATCAGTCTGTGTAGTAGGAGCCCAAGGACACAATTGTCCTTTGTGTACCTGTTGTCTCCTCTGCTCCCTTATACTGGCAAGAAATAGGACAAGGAAAAAAGCAAGGAGTACAGACAGAAAATTCCCAAAGGGTTCGGGAAAGTGACACAACACCCTAGGGAAGGCTGAGCTGAAATTTTGAACTGTGCTTTGTAAAAAATATCAAGATAGTTTAAACAGAAATTTTCTGATCTCAGGGAAGTCTGTAACTGTCTGGAGACCACCTGTGGGCTGCTGCTGCAGGCTGTGGAGACACATTGATTTCTGTACCAGTGACATTTCACATTAGTCAGTGCATGAATAAGCACTGACTAATAAGCACATCTTCCTGAGCTTTGCAAGCCTCCTTCTTTTTGCTTCTTTTTTTTTCTTTTCCATAAATGTAGTTTCATAACTGGCATCTTAGTAATTTCAAAAAACATCCTAATGGTTCCTAGCAAAACTCTACAGGATTGCTGCTGCTCTTTCAGAGCAGTGCAGAAGCAGGAACTTGTAAGTAATCATGACAGAGCACACAACTTTGATTTTAGTACAGAATGCTTTATATGCACACATAAGAAATACTTCAGATAAACTCATATAAAATTATCTTTTTTTAAATACATGTACCAAAGGACCTTTGAAATTTGGATTTGCAATTGTTTGCCAGAAGTTCTACAGCAACTCTCCTCTGCCTATCAGTAACATCAGTACAGAGTTTAGTATTTGAATATTACAAGCAATGAACCAACAAGCAACATTTTACACAAGCTTGTTCATCCATCATGCTCTTTTTATCTGCTTTTACCTAAGGCATTCCAGCTCAAACAACACTAGACCCCTTTTTAATACTGAAGTGGAAATTCTGACATTAAAAGTTTCCTTAAATGGCAAGATTGAGATCCTAGTATCTTTAGGAAAAAGAAGACATACTTTGTACACTAAAGTCTTGGCAGAAAAAACTTATTACACTAATGATGGATTTAATAACACCTGAGTTTTAAAGCCTTGTGTATTCCTTCTATACTCTTCTCACTACATTTTGTCAGCATTTTCCTGTTCTGTCACCTGTAACACTCTGCACCTGTGATGCCTCCAGTAACCCTCACTTAAGAGCTGTCACTTTCACACCAAGCCTCCTTTACAGTTCCTAAGAAAGCTGCATTCAGTGTGGAGCTGTGTTGATGCTGTTTGGCTTTGGCAGGCCAACAGAAGGCTGTTGAGTTTATGTTGGAGCCTTTCCTTGAGGGACACTAATTTTGGTTGCTTTCCAAATTGTGCACGAACACTGTGTAGTTGTGACAGTTACCAGTGCTGTGGTTTGCCAGAGGAGAAAGAGCCTTGAAAGAAGAGAGAGTCTTGAAAAGAAAGGGGAAAGAAACAGATTTCCTGTGGGTTCTCAGTGCTCTCCTGAGTGCTCTGTGTATCTGCCATCTGTGTGTCCAGGCATGAATGTAAGTAAATATATCCTAGATATGTGCTCTGTGTGCATGCACCCACTAGGAGCACATCTCAGCCTCACTGCTGGTTGGGCATGGAGACATGGATGGTGCAGCCTCCCCTCCTGGGCTGTGAGATCCAGCATGGTCTGCTCTCCTCTAACACTGACCCTCAGCCTGCAGATGGTAGTGCTTCCAAATGGGAAAGCTGCTCTCTACCTGGTGAAATGTACTGAAGACAGGATATATTGCAGCACTCCCTCAGCACTCTGAAAGGTTTCTAAGTATAACAACCTTCATTTAATAGATGTTTAGTTTCCTAAGTGAAGGAAAACAGCAGGTTTCTTATGATTCTCAAAGAAAGATGAGTCATTGTTAAAGGAGCATTTGTAAAAGGTGTATTCTGACTGTGAAGGAATATTTTTTTAGGCAGAATTATTGCAAAAGGACCACAACAAAACACCTCTACGTGCTGTGTAACAGCATTATTTGGTCTTTGATTTAGACAGACACCATCTGATAAGCCTCCCACATATGAGAAAGCCTGACTTCTCTGGGGGAGTGGGCAGAGGCGATGCTGACAGGCAAGCAAATACCAGGGAGAAGCAGCTCTCGCTTCTGACATTGGTTTCATCTTACTTCCAGGGCATTTCTACCAGACATACAGAGTTCTTTTAATTTTTAAGAACTCTTTCCCTCACAAATCTCTGAGATTAATGGCAGGTGTCAGTTGATGCAGAAATGAGTCCAGGATCGTCTGAAACTGTGCCATAGTCTAAAAATAAAAGGAGAAAGGAGGGTTTTTTCTTTTTTTTTCCCCTTCAGAAAGCAGTCATGCAATATTAATTTCAGCCCAGCAGAACTGTCTGCATGTGAGCAAGGGGACTGAGAAATGCAGACAATTCAAGAACATGAAGTGTGTCTGAACCAGGCAAGTGCCAAGAACACAGAACTGAGCGAGCAGTTTGGGAAGCAGCAATTCTGCCACGAGGTCAGTGTAAATTTGAGGGAACAGGTTTTCCCTCGGTGTTCTGGGCTAGAGCTTTCCTGCAGGAGCCGTGGCTTCTGTAGGCACTCCTGAGCAGGTATGTAGCTGTCTGCTGGTGTGCTCCTGGCAGCAAAGCCCAGCAGGCTGGAAACACAAGGTTTCTTCTGTTAAAGTCAGGTCAGTCACGTTCCCTGCAGTCATCCTGCAGCATTGCAGGGGCTGGCACATTCCACTCCCAGGAACCAGACCTGAAGTGCAGGAAGTGCAGGAAGTGCAGCCTGTTGGCTTGCATGGAAGATGAATTATTTGGCCTCTCTGAAGGAAGCAGAAGAAAGCTCACAATGGTTCTTGTTTAGGGCTGGGGGAAATATGAGTGTTTATCTAACTGTGTTACCATGACATTTTGCTCTGGCAAACCAGAATCTCCACAGCAAATCAGATAGAGTATGTGAAAACAAATCCTGTTGGTTAAACTGATTCATTCCCATGAAGCCCCCATGATGATTGCTCTTGTACTTTCTGGAAATAGGCAGTGAGGCTGGAGAGGAGATGTTTACCAGATCCCTTCACTAAGCTACAGAAATGAGTGAAGAAGGCTGACAGTTCTTCAGATCTGGCAAAGTTAATGTAGTCCATCCTTATATGGGTCGACATCATGGGTTTACATCACTGAACCCAAAGGAAAATAAATCCTTTTTAGGAAATAGTTAATGTTACACAAAAAGGTACACTATGGCATAAGAATTATTTTGAGAATAAAAATAAACATCATGAAACTAAAGATATAGTTTGAGATGCTGCCAAAATACTGTTCTGCTATGCTGTTTGTAGATCAAGGAGCATTAATAAATTAGTAAAAGAAGGAGTCCTTCTGAAAAATCAGCCAGACCATAACGAGATTGTCAAAATGTTAGGAAAAACTATTCAGAGGCAAAATGGAAAAATCCACTGTTACAGCTGAAGAATGCCTGCTTTATGTCTCTATACAATTTATTTGAAAATGGAGATGTCTGGCAGATTATGCCTTTTAAGCTGATGATAAACGACTTGGAATTTTTCTTACAAGTGGTGCAGTGGTCCCTGAGAACAATAGCTTCTGGTAACTGATTTATGAAAAACCTAATCCTTGAAAACAGCTAAAACTGCAACTAAAAACTGCAGATGGCAGCCCTGAACTTCTGAAAGCACTCCTGGAGATTTAAGTGAGCACTCTGATGATTTTGACTATCTATCTGTGTCATCGCTGGGAGGAGAAACCCTAATCAGCAGCTTGAGAGGCTCAGACAGATGGAGACAGAGACAAAGGTGAGAAAAGGAGTTGTGTTCCTCCTGATTCAGAGAGGGATAAAGGCACAGGGGAACTAAGGACTTGTGGCACTCAATTCTTGTGCCGGCAAAAGCGTGTGCCAGGTTATCCAGGAACTAAGGCAGGTACATGAGCGTGGAGCTGGATCTCAGAGCAGCTTGTGAATTTGAAAGTTGCTCTCAGCATCCCCCCTTCCCACCCCCTCTCCTCCCCCTTCCTTGAAGCCATTTCTTGCTCCCTCAGCCCTTAGGGAAGGTGCTCCAGCTTCAGATGTCCTTGGTGATCCTCCCTCGGGATGCCTCATCTATCTTTCTGGTAGCAGGTGACCCAAAATTGGACACAGTGAAATATCTTTCAGACTCTTTGGATTCAGAAAATCCACCACTCAGTTAAAAAAATTGCTTCTGAAGTATTCTTGGTGGGTGAGAACTGCAGTATGAAACTGTGAACTTCAGCGTTTGCAGGGCACAAAAATCTAGTTAATCAGATCTTTTAAGAATCATTAAATACCTCAAGAGACTTCTATGGTTTGTAAGACCAGAGTTTCTAAATATATAAATTCTCTGTATTGGAGTAAATTACAACCTCTGGTTCTTGAGGATTCAATGCAAGTATTTCCTGGAGCTAGTAATTCTCTATTCATCTACAGCATAACTTTTTTTACCTTCTTAGAAAAACATTATTGAGAAGGTACTGGATTAATTGGATAGTCATTAATTTAATTTTTTTCCTCTCTTGAACATTCATCCACCTGCCAGCTATGTAGGATCATTTTTTATTTTTAATTCACCAGTGTTTTTCCTTAGTACACTATTTCAAATCCCCCTGGCTACATCTGGGTCAGTATGAGAGAAGACAGGAGAATTTCCTTTGCACCTTGCTGGAGGACAATAAAGGTGTAACCCTGCATGTGACCAAAATGCTGCTATGACTGAAGGAAGTCTTTCATCACTCTCAGAGAAAAATGCAAGGCATGCTGAGCATGAGGGGGATGCTGCCCTGTGGTTCTCCAACAGCAGCACACGTGGAACTGGAGCAATGGGAGCCCCTTCCAGCCTTCCTGCCAGTGAGATATCTGCCCACACGCACCTTGTATGTCTGTCTGTCTATCTATCTATCTATCTATCTATCTATCTATCTATCTATCAACATAATGCAAGGGCAGAACTGCAGCATGTAATCCCTTCTGGCTGTTGGTGACTTGCTCAAGGAATTGAGCCTCCCTCCATGACCGACCCTCTCTCTTCAGGCATCAGTCTGCATCTGAAACAACAGTACTAAAAACAGGCTGAAGAAAAGACCAAAAGTATTTACAACAGCAAGAGCAAAAGGTTTATACTCCTAAGTATTGCAAGTGCCAGGCCCCTGCCAGCAAGGCAGCAAGGCAGCCGTGCCGCGGGAGGTGCAGTGCCAATGACACCTAGTGTCAGCAGCTCGGATAGAGCCTCGGACCGGGAGCTGCTCCGCTCGGCTTTCTGCGGGAAGCCTATTGTATTTAGCCGTGTTTTCTAGAGAGTATCCCACTTTAGTCCTTCTGCCCCCCGAGGTCACCTCCCCCTCTTCCCTGCCATAATATTTTTGAAACTCATTTTCTATTGGACATTGGATTTGCGGTTGCAGCCTCCATAGTCCATGGCAAGGCTCTTAACTCATGCTTCAGCTCTATTGCATTAATTGCCTGCCCGGGAGTGCCTGGGACAAAGATGGGACATGGAGCACGTCCCCAGCTGAAGTTACAAGGAAAAAAGTCAGCCTTGTTCAGTAACCATCTTGCTGATGTCATATTCTCTCTTTTACTTGGTTGTAGAATTTGACCTGCTGACAATCTTGCCGGTCTCTGCCACCTATTTTATTGTTGATCTTATCCATTCAATCTGTCACAAGCTAAGGAGACAAAACTCATGTTTCCAAACACTTAGAGTGTCAGGGTTGACCACACGCAGGATGAGGAGGGAGAGCTCTGTCTCTAGAATTGGAGAAAGGGATTTTCCAGTGGCAGAACTACCACACAAAACAAGATAACACTGGGAACCCATAGCCTCTGTAACCTGATATATCTACCTTAAAATGCCTAAGCAGTAGAGTCTTTTTACTGTATGCTCAGCAGAAACCTGATATTTTCTGTGGGATTCTATGCTTCTCTTGCTTGCCAGGGGAAGAAATGTCTCCAGCACAAGAGTTTCTGCTTGAAGTATCATAACTTTCCTTCCTTCACTCCTGGAGATGGGCAGAGAGTCCAGACAGACTGATTCGATCTGGTAACAAAAGTGTATAGATTTCTCAGGAGTTTTACTTTATAGAGACTATGCCTAAAAATAGTAAAAATGAAAACTTTAAAGAAGTGAAAAGAGCAGTTGGACAACATATTATACTTCTGCTTATATCTGCTTGACACAAATTTAAATGAAGTATGAACTTGGACATCAGCTTGAGTCACGTTACCTGTGACCCTTTGCCAGAGGCCCTAATTTCCAATGCTCATCCCTAACAGTGACCTTGAAGGCTTTCTGCTGTGATCAGGATTTCAGAACTCACCACCATCTGTGCTTTGGACCACGTTAAGTCAATGAAGACATGGGAGGAGTTTGTCAGTCATTTATAAATATTCCTAGACAGTGGAAATTGTCCAGCTGTGGGGATCTCTCTATAAAACATGTTAAAAGCCTGACTCTTGATGAGGATATATTTTAGTCTGATTAATAGAGTACCACTGTGATACACCCATAATGAGATCAGGTAAAAAATGGGAACTGTAAATAGTTTAGAAGCATAAATGGCAATGGTAAAGATGTACAGTTCTCCACTGGGCATAGATTTTTCTTAATGTATGATCAGAGTGACAACTTCAACGTAACAAAATTTCTTGCTCAAAATCACAATTTTATCCAAATGTTATGTCAATGTGCCACAAAAAAACCAGGAAAAATATCAACCAGTTATGGTCTCTAGTCTTCTCTTGTAAGCAAATGTGACACAATGAAACAGTGAGCTCAGTGAACTAGGAAGGACACATAAATTCAGTTTAAAATGTTCTTGAAGTCTGAAGGTCTCTGTGGCTCAAATTTCAGAGGATGGTGTCATTAATCAGTACCTGCCTGCAGGGACAGTCCTTGTTCAGAATGACAAGATTCAGCAATCACTGCAGTCACTGTTAAAACGTAGAGCCAATTACATATAAAATATTTATAGTCTTTGTCTGTATCCCTTTTTACTGAGACATGGAGATAGTCTGTCAGATTTGATTTTTTTTAAACTGATGCTCATTCAGTTGCCAATCTCATCCCTACTTATGTTTTCTCCTAGGATCCTAGGCTGAGTTTTAGGATTTTCTGCCCTTCTTACCAAGCAAAACTGGTGAGTTTGTATGTCTGTGACACTGTTCCCAGGGGTGCTCCTGGTATCCCCAGGAGTGTACACCTGGTTTCCAGGAGGCAAGAAGCAGCAGAGATATCCTATGAAACAATTTCTCAATAACTGCTGTTAACCGTTCTTCCTTACAGAACATACAAGCAATACAGACAATTTTTACTGTGTTTATATAAGTAGTTGGCCTTCTCTACTAAGCTGACTGCATCTTAAAATGTCTGTTATTAGAATGACATTATTTTCTGTTATTGGTTAGTGGGCTTTTTGCACCCTTTGTGGAAGTGGCAGCTCCAGATTTGCTTGAAGAGCTTTTTGTTGCAGCTGCTAATCTAAATGCAAAGTGTGAGGCTGCCTGCTCCATGCTGGGTAGGGACACTGCCTGGTAGCTGGTGTTCCACTCTTTCTAGCAGGACAGAAGAGAAATGGGTATTCATCTGACACTATTCTCCCTGTCTGGCATTATCCCCACTTTCAACTCACCTCTCTTTCTAGCACAGGAATTACAATCTGCAATATTTTTATGTAAATTGCTGACATAAATATTTTAACTCCTAATGCAATCAGAAGGTCATGAGAACTCTTTTACTGGGTGCTGTTTGCAGGTAGGTATGAGATTGCTCCCCTCAACAACGGCTGTTGCTGCCAACCATTAACCTCTAGGTGGCTGATATTTGGAGAGTCAAAAGGGAGAAGTGTCTGTTTAGCCTTTGTTCATAATGAAGGGAATAATGACAACTATGTCAAATGTGTTTCCCTATGTAATACTGCTTGTTAAATTCAGATTAATTCAGGTTTCCAAGTTATTCTGAAAAGAATGGGACAATTTTATTTTTTAATCCTTATCGTGGGGACAAATATTAGGATTATATTGACTAATGCCTAGTTATATGCTGCATGCCTTAAAAGCACCCCTCCACAGGGCAGATTAAGACATGGAAATATTGCTAATTGTATTTCTCTGAATGAGGAACGAGTTTGCTTAATTCTCTTTCTGACTATTTGGTTCTGTTAATTTATCAATTTTTAACAAATTATTTCTTTTTAGTTATTAGCTTATAAAACATGCCTTATTGGACTATCCTATAATATAATTTCCTACCATATGCATTCAAATTTTTAAAATACATTCAGGATCTTTGTTGTAACTCACATTTTCTTAGTATTTTATATAAAAGATGTGGTACAGGTAACTTGTTTCCCTATATAACTGTTGAGTGTCTGATCCATTTTCAATTATAAGGAAAATAAAAGACTCATATTGGGAAACAAAATCCATCTTGTTTATGTCAGGGAGCCTAGATGAAAATAAACCAGGAAAAATGGGATTTGGAACACAGCAAAATTATTAACATTATTCTTGGTATTTTTTTTTGAAAAAAATCTTTTGTGTTCCTTAGACTGAAATTCAATTAATACAAAAGTCTTGAGATGAAAAACGTTCATGCTAATTTTGAAAAACCTAACTGTAAGAGAAGAAACTGGTAAATCAAATATTCTGAAGCTGTAAGGAGTGACAAGACTAAAAATTCAAAAATCTTAGATACAGGAGACTAACACAGAGCAAGCACCATTTTCCTGGTCAATAATGAAGACCTTGCACACGTGTGCACGCTTTAGATATAAACTGCAGAAACTGTTTTACACTCTAGAAAAGGATGCTTGCCAGAGGTGACAGAAAACTGAAGATACCTGGAAAGAATCCAGGCAGTCCACAGAGCTGTTCCACAGCACGGGCCAAAGACAGCAAATGTTCTGAAGGAAAGAGAGGAGTTTGTGGTGTGGAGCTCAACTCACTTCTTTATCTGTTAATCCTGGAGAACCGCTCCAGCTATTCCAGTTATTAGTTATTCACTGGGGAATCATGAATCCACTCCTTGTGCTGTGTGTCCAGTGCTGTGATGCAGAGCATCCCTGGCATGGCAGTGAATAGCCTTGGCAGCTCAGGTGTAACACACTAGTGCCACCAAGATTATTTCTTGCCCTCAATCCTCTCGCTGCTGCCTTTAATCTGCCGCTGTTGACGACTGCTCCATCCTGTCACTCAGACTTCCAATTGAAGGAAGCTCCTCCCTCCTCTACGCCCTGGCTTGGCTGTGAAAGTCTTTCTGCTCCTTCCCTCCTCTCAGTTAAATACAGTTTAACCATACCCACAGTCCTTTGGGCATCTTTCCCCCCTTGATATAACTTCTTTCCTTGCAGTCTCACTGGGAGCTGTCTCTCTTCCCATCACTCAAAACACAATACTCTCCGCCTTCTGCCACTGTTTCTCCTTTCCCCTTGTTTCCTGAATCACTTTTAAAGTCTCATCTTTTAAAGTGATGATGTAGCTCCATCTCGTGCAACAGTCTGATCTTCTCTCTTACCTTGCTCCCCTTGCTCCAGTAATGGCTCCAGTTTTTTCTTCAGATTGTTTTCTTCCTTTATTCCTCTCTGTGGGACTTTTTCCACATTGTATTTTTAGAGCCAGACATGCCATCAGAGGTACAAAGCTTTCATAAAGAGAGTCATACTTGCATAATATATTTCTGGAAAGCTGTCAGACACTGTATAAACTTCACGCACTACCATTTCTTTAACAAGGGGCTGGTAAAAAGGCTTGAATTTCTGACTGGCATCTCTGTCTTAACCTGTGTCCATCTGTAGGACTGCAAGCTTGCCAGAGCTGGCTCTGACTCTGTCTCTGGTCTCTTTTTTGAGACTAACCACCAGGCTTCACAAGATACTTTGTGAGAAATCCAGTTACATACTGCTATAGTTTTTAAGATACAAGATATATATATATATTATTACACTGTATGCCCAAGCAACCCTTTTTATATATAGGGTGACATATCTCGCTCTGTTGAAATAGCCGTTGGGAAGGCAAGTGCAGAGGTTAAGAACAAATTTCAGAATAAATATCCTACAGCACAGTTGTTGCTTTGATAATATTTTTTAATCACAACTTTGATTTTTTTTCTATTAGTGTTCCAGAAAAGGAGCTGAGAGATCTCTCTCTCTCTCTCCTGTATTTAAAATACCTCTAAGTTTGTGTGAAGTCCTTTGGTGTTTCTAGTCCACTGATTCCATACTACCTGAATCTCATAGCTGATGACATGGACTTATTAAGGAAGATGATGGTCCTCACTTGCAGCATGGATGATGTCATATTAATTTATTAAAACATTATCTTTCATCACTTTTCCTATCAGCTGAATATGAGATCATACATGGATGGTGGAGCCTGGTGACACTGAAGTACAATATCCAGTTGTGTTCTGCAGTCTAGGAAAGCATTAGTGTTCTCCCCATTTGTTCTCACTTCCATTGTAGTGGTTTGCCTACCACATAATATTAAAATGCTGATAATCTCCCTGAATGTTTGTTCCTGTTCTTATCATGTTCAAGCAGACTTGCACGTGGTTCTTACTTTACCATCACAAATTGAAATAATACACTCTGATTTAGCTGCAGCATTCCCATGTTACCATGCTTGTACCTGCAATGTGCCTCATAAACCATCACTTAATGAAAATCAAATTGGATTAAAAGTATTTTATTTGTATGCTTTATTTAGAAACAAATAGGAATTTTATCAACAGATGTGAAAGTCAACATTGTACACAGTTATGAATGCAGAAGAGCCCAAATCCAATATATATATATGTACATATAATAAATTGATTATAAATAAAGAGTTTACAATATTATATTAGTGTTATGTCTATTAAAGAAGTAAATAAGCAACAAAATATTTTCTTTACTAGTTGCTGTAACATAATTATAAAATCCTGGCTTTCCCAGCCTGGTGAGTGGCTGAGCAGAGCAGTATGTGCTGTTTGCTAGATGACAGTAATTGTGAACAATAAGTCTGACTTTATAGTGTGTAAAATAGGGAGCTCACTCTCAGTTAGGAGTATGCAGCTTCAAATTTAAACAATTGTGTGAACTGGAACATATTTAATATCTTCACTTTTCTCCACTCCATAATTGTTTTTAAACCTTTTTTTCTTATTATATAAATGCAGAAAACATAAGGTACTTAGTATATACTCTTACTGCTGTGAAAAATCAAACCATCTGTAAACACAGAGTTAAACTCTGTGTGTATGAGAGAATATGCATGTATTGTGCTTATCCTACCAGCCCAGTGTGTCATTAATTTGGTCTGATCAGACAGACAGTGTTCTGTGTGGGATGATAGCATGGGCTTGTGAGCAAAAGTGGGACAGTAGGACAGAAGGACAGAGCCCTGTAATCAATGCAAACTCATTTCTTATATAAACAAGCATCTCTTCTTGATCCAGATGGATTTTCCTCATGGACAGGTGGTGGTGTAGCCTTCGTTTTGGGCAGATGGGGTTATCAGGCTGATCTGGTTTTTGAAAATATGAGAATTAGGTTTATAACCATGTTCTTTTAATTGTTTGTGTTTGGCTCTCTGTTCTTAGAGGAGTGTGCACAGTGACTGATGAGCCCCAGCAGCCCTGCCTTGCTCCACGCTGGTGCCAGCCAGTTCCCACCACCACACGTGAGCTCTTATTGCAGGTCCAGGCACAGGGGAGACACCCTAAACACAGCACCACTCTGATGGGTCAGGCATGGAGCCAGTTTGGCTTAAAGAGTGTTCAAAAGCCAGGTCCTGTAGGTAGACTCCACTCTTGATATGCTGTTTGCCTTTTTAACATGAAGATGTTTTGCTGTTAATGGTGACGTACAGTCTCATATAGCAATGGCACCATGTCATTCAAGTCATGGCTTATTTCACCCAAGATTAATTCAACCCAATGCGCACATCAGATTTCTTCATCCTTCCACTTTGGGGAGAAGTGCCACATTCTCAGAGGTGAAAACCATACCAGGTACCTACCCCCACTCTCCCATGCACCTTGCTGCCCATAACCATACTGCTTCAGGACATGCTCCTGTGTGAAATTCCTAAATAGGTGTATCTTAGAAAAGTCAGAACAGGTTCTTGAGACACACCAGTATGTGCATTCTGATCACCCAGGGATGCTGGAGGGACTTGTGACAAGGCAGAAAGCATCTCACCGCATTAGGGGAAGGTGCCATTCTTAATCTTGACCATAAATTAGCTCTCAAACTAAAAAAGGGAAAAGGCTTAGTTGTTTATTGTTTTCATGAGAGTACCCAAGGTAGGGGGGTGACTGCAGTGCTAGGCCCAAATACCAGATTACTCTCAAAACCAGTGAACAAATACATAGCATAGCAAACTGCAAAAGCCAAAACCAGCCTTTCAGACACTCTCAAATTTGATGTACAGCAAGACGTGGAATGTGGCATGGAGCAGATAAGGGAACAAACAAGTCAGTGTTGAGAACAAGTAAGTCAACACTGCAACCAGCAACTGCTAAACAGACATAGAATTAGGTTCCTCTACCATGCTCTGATGGAATCTGTCATTATTCTGAACACTTTGTGCCCTGCGTTGGGTGCCAGGAAGGACTGTGATGGGCTCACCCTGGATGTCAGCTCAGCCTCACAGAGCTGCTTGCTCAGAGCTCCCAGGGGAATAGAAGAAAGAACTGGCATGGCAGAAATGAATAAAGTCATGCTTTGAGATAAAGTACAGTATAATAAGTAAAGGGTTAAAAATAAGGGAAAAAAAAAAAGCAAAACCAAACCAAATAACCCAAAGGGATGCAAAGGCAATCACTTCCTACCGACCGACTGACTGCTGCTGACCCAGCTCCTGAGCAGCAACCCCTCAGAAAACACCACCTCACATTGCTGAGCATGGCACCGGATGTTATGGGATGTTCCTGGCATCAGTTGGGGTAAGTTGGGGTCAGATGTCCTGGCTCTATCTCCTCCCAAACCCTTGCCCACCCCAACCTCCTCGCTGGGGGACAGCGTGAGAAAGAGAAAGCCTTGTGCTGTACAGGCAATTCATCCCAGCCAGAACCCACACACTACCATAACTCAGTGCTTGTGGAGTCTTAGAGGTTTAAATTTGGATTTCCTCTTGGCCACAGAATGAGTAGGGTCTTTGATGAGGTCAACAGAAAATGTTAGAGCCCTTCCTGAGATTCAGCCTTGGCTGGATCTTGCAGAGAAGAACAGAGGGTCAACTCAGTGCCCTACAGCCTGCTCTCACCCTTGGGTCTTTATTCCACACTGGGAAGCAAAAAGGCAGGTTTTGGCATACTCAAAGGGGCAAAGAAACTCAAATGTCTGCTTTATTGCCTGTATCTATCTGTACACTGAGGCTTAATGTTTTCTTTTTCTTTTGCACGGCACATTCGATATTGCTTCCCCTCAGCCTGGTTGGTGGTGTGCACCAGCCATGATGAATGTAGATCAAAAGAAATTCTTTCAAGCCTAATCAGTTTTATTCCTTAATTGACCTGAAGGATGCTAAAACAAATAAACTAAAACTTAGCAGATCATTTTTGTTTGCCTGCTCTGCTGTGCATGTGTTGAGGAGATTTTTCTTGAAACTCTAAAAAGCCTACTAATTCAGAAAAACATTTCTGGTTTGGAGCCTGACAAAACAAACTAGGACAATTACAGCAACAGGAGTAAGTGCCTAAATTTTGAAGCACATGGAGTACATAAATAATTTGTACATATTTTAAGAATAATTATGAAGACATGAAGCTACCTGGAAATTAGGGTAAAATGCAAAAGAGATATACCAGAATAGATGGCATCAGGCTGTCCTGATAGCTCCTCCCAGTTTTCTCCCAGAAAACCTCTCCAAGGAAATGGCATTGTCATCTTGTTTTGTGTCCTAGGCTGTGTTCTGTGCTTACCTGTGACTGCCACATCAGCAGTCCCTGCACCCCAGCATTAACCACTGACCTTGTTAATGAGGGTTATCACTGCTGATAGACCCAGGGCACCGAAAGACCTGTGGCAACAGCCTCTTTGCAGATGCAGAGCAGCAGGTACCCTGGTGTAATCCTTTTTTTTTCTGCAGGGCTCCTGCCTCCCAGAGGTGTCGCTGTTACAGATGCATGAAATGAGACTCCAACATTTCTTGAGATCAGAAGGCTTAACTTTATTGTAACACGGCGTCTTTTATACCACCACTCACAAACCATTATTTGATTGGCCAGGTGGCACAACGCCTCTCTGCCACCGTTGGGCTGAGGCAGAACACAATGTTTTGAGAACGAACAGAAAAGGAAAAGTAAACAAAAGGGATATTTGGAAAATAAGGGAAGTTTACAAAAAAAAACCTTTATCAGTCCATTGCCTGAGAACATGAAATTCCTCACAGAGCTGTCCTTGGAAAGGCAAGCAGCTCTCTCCTGGGAAAGCCTAAAGCCTGTTCTGAGATTTCTCTAAGTCGCACTGAAAATCCAGCCCCACACAGAGGGATGTAATGCTGAACAATCATCAATCTCATTGTAAGCTCTTCACTTGGAAAAAAAAATTGATGCATTAATGAAGTCATTTGACACAGCTAAAACACACATAAGAAGAATTAGACATATGGTAAGTGAAGGCCCAGAGGCATAAGGCCCCATGCTGGTGGGAATAGATGAGGTCTCTTAAAGTGTGCTGGGGGACTCTTGCAAAGATGTACATTGGTGATATTAAATACTTGCATTGGTAATAAAAACTATCAGCTTGTGCAGTTCTTCCTATGAGTTTGATCCTGTCCTTGTTCTAGCCTGAATGTGAGCTGAGCTCAAAGTGTGCTCTTCCTCTGCATGGGCAAGGAAGGAAAATCCTGAGTTCACCTTGGCACACCATCATGGGAAAGGGGAGAGGTTAGAACAGAAGAGGCAAATCACATCCTGCAGCTTTTGCTATTTCTTTTATTTCTAATATTTCACTGTTTTGTCCAGAGATACTACTTGCAGTTTTTTGTGTCAGCTACCCTGGAGCACATTGAGGAGCTGACACTGTTTTGGAGATACCAGCCACTCCCCTCAGCATCCAAGTAAAGCACCACTGGGAGCTTCCAGTGACTCCAGGGATGGTGATGGGGAGGCTTTGCCATCGATTCAAGCCTGGCCAGTCCCTGAAGAACAAAGTCCAGCCTTGCTGTTTTATCCAGAACCTTCCACATCTGGAATGGGGACAGACCTCCACTACAGGGTGAGCACCCCACTGCATGCCAGTGTGCCAAGAGGATCTGGTGACTACAGGTACAGGGAGGACTGTGGGGCCACAGCAGGTTTGGGTAGCTCAGGCTTCATCTTTGCTATGTCACGAGGAATACTGAGCACAGACATGGGAGGGAATGCAGGCTGGTTGGTGATATAATTTACATAATTATAGTTAAGTAACTCCCTTCCTAGCTGTTTTCCTAGAGGTGTTGTCTGCTCTGGCCTATTGTTTGAGCTCAGATGTATTATTAAAACACTTCTGTTTGCTTCCTGCTCTGCTACATCTGCCCTGTTCAACCTCGAGCAAGCATCCTTACAAGCAGCTCTGTCCAGAGCCTGAAATTTACTTAATACCTCTACCCAAAGAGCCTGCAGAAAGAGTCTTTTGGGATGTTGGGTGTAGAAAAGTTATCTTCCACACCAGCGCCCAGGGCAGTGACTGGACCACTGTCTACCAGAGATTTTTCTCATTGCTCCAGTTAGAACCATAAGAATAAAGAGAGAGGCAATGTATTTAGAGTCAGACTCCAGTGCTTTGGCAGGTGGTATGTCCCTTGCCGCAGATGTGGGCTCCGTGGCTCATAACAGGCTGTTATCAGCCATCCTTTGTATCTCTGCTCCTGCCTGCCTGGGCTGAAGCGCTTTTGCTTTCTCCAGCACTGAGCTGGAGTTTGTGCAGCAGGTCCTGTGCTGACCTTGCCCTCAAAAAAACCACTCATTATATTAAAATAAAAGGCAGCAAAGGGATGCACAGCCCTTCACTGCAAATAACTGGATTCTTTTGCACAACCCCTCCCATGTTTTCTCTCTCTCCTGTGCCTCAGTTTCCCCGTTGATGTGACAGAGCTGTTGGGAGGCTAAGCAGAGCTGAGTTCCAGACTGATTGTACTTGCAAGGGACTTCTGAGGTTTCCTGACCCAAACCCTTCTTTAAGCAGCTTCAATCTCAAATTTAAGTCCAAACTCACGGTTTAATCAGGTGTCTCCATGTTTCCACAGTCGAAGCTGGAATGTCTCCAGGGTTATACAAGAAACCACAAGGTCTCCATGCCCTGTGCCTGATCACTCTGAGGTTAAAAGCTATCTCCTAATATTTAACCAGATTTCCCCCTAGCTGCAGCTCAGACTTGCTGCCCCTTGTCCCGACTCCTGGCACCAGCAGAAGCAGCTGAGCTCCGTCTCTCCCGTGTATTCCCATTCCCAGGCTTGCTGCAGGCCGTCTCCGCCGGCTGCGCCGCGGCACCGGGAACACCGGCGGGTGGCAGCGGGGACAAGTTTTCCGTGAGCACAAGCGCAAGGGGTGGCCGGGCTGGAAGCGGCGGCCGCAGCTTGTTTGGCCACTTCCCCGCCGTGCTGAGCCGCGCTGAGGGGCTGCAGCTCTGGCCCGAGGGCCTGAGGGGGCACAGCCGAGGGGTGCACAGGGTCAGGGGAGATAAGGCCTCTCCCCAGCAGCGCCGGCGGCCGCTCGGCGGGATTTGCGCCAGTCCGGAGGATTTAGCTCAGCCCTTCCTATACTGCGTCAAATCCTGTCCTTGGTTTAACCCCTTTGAACAAAATCAGCCTGCTCTGAAAACAGAGTGATTTCTTTTTTGATTTAAAGCTCTAGCTTTTGCAAACGGCCCACAAAGGCTCATGACGTGCTTCTGCAGCGACCGCTGCGCCGTCAGGGCTTTTCCTCAGGCGGGAAGTGTCTCCCCGGACAGGGAGGAGGGAAAGCGGGACAAGGAGGCTCCAACCTTGGCACAAATCCCAGGCAGCCTTTCCACCTCCTGCAAAATGCCGAGTGCCCTGCACTGACCCTGATTGCTCCAGCTTCCTGTGGGAGGAGGTGGTTTGTTCTCCTGGGGAGCTCTGTCTGCTCACAGGGGAAGTTTTGGAGGGAGTCGTTTTGAGATGAGGGCCTGTTCCTGGTGAGGGGGTGCTTTGGGTTGCTGGCAGTGATTGCAGTGCCTCCCCAGCAGCCATGGAGTATGTCAGCACACGGGGAGGCACGAGGGCCGTGGACTTCGAGGGAGCCCTTTTCTCTGGCTATGCACCCGATGGGGGCCTCTTCATGCCCCAGCGCATCCCCTCGCTGGACAGGGACACCCTGCAAAGGTGGAGCAGCCTCTCCTACCCTGAGCTGGTGAAGGAGCTGTGCTCCCTCTTCGTCCCGGCCAAGCTGGTCCCACGGAACACGCTCAACGGTGAGCTGAGTGGGGAAGTGCCTGTGGGGATGTGCATGAGGGTTTGGGGGGTTCGGATGCATCTGCCTGCCTGTCGCCCATTCTCTTCACAGCCCCCAAGAGGAAGGAGCCTGCTGCACATTGCCTGCTCCTTTCTGTAGCTTGTTCTCCTCTGTCACCTTGCTGGCACTAGTGGAAAAGGTGTCCCCTGTGTAAAAATAGGGGTTCTCGTGACAGCAACAAGCTGATGCTGTGGCCCTGCTCACTGCTGGGGCTCCCTCCAGGGCTTTCTGCTGCTGCAAGTTTGCCTTGATATCTGTTTTTTAATGTTTTTAACACTTATGAGCTATCTTTTCCACTAGAGGGCAGCTGCAACCTCTGTCTGAACAGCACATTGGTATAAAACTCTAGTTTCCTGTATTTTGTTTTAATATAGTTTTCTGATTGTGTGGTGTGTCCCCTGGGATTACTTAGCACAGAGTTATCAAACAGCGTGGAGTTGGGCTGGTTTATTCCCAATAACCACAAATAACTTGTTGGATATCTGTCACTGCACCAGCAACTGAGACCCTTTGGTTGTGCAGAAAGGTACCCAAGAGCACAAAGAACACAAATGAAGCCATGGGTCAGAAAAACATTCCTTTAATTTAACAGGCCATTTAACCATTTTCCCTCTAGAGCTGATCGACAGGGCCTTCAGCAGATTCAGACACAAGAATGTCGTGCATCTGTCCAGGCTGAAAGATGGGCTGAACATTTTGGAGCTCTGGCATGGTGTTACGTTTGCATTTAAGGACCTGGCCATGTCCTGCACAGGACAGTTTTTACAGTATTTCTTGGAGAAAAAGCAGAAGCATGTCAGTATTCTGGTGGGTGAGTATGACTCCTTGGAAGTAAGGTTCTTGGGCAGGCCTTGACCTTGAGAGCCATCATCCTACAGCCCTCCCCAAAGATGCCCCAGGATGGTATTGCCTCATAATCTCCAGGCAACGCCAAGATGACTGCTTTGGCCAAAAACATCTCATGGAGCATCTCTGCCTCTTTTTCTTAAAGTGTGGCGATACAGATTTGATTGACAGCAATTTTTTGCTTTTCTTGATGCTTCTTCACTTTGAAACAGGGACTTCAGGGGACACGGGGAGCTCGGCCATCGAGAGCGTGAGAGGGCAGAAGAACGTGGACATCTTTGTTCTGCTGCCCAAGGGGTTCTGCACCCAGATACAGGAACTACAGATGACCACTGTCATTGAAGACAA
The DNA here is from genome assembly GCA_013397155.1 of Irena cyanogastra. NCBI lineage: Eukaryota > Metazoa > Chordata > Aves > Passeriformes > Irenidae > Irena > Irena cyanogastra. Next base: position 292,680 of record VWZV01005695.1, on the reverse strand, counting down.
TGTCCACGTCTTCGCTGGTTGGCACTGCTTTTTGGATTGTCCACTTTATGGTCCTGCTGTGTCAAAACCTTGACCCTAAAAGTCTGAGGGGGCTGCTCAGTGAGGTTTGCAGCTTTAGCAGCTGCCAGCCAGGTCATTGCTATCACCATGCCCAGACATCTGGCTAACAGGAGACAACATCCCCGGTTTGACAGCCAAGCAGTTTAAGGCTTCTTTTTCTCCTGGCCATAGATCAGAGCTGCTTCCATGGAGGTGGTTGGTATTTGGCTGAACTAAATTCAGCACCATTTTTTGTCACATTTTGGAGCCACCCCTTCCCTCTGTCCTCTTGCCTTCATGGGTGATCCACCCCCTACCACTGTGCCATCCCCATGGATTGGCATCACGAGGATGAGCTTGAGCTGCTTGAGTTCCCATGAACTCTTCTGCTCAGCTTGGTCTCACCTTGGCATCTCCCAAGGGGATGCAGCATTTGCCTTCCTAGCAAGTTTATGTTTGGTAGAAGCAAGTACTCAGAATGCTGTGTCTGCAGAAACCACCTGACATCCTCAGGGTGCCACTCAGGCCCTGGTTCACACAGCCCCCAGGGCAGATGGGCAACCCCTGGCCACAGCAAACCCCAGGGCCTGAGACCAACCCTATTTCTGAGCAGAAATACCTTGTGCTTGTTTCACTGCTGCTATCAGATCTAATCTTTCCTTTCTCCTTTTGACAGCTCATGGGAACAGCGATGAAGTCGATGAGCCAATCAAGGAACTGTTTGCTGATGTGGATTTTGCTGGAAAATACAACCTGATGAGCTTGAATTCCATCAATTGGTCCAGGATTATGGTGCAGATTGCTCACTACTTCTATGCTTACTTTCAGTGTGCCCCATCCCTGGATACCACCCCACTGCCAATGGTGGAAATTGTTGTGCCAACAGGAGGAGGAGGAAATATCACAGGTAAAGGGAAAAAAGATGGGTTAGATAAGAGAGAGAGAATGCTCTGATCTATGGACCAAAAGCGCTCTGCAGATACTAGGTATTGCTATTTATTAAAACACCCACTCTCTGGTATGATTTCTTCAGAACCACTTATATTTTATTACTCATGTATGGTTATTACTCAATTTAGGTGTCACTGATGATTTCCAAGGTGCAGAAAAACCCAAACCACCCTTTGATGATGACTGTAACTATCTTGAGGATGGGCACATTAGTGAGGACAGAATGTATTTGATGCAGAAAAGAGGGAAAATGCTGTGGCTCTGATTTCTTAAGGGAGACATTAACAGAGGTGTGGAGTCCTGCCTGGTCCTTTCTGATTTGCATGGTAATGCATGGTCAGGATAATGCATAATCTGGCCTTCTAAATGAGAGTCTTTGATTGTCTACACCCAAAATAGGTGTAGGACTGTCTTATGAAAGCAGTAAAGGATTTTATATATTCACTGCTCTTCCAGGCTACCCGTCAGAGAGGCAAAAGCCCAAAATCTTCATCTCTCCTGCTTGCCTGGTGGTTGCCTGAACTCTCAGTCCCCTGCCTGTCCACCAGCAAAAGTGGAGATGGGCGAGGGTCTGTGTTCAATGGCAGGTGGAGCGTTGCATCCCTGGATTTTATAATCTGTGCTCTACCAAACCACTGAAGTCAGATATCTGAGTCCACTAGGGAATGTCATTTGTGCCTGCTTCTGAGCTAGATGCTCAGTCAATTTTTACAATGACTTCTTTGCTAAATCTCCTTCACATGTCTCTTCATCAAGCACTCATGCATTTTTTTCACTTTTTTTCCCCCAGCCGGCTGCATTGCTCAGAAAATGGGCCTTCCAATTCGACTTATTACTGTGGTGAACAGCAATGACATCATTCACAGGACTGTTCAACATGGAGATTTCTCACTGGCAGAGAGTGTGAAGGCTACGTTAGCATCAGCCATGGATATCCAGGTATGTAGTGAACTGGCCAAAATGCAAAAATAAAAAATATTGCTGGGGGTTTTTTAATCTTGTACTGTGTTCTACCTGTAAAATTCTGCCACTTGATGATGCATTGGGAGGTGTGACTCATATTAACCATTTATGCTACAGACTGCTGAGCTGAGATAGATCAAACTCCTTCTCCCTCACTTTTCAGGGTCTGACTTTCTGATCTTTGTTGTTGAGTGCTGGGTTTTCGGGGATCGTTCTGTGCAAGCTTAGCAAGACAGGGACATTTCCACAACATGTGACAACTAGAAAACTAAAAAGGTCATCATGTCTCAAGGGTTTTGTTGATGCTTCTGAAAAGCTCCACAAAGAGCAAGATGAGAGACTAGGAAGGAGGTGGAGAAGTCTAGAATAAATGCCTTGTTCATGGCTGCCTGCAGCTTGCTCAGAGCAAAACAAGTCCCAGCAGGCAGGGAAAGGCCTCGGAAAGAAAAGTCATGGAGGTACAGAAACCAAACACCTGGAAGCACATACCTCCCCTTTTATTCCCACCCTGGGATCCCTAGGGATTGGATCTGCTTCCAAACAAGTGATCAAAGTGGGAAACCCTTGGTGTTGTATCTCTGTGGCCTTAAGCTACCTGGATTTTCCAAAAGTAGATTTTCCAAACTGTTCAATCACACTGGGAGGACCTGGGAGTCTGGAGCGACGGTCATGCTTTGCAGTCACTAAGTCCCTATGCCCCTTTGACCAGACTGTGCTCTGCAGCTTGACTTTCCTCCTGAGCCAGGAACTTGAGGGGCTCCTCAGAGCTCCAGGGGTAACTGGGCTTCTCTCCTAGCCCGTCTCCCTTCAGCAGCACTGGTCAGCAAGTGCCACACTCTGGGATCTTGGGGGCAGTGGGTCAGGTGAGGAGATTTCCTGACATTCTTGAGGAGCTAGGTGAGTGTATCCCTCTGCACATCCCTCTCCATGACCCCACAGGATGTCATTGTTCAGCTCACATCTGAAGCATCCATAGCTAAAGAGAACGTTTGTTCTGGAGGGGAATTCAGGAGATCTCTGGCTGGGACTTGTTTAAAGCAGGTTCAGCCTTGAGGTCAGGTGGGATTGCTCAGGGCTTCGTCCATTTGGGTGTTGGAAACCTTCAAAGATGGAGAGTGCAGAGCCTCTTTAGGTTGCCACTCCTGCAGGCTAAGATAAAGCAGAGAAAACTTTACTGTTAGATGCTGCCTGAAGAGTTGAAGGTGAAGCAGAAAGTCTGGTGTGGATGAGCCTTGCAAGGAGCAATCCCAGGACAATCCTGGCAGACGCTATATCTTTGTAGCCAAGCAAGGGCTGTTCTTTGTCCCTGAGGTCAGGAAGAACCACACACAGCTCATAGTCACACTCCAAAACTTTGTCCCCAGCATGACCTGGCCTCCAAAGTGGGCCCCAGCATTTTCCTGGAGAGCTCTGGTGGTGTGGGACAGAAGCAAAAGCCTTACTTAGATGGTAAGGCTGGTACTTGCACCAGTGCCCTGGCCCAGTTCAACTTACTGGTGACAACATAGTGTTCTATGTAATGGAAACCATAAGGCTGGTGGGAATGGAGGGGAATGAAGGGGAAATGTGGGAAGGATGTGGGAACAGCAGAAAGAAGGACAGGAGAAAGGGTGTCAGGGGCACAGTGTTGGAGGCACCTCCAGGAGCAGGTCATGGAAGTCCAGGCACACTGACCTGTATCTTCTCAGGACAGCCTAAGACAGGGGACAGCCTAGAGCAAAGGGCAGGCTACACCCAGACTAGGCTGAAGATTAGAGGCTGGAGGCTCTGGGAGACGATGGTGGGAAGATGAAGAACACAACTGGGTCCATAAGACACCCAGATAAGGACACAAAAGGCTGAGTAAGTCCTGATGACTCGACAAGGTAGGACATGATGGAGTGACAAAAGGTCACAGGCTCTGTCAGCAGCTAAAAGTTATGAAGAGTTCATCCAAACCCAGCACTTGAATCCAGGAGATGAGATGAGGACTCTGTAAGTTGGTGCCCTTGTCTCATCTGTCCCTACAAGGTATTTTGGCCAAACCACCTGGATGGATATTTCTTGGTGCTTGTAAATGTGCAGGAATGAAGCAGGGCAGAGAAATTGGTTTGGGACCCTCCTGTATAGTCTTGCACAGAGTTCTACTGCAGTGTTGCAATGCTGATTGCTACACAGCCATATGGGCCAGTCAGGGCCCTGTATGTGCCCTGTAAATTCATGGAGATTATCAGTCAGCCCTGCAGCAAGCTGGGTGTCTCATTAAGTCACGCAGGAGCTGGGTGACTCACAGCAGCATCTGCAACACTGAGTAAACAGCTGGATATTTCCGGTTCTCCAATACACAATGTGTTATTAGCCTGGGCTCCTCGTGGTGATGGTACAGATGTGGTCACGCTGTTGATTCATCAGTCATCCCTTCATTTTCTGTTCTGATCTGATGGTCACTGTCAGACTGCTCTGACAGGTCAGAGGTTCAAAAGACATTGTGTTCCCAAAGACTTGTCCTGGGATGTAGGTGAGCAAAAGGAAGACAAAAAGCCCACCCTGGCTTCCACCAAGAAAAATGCAGTGGTAGGACCTCAGCCCTAATGAGACGTCAGAGAATCCACAAGGATTGAATTTCCTCACCTATTGCCTTGTTGTCCCAGGAGCCTTACAATGTGGAGAGGATCCTCTGGCTGCTCTCGGGCTCTGACAGCCACCTGATAAAAACTCTGATGGAGCAATTCAACATCTCAAAAAGGCTGAAGCTGCCAGAGGATTTGCACAGAAAGGTCAGTTCCTCACCCATACAACACTGTGCCTGTGTGTGTGTAAGGAGATTTTTGCTACCAGGTATTTCCAAATCATTTTCAGAATAAAAGAAATTATAGTGGAGAGTATGCAACCAAAAATTGAAGCATGAGTCCAGAACAGAAGTTTTATATCAATGTGTGTGCATGGAGATACTAAAACCCCCTTTTTATTTCTTTTTTTTTAAGAATGCTCTTTCTTCTTCACAAAAGTAGCTTAAAAATTACCTGCAGTTACTTAAGTAGCATTTAAAATTGGCCTATCCTTGGCCATGCACTGAGGCATTGTACAGTGGATGCTGGCACAAATTGGGTGTTTGGGAGTGGGTCTGCTGAGTTTGGTGCAATTCAGCCTTGCTGTTACAGGAAAGGAGAGCACAAACACAAAGCAGAAGAGAGATACAAGAGAAAACCAAAGAATTGAGTTGTGAGAGGGCCAGGTGCAAAATCTTGCCTTTTTCTGTCCATCTTCTGGTGTGCTCTCCCTCACAGAGCAGCCTTTGCCCAGAGCCCACTCCTGCTTGTGCTGCAGAAAGATAAATACTAAACAATTTTATTATTAAAAGCAAGAAGAGCTGTTACACTGAGGTGGATTTTACAAGTCCTCAGAAACTCCCTTGGAGCACAGAAATAGCAGTGCAGAGGTGGGGAGTTGAGTCCTGGCTCCTGCCCACCCACACTCGCAGTACCTGTGGATGGATACCCCTTGCCCACACTCTGTCCCTGTGGTTTTTTCCAGCAGTGCCTCATCCCCTAGGTGCAGCAGGAACCCCTTTTCTTCAGTCTCTGGGGGAACCCTTCCTCCAGCCTCTCTATTTCCGCCTGCTTTGCTAAGTGCCTGTGGCACAAAGCCAACTGGGAACACTTTGGGTAGTGGTGCCCTGTGTGAGCCTCTCTGTTTCCCCATAGCTCTCTGAGACCCTGGGATCGTGCTCAGCCTCTGACCAGGACATTGTGGGAGCCATGCGGCGCTGCTGGGAGGAGAACCAGTACCTGCTGTGCCCCCACTCTGCCGTGGCTGCTCACTACCACTACTCACAGCCACACAGGTAGGGAGAGCCATGGTCAGGAGCATTAGGGACTGGACTATCACTGTCCCCTTGCTCCTGCAGCATCTCCAGCTCCCAGCTCGCTTACATCTTTGGTTTTCTTTGCTTGTCTTTCCTTTCCAGCATCCCCCGGTGTTGCTTGGCTCCAGCCTCTGCAGCCAAATTTCAGGGTGCCCTTCTCCAAGCTGGCCTGGTTCCTCAGATCCCCCCTGAAATCACTGCCCTGACAGCAATGGAGACCAGGTCCACTCCCCTGGAGCAGGGACAGGACTGGGCACAGGTGCTCCGGGGCTGGATTGAAGCTGTGGCACAGCAGTGGGAGGCAAAGGTGGGTCAGCCTGCACCCCAGGGCAGGTAGGGATCACTGGGCAGGTAGTCACACAGACCTGACTACTGGGCACAGCTGGACAATGCCTCCCAGGGCTCATTCTCCACTCCCAGAGAAGCCCTGTCTTATGCTAGGAGTCTCCATGCAATGACTTATTAGCAAGAATGCACTTCCCTGTTGAATTACATGGACTGTCTCATAACATTTTCAGTAAAGAATTGAATTATATGGACGATTTCATAACATTTTCAGTAAAGAGCACTGCAATTGTATCCTCTTTTTCCTAATAAATCATAAAAATTGATTGAAACTCTGAGTAAATCTGGCTGTTCCATCATTGCTGGCTATTACAGAAAGCTGCCTTAGCACTACCCATAGCTGCCTGTTTCTTGAGCATTATCCAGTGATTCTGGCTCTGTGCTGGGATGTTTGTCCCTGCAGTCCCAATAGCACCCAAGATGCTCAAAAGGAAACACATGCAAGAGCGGAGTGGATCCACTTTACCCATCCCTGTAATTTAAGCAGTGCCCAGGCATTGAAACTTGCTCTGTGATAGTATTAAATAGCAGATGTTTTCCCTGGACAAGTTTATCTTAAAGAGCTGCTTTCCAGTGTTGTATCTCACAGCTTTTGGTCCTAGTCCTGCTTCAGACTCTTCTCAGGCAACTTCCACTGTAACAAGTAGGAAATGGGAAATTCCCTTTATCTTCTGCCTGAAACTTCAGGTCTTTCAATACCACGTTCTCATCATATACATATAAATACATAAATACCTTGTGTGGGAGCTGCCTCCACAAGTCATGCATCTGGCAGGAATCTCTTGTGCCTAAAAAAGGGGGAAGAAAAATAGGAATAATTATACTGGGGGGAAAAATCCCCCTTTGCCATCAAAAACAATTCCCCTTTGACATCAAAGGAAGTCCTGTAATGGGAGGATTAATTTGAAGGTTTAGTGGCATTTAACAGGGTAAGAGTAAATTCTGTGAAGTGATTCAGCTTGGGATGTTGCAGAACGTGCGGGAAGAGTGGGAAGCTTGGCCTGGGCTGCAAGCTGCCTTGCTGGCACCCAGGCAGCCTTTTCCTTGGCTCCCTCTGGCACAGCTGGCCCTGTGCCACCTCCTTCCATCCCACCGAAACCCTGCAGGAGAGGAGGGACCTGTGCCTCCTCCAGGGTGGGGGCTGAGGCTGCCCCATCCCAATTAACGGGGATGAGGGAAACAGCTTAGCTGAGAATGATGTAAAAACCACAGCACTTGGATGTTTTTGATGCTAACAGCTCTACTTGCATGGATTGAGCAGCTGGGAGGCAGGGTCCAGGAATGGTGTTTCATGAGGCCATCATTCACCCTTCTTTAAGAGCCAAACCAGCAAAATACCTTTTATTTAAGCAGCAGCTTCATCCTCACAAATAACCCTTCCCCAAAGCATGGCTTTGCACTGAGGATGGTGCAGGATGTCCCTGGGGGTGGCAATAAGAAAGTTCCTGATCCCTTTTGACTCCATGATCAGCTTCCCCTTTCATTGATGGAGATGTTATGCTCATTGGACCCCACTTCCCTTAACAGCTGCCTCCCCAAATCTTGCAGTTCTCAGCCAGAGACAGCTGCCCAGTTGCAATTTAGCCCTTAATCATATTTTAAGACACCTTGTAAGAGGGGAGAGGCCCGAAATTGCACCCAGTTCTGCACCCAAGTGACAGGTTGCAAACCTGGCTGGAAAGACCCCAGCCCCTCGCTGGGAAACACTGTGAAGGATGGAGTGAGTGGGGCTGGACTCGCAGCCTGCCAAAATCCTGGTGTGTTTTGCAAGCAGAAAGCGTGACAAATACATTCCATTCCCAGTGCCCTCAAGCAGTAGGATGAGTAAAGGGTCCAGCCTCATTGCAAGGTGAAAAGGAGTTTAATTCTCAACTATCCCTGAGGATACTCTTATGGGGTGAAGATGCTGCATCTCCCCCAGCCCAAATCAGACTGGTTTTTTTGGGCAAGACACTATGAAATGCTGTCTGTGATCTCTGGAGCAGAAGAACAGCAGGAAAAGCCTGTTCCATGCCTGGAGCCAAGGCAGAGGGAGCAAGACAGGCTTGGCATGCAGGGGGGCTGTGCTCCCGCAGAGGGCAATGCACAGCCCATGTGCCAGCCCAGTGCCTGGGATGTGGGAATGAACATGGTCCCACCAGGCTTTGTCCCAGCACCTGCTCAGGGACCATGGCATCCATGGCTGCTCTCACACCAGGAGCTCCCACTCTCTCCCCAGAACTGGTGCCTGGGGCTCTGTTCACTCACCCTTGGGTCTCTGGCTGAGAGGGAAGGTCAGCCTGGTTTGATGGAAAAATGGAAAATGGAGGGAGGAAAGTCACAAAAAGTTGTACCTTCTCATCCAACACTGATGGGTGGCTGCAGGCTCTGGCAGCTTCACACGTTCCTGGGGTTAATGGTTATTTTAGTCCTGCACCTTCCAGAGCTGATCACAAACCCAGGCCAGGCTTGTCAAATAATTAATCTCCTACATCAACTGCTCTTGCTTTTCTCCAGCAAAAATTCCAGTTTCAGGTCCCTGACCCCAAGCATGTCTGACATGTCATCCAGGAGACAGTGATGCCCACAAACTGGTGACCATACTTCATGGGGACACTGTGTTCCCCCGCTGAGGGACATGGCTGGGACATGTTCCCAACTCCTGCCTTGAGGAGAAAGTAATGTCTTGGGATGGAGATGTAGTGTGTTGAGATAGAGGAATAGGGTCATAGTTCAGCTGGGTTATTGAGTTTCTACTAACTCAGTTATTGAGTTTCTACTCAATAACTCACATGTACCAAAGCAACTTGCTGTTCTGAGCCAAACTCACTTGTAGTGTCCAATAAGGGATTGGGGTGCCTGTCCTGGTGTGGTTTGGGATGTGTTAGACTACATATGGGGTCTACCCTCTAAGCCATCTGCCTCTGTGCCCCATGGGGACTTCATCTACCAGCAAAGCCATGCTGGGGTTCAACATTCCAATCATTTATAATGCCATTAAGAGATCTGCTTGCTAAAGGGGAGCATGGGATGTCTGGCTGACTGCTGCTCTGCCTGAGATAAAATTGAGAGGAATATAAAATCCCAAAGGAGCTGTGGGTGAGGAGTCTCTTTCCCATGAGCAGAGCAGTTCAGCCTTCCCCTGTGCTTTGTCACAATGTCCATCCCCATCTTCCAGCCCGTGGCCGCCCAAGGAATTGATCTTTGGGCAATTACTCCACTGACTGGGCTGTCACGTCCTTCTACTCCATTTGTGAGCTGGGAGGAGCCCACAACGTGGTGAATTATATGCCAATGCTTTAAAACAGTGTTCTGAAGGTTTGGGAGCTGAATTATTATTTATAATGCCCTGGGGGCCCCATGTAATTTATGGACAGGTATGAAGACAAGTAGGCGCTCAGACATGGGGATGAGCCCGGTGTAAATGCTGAGATAGAAGGATAGATAGATGGATGGATGAAGATAAGCTTCTTGGCCAAGAGAGCTGGAGATTGAAAAACTGGAGATGGAGAAGGCTGCTCAGACATCTCTGCTCTCCTAGGGTGATACCTACTATCCCACTACTCTCACTCTGTAAAATATCATCTCAAACGTGGTGCAAATCATTTGTTTACTCTTGGGGTTTTTTTGAATTTATCCAAAGTGCAAGGAAAAAAAAAGTAAAAAGGAATTGCTTTGTTGTTGCAATTTGCTGCTAGGCATTCCTATGTGTGCTAATGATAAGTATTAATTAAATAGCTTTCTGTTGTCTTTTAAATGCAGTTCTTTCAGGCTGTAATTAAAAACAGACACCCAGCCCTTTCTGTCTGCATAGGAAGAGGCAGGTAGGCCTCTGGAGCTCTGCACTTCTTTCCTTGTAACAGGAGAGAAGTGGAAAATGAGGCAAAACCAGTTTCCATTGAAAACTCGCTACTCTGTGCATGTCCTTCACAGGGAAGGCAACCAGCTCAAGGAAATTAAAGGAATGTGACTTCCAAGATCTCAGCCCTGCAATCAAAGTGAGTTTATTTGCCCTTAAGATCTTTCAGCTTCATACATTTGAAAGGCAGAGGAGATCACTTTGTTTGGTCTCTGTGCTACACAGGCTGCTGAACATCCCTCTGATGCGTTCAGCATGCCCAGAAGAAACTTGTTGCCTTATGAACATTTTGATCTGAGTAGTTGGAGATAGGATTCCATCCCTCTCACTTGTTTCTTGCTTTCCCCACTTTTTTTCACTTGCTGTGAAAAACCAGGCATTGCTGTAAATCCCCATCCCTGTGCTGCTCCTGTGGTCATTATTAATCTCCCAGCTCAGGGTGTGCTGCTCAGGGAAATTGGAGCTCCCACCAGCCCTGCTGCCCTCTCCCTTTCCTGGCTTAAAATAGACTAAAGCCCTCTAGAAATGCAAATAAAATGTGAGATGCTCACGTGATGAAAAGCAACCACCAAATAAAGTTTCCCATTTGCCCACAACACTGAATGGCACTTAAGCCCAATTTTTTTCTGCCCTTAAAGGCAACTGGGCTTCACTTATCTAAAATGCTGCTGTTAATCAATAAATACATGGAAAGACTGGCTGTGTGCTGTCCAGCTTCTGGAGTGGTGGGGGAAGATGCAGCTCACTCATCGCATGCCTTGGTCAGAGATGGCACATGAGAGAAAAGAGAGAAAAGTTTCTGTGTTCAACAGCTGCATATACTTTTTTGTGTGTGTGTGAATGGAAACAATTATGCATTTGAGTAATTTATAACCTGAGACGTGTAGAATTTGTGTGATAAATACACAGAGAATATAAGACAGATGCATTGCCTGTGAGGGGATCCTCAATCTGGGGCAGTGCAGCACTTCAGTCACCCAGAGTGATGCTCTTCTGCCTTGATAACTCCTGACACAGAGCATAAAACAGCCACAGCCCTTTTGGGGTCCTATCAACCCAAGACTGGATTTGCTGTGGGTTTTTCTGTCTCCTTCACCCCAATGGCTGTGTCTGTCTTGTGATTTTGATGCAGCTGGATGGGTTTCCACAGGGAGCTGGGAACACAAGAAGGGGTCTGGGACACTCTGCAGACTCCTTCCCTGGTGAGGGGAGCATGGGGCTGGCAGCATCTTTGGGGATGTTGGCGGCAGCAGCAACAAAAGTGGCTCAGGAGGGATTTTTTCCTCAATTATTTGCATTTTACAAATGAGAAAGGGAGAGAAATTGGCTAGGAAAAGCAGGGAAAAAAAAGTAAGCATTCAGAAATTAAATAATTAAAAAGGAGTTTGAATTTGTTTGAATTGAATCAAAAGATTTTTTCATTTTTGGCAAACATGAGATCTTTTGAGAAGAAACTGGAAAAAAAAAGAGCTTTAAAAAAGGTATTTTAAAGCCAAAATTACTCACTTTTACCCGAAATTGTTAAAATTATGTTTCAGTTTCGGGAAAAAAAGAAAATGCAGAAATTTTGCAAATTCTAGGAATATTTAAAACACCATCTCGCAAAAAAAAAAAAAAAAAAAAAAAAAAAAAAAAAGGTGTTGTGGGGGAGATGAAAAGCAGAACAAGAGGGCTGGAAAAGACTAGCCAGCAGCTGCCCTGTGTGGCTCTGTCCTTGCCCTGACACCCCTGAGATCACCCCGAGCACTTTAAGATCACGAGATACTGAGAACAAAGAGTTTGTGTTCTCTCTCTTGCTCTGTAGTTCCCTGCATTTTCAGGCTCCCAGAGCTGGTTCAGCACTTTTAGGGCAGGTTAGAAACCAATTCTTAAAGAAAGCAGAGGAGAAAATCACATATAATGTGGCTCCAGGAGGGTGATGCTTTCAGAAAAATAGCAAAACTAATGATTCCTGAAAAACAATAAATTAAAAAGGGGCGAGCACAGGCCAGTGATATTTCATGCAATTCCTCACTATTCATCTCACTGCTCTTGCCTTGGGTCCCCTCAAGCAGAGCATCACAGGTATTTGCTGAACTGTTTGCTCATGAAATGAAACAGCAGCGTGATGAATGCTGCCATAAAAGAAGTGGGAAAGGGAGAAGGGACTGTGTCTGAACATGGCTTTATTTTGGTGTCTGACATAAGGAATGGAGCAGGATTCACTGTGCTACGTCCTGGACTGACATGGGAAAAGGAAGATGAAATATTTTGGTATTGAAGTTTGCAATCAGAGCTTAAACAACAGGTTTTGAGGGTGGGGTCCTTCTGTCACTGATTTCTGTGTGACCCTGGGTCTAGGCGAGCTGAAGAGCAGGGGGACCCTCCTGCAGCTTCCCCAGCCTGGTCAGTGCCAGCTGGGGGACTCCCGGGGTCCCACACTGCCCGGGGACCAGGCTGCTGCCAGCTCCTCACCCTGAGCTTGGTGCCCTGCAGCTCCACTCGGTCCCTACCTGCCCGGCAAAGCACCAGCACCCTGGGAACTCCTCGCTTCCGCTGCTCCGGGATGCTTGTGGGGATTAGCCAAGCTATGCTCCCTAAACCCATCACATGTGTTTCAATAGTTTTAATTGTTGCCTTTAAGATAATTACAGGCTGGAGAGCGCGGACAGGAAGAGCCCTGTGGATTTGCACCGGGGCTCGGGAGCACCGTTGTGTATGGAATGGGATATCTGCCACTTGGAAGTGTTTTTCCTGCTTGGGAGAGTGGTTTGCATGCCACAAGCAGGGAAGGACACAGATCCCCACTTCCCATGGCTGGAACAACTGGAACAAGGTGTCCCCCTGCCCCCTACTCCACCTGCCCTGGGGAAAGAATCCCTAAGCACCTGGCTCAGCAGTTACTGACCCTTGCCCATTTAAGCTGCAGCTTTTTCCTTCTTCCCACATCTGTTCAGCCTTAAAAATCTGTTCAGAAGGCAATGAGGACCTGAAGTGAGCAGGATACTGAAAATCAGGCTCACAGTGGGGCAAGGAGCATCCAGGGCCCACCTTGCTGAGAGATGAGGAGCAGCAGCAGCCAGCCCCAGCACTCTTCTTGGCTCTTGGTGGGGTAGACCATACTTGTATTTTTTAGTATATTATGGTTTGTCCTGGTCCCTTGCTGGCTATCCAGCCTTCATCACCGGAGAAAACGCTTTCCCGGTTTTAAAGAGAGATATCTCTGTCCCTCCCATAGCCTGGAGTGATTCAATATTGAGTGAGAGGATTGCAGTCACTGCTTTTCCTCTGCTTGCACCTTTCTTTTAATTATTTTGTTGGAGCTCCCGGCTGGAGAGCAGAGCAGGCAGCTCTCAGGAATAACACAGCTTCCTGGATGCTGCCTCACCACAGAAGAGCTGGGGCAGCCCTGAGGACCCCTCTTGGGGCACAGACCTTCCCCAGGGTTCACCACATAACACAGGATTTCTCCCAAGATCTTCTCCAGCCCCTTGTATCACCACGAAATCCAGCAGGGGGTTCTTGCCTTTGCACTTGGAGTAACCTTGTTATCACTGGTGCTTTTTAAAATGGAAACAAGATTTCATTTACATCTAAGAGTTTGCTCCAGTGCAGCCTCCTGGTTGCAGGGTGTCTCATGGCTGGTGTGGATCTGGAGGATCTGGCTGGTTGCTCCCAGACATTGAAACCCACAGTCACTGGAGGGGTGATGTGGGGCCTGGCACACCGAGGGTGGGATTTGTTTTAGCGTTCAGTCCGTGGAAATCCATTTAACAGCACTTCCCCTAAAGTGCTGCCATTCTTCCACCCGAGCTCCTAAAATGGAAATAATCACAGCCGGGAAAAAATTTGGAACAACTCAAATATTAAAATGCAGTGAAGGTGAACCGGCTCCTGGGTGGAGGGCACGGGGGTGGGCCCCATCGCTGCTGCCAAGGTGAGTTTTGGGGACCTGCTCAGACCTACATCTGCTGGCAGTGGATTAGAGGTCAAACCCACCTGAAATCCAGAACTAAGCATCCTGAGGGGCTCCTCGAGGATGGAATATTCCCCTCCACGAGCTGCCGACTTTGCCCCAGTAATTCTTCACATCTCATCCCATCCCTCTTTTCCCTCTCTCCTTTTCCCTTCTCTTCCTCTGTGATATGATGCATTGGCAGAGGAATAAAAATAATCAGTTATTGCTTTATTACTTTTTCCACCCCTGCTTCCCTCACGGGCAACTGTATTTCGGCAAATGTTTTTAATATTTGCTAATAAAAGCAGCTCCAGTAATGACATGCTCCCTCCCAAAGACAAAATTACCGGGACTGGCGTTATCTAACAAACTCGTTTTGGCACAAGCGCGTCTGCGTTCGAGCCATTTCTGCCCATTCACAGGATTATCAGCCATCTCTGCAGCCAGCCCCAGCCCTCCTCTCTCATTCCTAGTTAATTGGTGTGAAATTGGAGCAAGTTCTCAGGTGATAATGTGTTTGCATTTACTGCTTCACTGAACCACCCTAGCCACTCAATCCCAGCTTCATTAAAGCTTCAATCTCAGCTTTTGCTCCTGGCTGTGAGCTTCAAACCCTATTTCCTGCGTGGCAGACATACAGCCTAACACATGTCAGGAAGACAGCTTGAGCAGAGCTGCTGGGAACAAGCACAGCTACTGCCCGGGCGCCGCTCCGGGAAAATCACGTTCGCGGTGGGAAAGATGCTTGGAGTCCCCACGATGGCTTCACGCTGCGTTGGTTGGCTCCGTGCTCTGGAAAAAGGCATCTTTTATACCCTTTAATTATACTTGATTAATGAATTAATTTTAATTTTTTTTCTGCAGCACTTTGAAGATAAAACCCCCTTCGTCTGAATTCTGTGATTAGTATTTAAAGACTCAAGTGAAATATTTGTAGGCAGAAAAACCTAACCGAGGAATGCCTGTGTTCAAGCATTCAATAGGGCCTATTCACAGGATAGATTCCAGGGTTATTATTAGCAATAAGGTTATCTTTGGCATAATCTTTTTATGCACAACATGCTATTGGATTCCACCCTCCTTTTTCACTCAGGCCCTGGGGCAGAAGGTAGACAAACCAGAGCTGGTTCAAGCCTTGCAAGAGTTTTTCATGCAAGTGGAGCTGAAGCCTGGCAAAGTCTGCCATGGTTATATTTAGGACAAACCATAAGGTTTTTTTTTGTTGCAAGATACACACCCCAGAATGCTTCTGCATGCAGGGAGAAGTGTGCTGCCCCTGGGGTATCTCCAGCCCTGCCAGCACACGCTCTAGGGGACCTGCCACACACTGGGGACATCTGTGGCACCCTCTGGGGGGTGACCTTTCGATCTGAATGGATAGGGATGGGTTGGGCTGGTCCTATGCCCGCAGGTCATGAAGGCAGCTCCAAGCAAGATTTCACAGGTCCGAACACGGCTCTGGGCTCGGACAGGTCTGGACACAGCTGGGGAGAGAAGCCCTGCCAGCCACACCACTGGGTGAATCCCTTTTGGGGAGCTGGAATCAGCTCTCTGCTGGGTTGGATGTGCCCCAGGGGTCCCACCTGCCCCCAGCCCCAGCCAGGAGGGCTGGCACGAGTGGGGCTGCAGGTCCACGGCAATGGCTTGAACTGGGCATGAAAGGAGAGAGCAGCTGTCACCTGCCTGCCTCTTAATTTGGTGGTATTTCTACTCTCACAAAGCTAAATGTAGGAGGTGGAGTTTTGTAGTTGTTGGTGGTGCTTTTTGGTGTTTTGTTGTGTTTTTTTTTAATGGGTGGTGGGTGTGATTTTTCAAACGCGTTCCCTTTGGCACGTCCCTGCCAGCAGCGTCTGTGAGAGCCCCAGGATGCCTCTGCTGGAGCCCAGGAACACCTTCCTTTGAAACTTGCCCTGGTCTCCCCAGACCCACCACTGAGCACTGGGGGTGACAGGAGGTGAGGCCACCTCTGGCTGTGGTCCTTTACCCTGAACAGCTCAGCTGCTGCGCAGGGTCCCCAAGTCACCCCAAACCAGCTCCAAAAATCGATCAGGGCTCCTCCTCCACGGCCAGGCTCCCCAGCCTGGATGCAGGCAGAGCCAAAACACATAGAGGCACATTAAAGGATGGCTGGTGTGGCTTTGAAACTGCGCGGCAATCCCCTGTAGCCTAGTTTTTAGAGAGAGTATTTTGTAGCTGGTTTTTCTCTTTGTGACTAAACATGGTTATTAAGGCCCCAAGTGCATCATTAAACCTGTTATTAAAAGTAAACATGTTAAGGAGAATATACTGCTGTGTAGCAAGCTCACCCAGGGCACTGGACCCTCTGGAAAAGTCATTAACATTTGTATTTAAAGTGAACATAGTTAAGAATGTATTGGACTAATTCAAGGCCTTAGAGCTATTAAAATGATTGCCATAAAAAAGAAATATGTTAGGCAGAATATGTTGCATAATTAAAATTATTACAGTGTTTATTCTGTTTTTTTATGCTGGCCTCTAGTTTAAGAGGTTATTTGTATGTATATAAAATATATATGTGTTTTTTTATATTTATACATACACGGTAATATGTCTAACTATATATATTTGGTTATCTATTGTTTTAAAATGACTCTGTAGGATAAATTTGACTTCCTTGTTGCAGGATGAGACAGAGACCTAGTGGGATGAAGTCTTGATTAAAACCATGGGGGAAAATAATAAATAAGTCTTGGCTATATGTAAGTGCTGTGGCCACAGTCCAGTGGCTGAGTTCAGTGGGAATCTTTCCTTGACTTTGCCATGCTGGGTCAGACCTCAGGAATGTGTCTCTTGCTTTGATGGTTTTGCCATTGGTAGGTCAGCTTGGAAAATCAGCAAATCAGCAGCTTTGCTTTCCACGGGCCATTCCCAGGCCGAGCTCCACCAGGTTCTCACTTCGACCTGGTCCCTGGGGAGGTGGCAGGGTGGGACCATCTCCCTGCCACAGGGCTCTTCCCACCTGGGGGCCTCGCTGTGTGGGAAAAGGTGCTCCCAGGGAAGAGTTTCTCCCAGCAGTTTTGGACATGAGCAGTGACCTTTGCCTCACCAGTGCCTGAGACAAGTGGCATCTCCTGCCAGGGTCCTGGTGTAACGTAGATCCAATCCATGTAGTGTTTATAAATGTGTTGTAGATCCAGAGAATAGTCCAGGTTGGAAAGGACCTTTCAAGGTTGTCTGGCCCAAACTCTCCTGCATTTTCAACTGAGACCAGGGTGCTCAGACTCTGCCCAACCTGACGTGAATATTTACACAGATGGGACATCCATCACTTCTCTGGACAGCCTGCGCCAGTGCCTCACCATTCTCCTTGTAAAAAGAATATTTTTCTTATATCTGGTCTGGGACTCAAGCAGGGGCCATCATGCTAAATGCAGTTACCTCCCAGAGACTTGTATGGGAGCTGAGGTTTTTGTGATTCTGGGAGGGTTCATTAAAAAAAAAAAAAATCTGAGCCCTCACTATACCAGCCAAGGGCTGTTTTCCAGTAATTCCTCTGGGAGTCCCAGTAACTCCAGCACCCCACAAGATCAGAGGTGATAGGGCCACAGGTTAGGGTGGAAAAACTGTACTAAGGAATTGCATGGGATGGGGGATGTCCCTTGAAGAGCAGCCTGTTGGAGGAGTTTCGCCGTGTTCATTAATTACAGTGAAGGGGATAAGAGGTTAATTAAACCCTGTTGGGTGGCAGTGACCAGCACCTTCTCCTCCAGCTCTTCTCCAGGAGTGCTTGGGGTCTGCACCCGGTAACCACAACAGGCCCACCCTGGATGTCTGTGGGGTCTCGGGCTGCCCGCACAGCCCACCCGCGGGGCTGTCCCACCAGCACGGCCCTGCGCGGCTGTTCCTCAGGCTGGCCCGACCCCAAACGCCGATCGCAGCGGGCAGAGCAGCGCCCGGCCCTGGCTTTCGAGGAACGGAGCGGGGAATGTCAGCAGATGGCACTGTTTCTTCTGCGATAGGAGCCGCTGGTTCCCCGCGGCGCTGAGCCGTGCGCTGGAGCAGGGGAAGCTCCAGGCGCAGGGCAAAGTGCTTCCCGGAGCCCCAGCAGCGCTGGGAGCCAGCCGTGGGCTCCCCGGGGGATGTGCCCGCCGGGAGCCGGGCAGGGAGATCGCAGGGTCCCCATGGAGGCCGGTCCTGCTGGAGGTTGCCTTCCCGTCGGGTTCTGTGCCCGACTGTGACTCAGTGATCGCCAGCGCAAACCTCAGGCCACGCTGCCAAACCGCTGCGCTGCTTGTTTTGTATCGGCTCTTTTTTTAGGGTTGAAAAATCGGTGTTCGTTGCTGACTCTCCAGGTGGAAATGGAGGAGAAGAGAGTTTTTGTGCCCCTCCCTGCTCCCCCTCCCTGCATCCCTCTCCAGGTGATGCTGCGGTGACCAATGTCACATATGCTGCCAGCTGGAGAGATGCCTGCAGCCAGGGGTGTCAGTCGGACGAGTCCCAAGGGGCGTCTCACCACCCGGATCGGCCCTATAAGCCTCTTACATCAGCTGAAAACCCTCTTGCCCAGCTCTGCCCCAGCACTCCGGGGGCCAGGGGACCCTGGGGCTGCTGTCTTCTGCCCCATCCTTGATTTCACAAGCACCGGGGCTGTTCCTGTGGCTCCCGGCTGTACCTGTGCTGCAGGAGTGGCTGCCAGTGGCCAGCCGAGGGGTCATTTTCCACCCCATTGAATTAAACTTCATCTCCGAGAGGTGCTACCCAGCGCAACTGAATATTTAAATAATAAAATGAAACCGTGCTGGTGGGAGTACAGCTGCTATTACACTTATTAGTTAATTGTGGCGGTGTTTCAGAGCCCTAGGCATGCACCTGGACCCCTCGTGCTAGGTGCTGTACAAACAGGACGGAGGAGAAGACTTTGGCGTTTAAAGGCACTGAGTCATTCCTTCGCCCTCTCATCTGAAACCTCAGCTTTGTGTAAAACCTTTAGGATTTTGTTTAATGGGCGCAGCTAATGGTGAGGTAATCAGGGAGCCTTTCGACACAAAACCCAGCGATCAGTGGGTTGGATGCCTTTTGATCTCTCTGCGGAGCAAAGGCATTGAGAGAAGCTGCGCGGTGGGGTACCGGGAGATGCTCTGCGAGTGGGCGGCAGAGACCGGCCCGGGGCAGCATCTCCCACACTAAGCCACTTGGGTTAGGATCCAGCTGGGGACCATCACCCTCCTGCCTTGTCCTGGTGCACACTGGAACCTCGTGGGCACATCTCTGACACTGCTTAGATGTCACCCAAGAGGAGATGGGGACCACTAGGGCTGACTGTCCCTCCCTCCCTCCTGCAGAAAGGAGATGCCTGTACAAGACTTCTGCTTGCAGAACATGGGTTTTGGCCTATGGTCTCTGAAGGCAACCAAACTGAGCAGTGGTGCAAACCATGCCCTTCCCAGGCTCCTGGATTTCCTGCTTCTGTTTGGCCATCTCTACAGCTTTGCTTCCCAGAGGAAACCATGGAAAGAGGAAAAGGTCCCCAGCAAGTTCCTGCAGCAGAACAGTGGCTGATGGATGCCCGCAGAAGGGGTGGGTAGTCTCTGCTGGGTGGCCAGCTGGGGAGCCCCGGGTGTCCCTCCTGTGGCCGTGTGTACAGTGCACAGCCAGGATGGAGCAGAAGTCCTCTAGGCTGCTCCTCTCCTGGGGTGACTTCACCCAAATCCTTTGGTGTGTGGCAACATCTGGCTGGGGCTTGGGCCGGGGTGAGGGTGTGAGCAGCAGAGGCCCCAAGGTGAAGCCGTGGAGCCATGCTCGTGGGTAGACTCACACTGATCTTGGCCTGCAAGCTGGTACAAGCTACACCTGCAGGACTCCTTTCCCTTCCTGCTGGTCTGAGCGAGGTCTAACTGGAGATCCACCTCAGGGTGGTGCTGCTCCTCTCCCATCACCTGGCACCTTGGCACATTTTATGGGTGCATGGGTCAGTTTGTAGCCCTCTCAAGATCCCAGCCTTGTAGTTTTTTGACTCAGCTGGGACCAAACTTTGCCAGGTTAGTGTTCAGCTGGGTGAGCCACTGAATGGTCACAAGGAAGGGGCAAGGGGATACATGGATAGAGCAGGGGACAGATGGTTTTGGGTTAAGTATACAACTTCCTTCTCAGGGCTAATGCTAAGGCAATATCCTTTGAAAGAACCTTGCAGGAGTGTGTTTAGAAGTGCTACAGTAGAAATAGCAGCAGGAGGGTCTCCTTTTCAGTGGCTGCCAGCTCATGGCATGGGGAAAGAAGATCGATGGAGATAGAGCTGCTCCTGCTGGTGTCAGATTAGGATGTCCCAGTCTGTTTAGGATGTGCAATATAAAGAATAACCTCCTCTACAGTTATCACACCTGACAGGCAACCAAGAATAAATAACGTGGAAAAATGATAATTTTATCATAATTTCTTCATCATAAGGAAATTGAAGGAACAGGGTAATGGAGAGGGTAATACAACTGGAGATCACAGCTAAAACTGTAGCTGAGCACAAAGTCATCATGTTCAGCATTGAAAGGGAAGGTTTTCTGCTCTGTTTTGCATTAAATGTTATGTGTCTGAAACATAGGGATGTCAGGCTGGGAGACCAGGCCACTCACAAATGTGCTTCTCCAGCAAATGCCGTGATAGTCCTGACAGATGACATCTCCCTTGGGCTGGTGCCAGTGAGCTGGCTTGGGTTGGTGCAGTGGTAGGTCAGTTTGGCTGTGCTAAAGCCAGAGATGGTCTGTCTCACTGTGTCACTGCATGGCAGTGCTGAGAGCCCAGGGGATGCCACTCACCCTGCAGGGTGGCTTTAGGTGGGACTAAACATCTGTCCTGGGAGCTGGCATCTGCCACTGGGGGCCTCTCTGCCCTGAGCTGTCACCAGCACAGATCCCATCCAAGCAGGGACATCTCTGTGGGGCAGATAAATTTCTTCACCCAGAAGTCCATTTTGCTGATCTTTCTCTGTGTTCCAGCCATGGGGGCCTCGTCTACCCTGGCTTATGCTCCACTAATGCAAATCCTTATCTCAATCAGCTTCAGTTACCAGGGCTGGGAACTGTGTCTCTAAATGCAGACAGGTAAAAGCCCCAGAGGTCTTGCTCTGTTCTTTTCATAGTTGATGGAGATTTAATCTGCACAGCCAGGGGAACTGAGGGTGCAGTTCATCTTGTCTTGAAGCAGTTGCAACCAGGCTGGGTGAATTTTACCTCCAGGGGGCCTTTGGTGACTACAAAGGGAGCTGAGGTACCTGCTGTGCTGGAGTCAGTGCTGCAGAGACTGACTGTCGAGTGATGCAAATGTCACCCTGGTCTCACTTGGCTCTGGGCTCCTTCAGCAGAGAGTGGAGAAAAATACCCTTAGGGCAACTCAGCCTACCTGCCCTAGACACGTCTCCAAAGACGGAGCAGGATGGGCCTCTGGGGCATCCTGTCTCTTGCTGTGGACAGTAGATGTTTTAGGTGGCTAAAAAGTGTTCGAGGTGGGTTCTAGAAGGTAACTTAGGAGATGAGCATCCTCCCTACCTTTAGTCTAAGATCACTGACTCTCACCAGGCTGCAGGAGGGCTCATGGGTGCAGACCCATCACTGCAAGAGGGTGGCTGCAGGACAGAGAGCCCAGAGCTGTGTGCTGCCTCCCCCACTGCAGGGGAACCCTGAGTCCCACCAGCACTCCCAGTGGGTCCCAAATGGGGCTACAGCCCTGCACTGAAGGCTGTGGGCCCTGGGAGAGCCTATCTGCAGAGGTGAAGCTTGTGGCTTGGAGAAGGATGTGAATGTGAATGGAAAACCTAATTTGTCAGGAGAGGACACTATCAGAGTCCAACAAATAAACCCTAGGGACCAACCTATGCATGTAGAACCCTTGATCTCCCATATCTTTCTCCTTCCTGGATCTATACAGGTAACACTTGGAGAGTTTCTGGGAGCTACCATCCCTTTATATCTGTGACCATGCAGCCAGGGGTGTGGTGTCCAGACACGGGACCTGCCAGACCACTGACTGCACCTTTGGTTTCATTGATAGCCAGGGGCTTTTGGCCAGCTCTCAATAACGTGACAAAAAAGAGACCTGCAGACTATCCCAGCGAGGGAGAAGGGCAAGTGGCACAACGTGACTGGAGCTGGCTAGTGGGATGCTTGTCCCAACATCCTGCCATTTCCCCTGGTTTCAGCAGCTCAGCCGAGGGAGAGGTGTCACACGAGTGTCCCAGGGCCAGTGCTCTGCTCTCCCTTCCTCCCTCCCTTTATCTGCAGATCGTGCTATGCTAACAAGGCACACGTACAATGTTTGTGTGTGCATGTGAGACAGGGCGCTGACTCTGGGCCAAGTGAGAAAAATCATTAGTTACAGGCTCTGCAGGACTGAACTTGACGAGGAACTTGGGGCTTTGCCCCGACAGCGCTCGGCGCTGGTGCATTATTCAGTTTGTGGCTATGTTGATTTGCAGATCTAATCACTCCAACAACACATACAGAAAATTAATTTGGATGTGGGCCTGGTTTCTAGAGAAAGTTGGACCTAAAGGCGGGAGGTTGGTCGTGTGGCTCAGGCAAAGGCTCAGGCTGGGGAATATCCTGTTTCCAGCTCTTGAGCCTCACAAAGGAGATGGGATGGGGATGGAGTGGCAAGGAGAAGTGGTGTTGAGTGGTACTGGAGCACGGGATAAATAGGATTTAATTCCCACTGAGTCTTTCAAAATCAAAGCCCTAATCACTCAGCCCTGGCTTGTGTTCATACCTCTTGCATTCATGGGAGATGAGTTGGATGAAGGGGGAGATGCTCTCCTTTCCCCAACCAAGGGATGGCCCCCAAGAGGTGTTGATTCAACAGATTGATTCAACACATTTCTAAAAATACCTCTGGCTGGAAAAACATTGTTTCTGAGAGTCAGACCAGATGAACTATTCCTGGACTGCCCAAGCCTTCAGACCCTTTCCCCTTCCTCACCTTGCTGATGGTGCCTGTCCCCATCAGAAAATAGCATCTCAGTGGAGACACAAGTGATCCCAAACTCCAGCGATTCCTCCATAAAGAATCCATGGGTTTGGTTTGCTTCCAGTTGTGAGGGATGCTGCCTGCCCTCCTGCCCAGTCTGTGTGAGCTGGTGCTGTGAGAGCTGGTAGCAGCCCACAAATCCCTCCGTCTTGAATTACCTCGTGAGCACTCCTCTCCTTTTCATCGCAGACCCCTTAACTTTGCCTTCAGCCAGGGCTGTCTCAGGGCTGTCTCAGCTGTCTCTGTGCTGAATTGTGCCCTTTTAAAATGGGATTTAAGAGGGCATTAAGGACTAATTAGGTCTAATGAACAGCAGTGGCTCTTTTAGACCTGGTGCCTCCTGTTGACATCAAAGGGTGAAGGGGATTGGATGAAGCCGAGGAAGTGTTATCAGCAGCAGGAAAGATTTAGACCCTGCAAAATCACCCCTCAGCAGAGGGGTTTGTGTTCCTAATCCCTCTGTGCCTATCAGGCAGGGAGGCAGCGTGGTCCTCTCCCATTGGAGACAGCTGGGATGGAGAAATCCTGGTGGGAGCCCACCATCACCACAGCTGCCTCCTCTGCCATCCCTCACCATGAGTGGCTGCGATGGATTTGAGTGATCTGAGGCCATTCAAAGACGTGGGACACCAGGATAAGATTCCTGAGGGAGGAGATGAGGAACAAGGTGGGAACAAGAGAAAGGAGGTGGAAGGGGACAAGGGGACACATTCAGAGCTGGAGAAGGAGGCAGATATTTGCCTGTCCTGAGAGCTTGCTCAAGTGCAGGCAGGGGTGAGTCAGGGCTGCTCGTACACAAGCTGCTCATTAGCAAAGTGAAGTGCCGATGCAGGACCCTGAGCCAGGCAGGGTTTATGTGCCCAGGCTGCAGCAATAGCAGCTGAATCACACACCCTACCCAAAACATTTAAGCCTCTCACCATTTTCTGCACGTCAGAGGGACCTTTATTGTAAGGGCCTGCATTGTCTAAACGCCGCGGCACGGTCTGAGGGCACAGGCACTGTGCAAAGCCAGCGGTACCTGCCTCCCATCCAAAGCACCACCAGTTATCTCCTGCCATGACTCGGGTGGTTTCGCCGCTGCTGGGAAGGCAGGGGTCAGGCCCAGCACCACGGGAGCCGTTTCTTGCCCTCTGCCAAAGCCGGCGGTCCGGGATAGGAGAGGTGGAGTTTGCCAACAGCAATCCTCCCCGTGATTCAGTTTACATGGCAGTATCGAACAGCGGTTTGGTCGGGGGGATGTTGCAGATATCAAATCCTTTCACTGGAAAGTCAGATCTTGGCAGACAGCGTTTTGGAGAGCACAGGGAAAACAACAACTATTTATGGTTGTTGTTTAGGGTTATGGACGCAAATGCCCTTGAATGATACAAACCATCTTAAGGGGAATTTTTGCGGCTGATTAAGCATAACCACAAAGCTTCAAGAAAACATGTGTTTATTTTAAGTAAGTAATGTTGATTACTAATGAGAATACTTAGTAGATATGATCAAAGGTAGCTGAAGTGCCGTCATGATATCAAAGACTGGGATGGAACGCTTAATTTAGATGTTGAAAAGCCAATCTAAGGTGAGCGTCTTGAAAGTAAATATCATTAACAGTATCTAGATTAGACCAAGGTATAAAAAGAGTTGGAGGTAACAGCTTTCAAATCTCCAGTATAAACAGGCAGGTGATGCTGTAACTGGGGGAGGCGAGTCAGACACAGAGCCCAGGGTAGGGGATGGATCGTGCATCTGGTGCACGCAGCCCCTGGCCAGGCTCCCGGCTCTGCCCATCAGCACCTCAAGGGAGCCGGCTCTCGGGAGCCAGCGTGGCTCCTTTCTGCTCCAGCTTACCCAGGGGAAAGGGATGGAAATGAGTCCCCTGTTCCCAGCATCTTCTGCTCTAGCCCTAATGCAGGGCTGTGGCTGAGGAGGGGAGGCTTGTGGGGGACTCTGAGTGGGAACAATGTGTCCTCTCTGCCAGCTGACCCAGCAGGTCAGGCAGATTGATGGAGGGATGAGTCTGACAGCACAGCGCAGTGCTCAACATCCAGGGGCCTGCATCCTGCTTCTGAAGCCTGTTTCTCTCTACTACTCCTGTCTTGCTTTATTAGCCAGAAGGTGCTTGGGAAAGGGCTCCACGTGTCCCCACTGTCACCAGCTCAGCTCCTGGAGGTAACATTCCTGCAGTGAAACACAGATGGGATTTGGGACAGGCAGGATCTTATATCCCCTTCTCTTGCCAATTGTGTCATGTAAGAGGGAATATGTTATTCATTTGCCCCATATCCATCTCAAGCTCCCGGGCTAGAAAGACAGACAGTGTAAATTGGGAAAAACTTTGAATGTGGCTGAGCTGTGATCCACAGTGTCTTCTGCTAAAACCTATGCCAAGGTCCACAGGCTGGCAACCTCCATGGTGGCTTCAGACCTCTGTCCTCCCTGCTGTGTTCCCAGGACCATTGCAATCAATCCCCTCTCCATCCCTGCTCTCACTGTCCAATGCTAGCAGGGACTCTCTTAGCCCAAATGGCCTGATGATGGCCAGCAGCCCCGTGTCACTGCCACGCTCCCCAAGAGCCACCTCGGGATACGCTCCGCTCCGCACGTTTCCCTGGACCGAGCCCCTTTGATCGAGCGCTGCGGGGCAGCGAGCGGTGCCAGACTTTTGCCCTGCCTTGCGTAGGCTGGGAGAGTTTTGCCTTCCCATTTGGGGCCCAGGGAGTGCCCGCATCACTGGGTCGGCTGGGCACCCTGGCTGGCCACACGTGGGCCCAACAGGCTGTTGATGGATGCATCATCCCCCCTTCCCCAGCTGCACTGGTGGTCCCACATGGTGCCAGGGATGCCAGAGACAGGAAGACGTGTTTCCCAGGGATAAGCCTCAGAAGGGTTAAAGGAGGGTGGCTTTGCAGGCAGGAGTGCCTGCTGGGTGAGGGCAGATACCATTCAAAGAGCTGGAAGGGCTGGGTGCTGGTCCTGCACAGGCTGATGCTTTACTACATCATTAAAAAAGGTGCTTTCCAGAAAAAGAAACTTGAAGTGCCTGCGAGCTACTTTCAAACATGGATGCAAACCCCAGCCTTGCGAAGGTAAGGGGCACTGAGGCTTCTCAAAGCCCTGGTGTCCCCGTGTCCTGGCTGGATACCCTGCACAGCCCACGTGTGGCTCAGGAACTGCTGGACACTGCAGGTCCAACATCTCAGCCAGGGCTGGAGCCTCTCATCTCCAGTAAGTGGTGACAGTGCCATGTCAAGTCTCTTTGCTCCCAAGTGTTTTGCAGGCTCTTAAGTTGTAACAACAATAACAACAGAAAAGTACAAAAGCTGGTGATTTAAGTAGCTTGAGAACAAATCACTCCACTGTTTGCTTGAGTGTCACCTGCTCAGTATCTGCTTCATGATATGGATGCACAGTTTTCTCTTGGGCAATGAAAATCTGCATTTCTAATACATTAGAAAAGAAAATAAATAAAATCTAACATGAACAAAGTGATTTTCTGGCCCTCTTTGCATATTACAAAGGAGCAAGATGGGCACAGACCCAATTCCTTTGTTCTTTTCAGATCTCTGCTACTGCGAGCAATATTGTCAAGAGATTTGAAGCTGCAGATGAAAAGTGCTACCTACGGACCGAGTATTATTACTGCTTTAAACTCACGCCCTTCAAACCAGCTGGCTGCCCCTGTTTAAAGGGAGGTGTGTGGTCAAACAGGTAGGACAGACCCTGGCTGCCAGGATGCCCTGGGTCCTTGGCTCATCCCGACTGCCAAGGCTGTGGACACATTCCACGTGCAGTCCAGCACGGACCCTCACTGTTGATTGCACTGGGGTGGCAGCAAGGAATGCAAACCCGGGGTAGGGAGTTGCTCAAGAGCATTTTTGAGACCCAGATTTTGAGATGGAACTGAACAAGCTGCTTCAGTGTCCACCCTGCTGGGTTTAACATCAGAAGGTGAATTCACGGTGGGATTTGGTGGCAGGAGGTTGGTGTTGTACAGCTTCGGGTGGACATGCAGGGAAGCAAAGTCTCTCCTGTCACAGCATCATTTCTTGGAAAAACTGCTCTGCACATACTGCAACTTTTCATGGCCAAAGTGCAAGTATACGGGGAGAAGGGATTGGATTTTATTTCTCCGCTGATAAATCTATGCTCACAAAATTTTGCTGCACTGGAGGAACTGGGAGATGCTGTGCCACATCCTGCCATCACACAAGGCTGTTCTCTGTGAGCAGGGAGCCATCCTGGCATCCTCAGCACCAACAAAGAGAAATCCATCCATGACATTAAGTTCTGCTCAACAGCAGCTCAGATTAAGAAAGGTTTTCTTGTGCTGGAAACTCCATGAATAAGAATGTTAGGAATTGGCTTAAACCACCAGTGACATAATTAGAAGGCTTTTGATATGCCAATTTGGCTGATCTCAGTTACTTCCCCCTGGTGCTGGGGAGTGTCAGCAGAGGGATTAGCCTCCAGTCACTTCCTGACACTCTGCTAAATCTTCTCCCTCTTTGTTCTTCATCCAAGACAGGGGAAAAAAGGAAAAACAGGGAAGCAGCTCAGGAGATACTGAAGTGAAGCAGCGTGTGCTGCATCCCTGACCTGCCTTCAGTTTACACTACAGGCTCTCCTTAGGGGTGTAATGCAATTACGGCTATAACTGGGTGCTATACATTTTAATCCCATTAGAACCAGCCTTTTAACAGCTCCTGACTGACTATAATATGTAATCTCATTAGAGACACTACCTTTATACCTTGTACAAGAACATCCAAGCAGAAATCAAAGGCTGGGATAAGGCTAACATGGTTTTCTTCTTTTAAAACACTGTCTGCTTTCTTGCTTATATTTGGGGTGCTGGTGCACAGGCACAAAGGCACGAAGGGTTTGGTGGGGTCAGGCTGGATGGGGTTTGGGGGCCACCCCTGGTTTTTCTCTTATGCTTCTTCCAGCACCCATCCTGCCCTCCCAGGGCTGGGGTACTCCTGTATGCAGCCCATACGCCTGGTCCAGGTCTGCTGGCCTGGGATGTGGAATCCTCATCACCCCTGAGGCTGGCTCTGTGCAAACTCAAGATAAATATTGACCGAGGCTGGGCCAAAGCTGGAAGGATTTCTCCTGCCGGAGCGTGTTCGCTGCGCCGCCTCCCACGATACCACACTGCACTGACCAAAGCCCTTGGTGCGGGCACAGCTGTGTCTACACCACGTCTGCTTGTGTTGCTCTGCCAAAGGCAGGGAGGAGAAAGGGAGGGGTGACTTTTATTTTTTTTCAAATCTGTTTTCCTCAAGGATTTGTCAGTGCTCAAGAGTCTCCTTTCATAGCGATCTTGGAAACTTTGGGCAAACTTCAGGCAAATTTTCTGGGGGAAGGCAGACTTGAAGATATTCAGTTCTTACATCCTGTACTAAAATAGACTCCTGAGCAGTTTTCAGGTAGATTTGAGCTCATTAGAGACCAGTGCCCACATGGGATAGGGACAGTGTGGATGTCCCAAGCACAGGCCAGGCTTGGCGGGGTTGTGCTCCCTTTCTGAGATTCCAAACTCTCAGACAAGCACTTGGCCACAGCTGGATGGGGGTCCACATGTCACTCCCAACCCAGTTCAACTCAGATGATGCTGAAATAGCAGCTCAGCCCAAAACACCGGGATGGAGAGCACAAGGCTTGGACAGAGCAGCAAAGGTCAGGGAGGGAGGACAGGAGGACAGGAGGACAGGACAGACCTGTCGTGTGGGGACAGCAGGGCGGTCCCCTCTCTATGCTGAAAAACCAAGATACTGCAGCCAAGGGCAGCCACGACCTAGTCCTGGTCTCTTTCTGAAGGGAGAGCAGCTGGTCCTGACTTAATCTGAACTGTGGTATGAGTCGTCATGGACCAGGATGGCAACCAATTACTTGGGCATAAATCTGTTAAGAAGAGGGGAAAAGGGCAATGTTGAGCTGAACCAAACATCAGTCCAGTGTTGGGGGCCACTGTAACTGTCCCTCTGATGAGGCTTAAGAGATCTTGATCTTTGGGATCTTTAAACACTGCAAAGACACTTATTTTTGCAAGAGGGGTGTTAATCCCAGCAGATTCAAAGGGGCGATAAAGCACTTTGTTTCTTGCTCTACAGTAATTGCAACTTCTGACAACTCTGATAAACTAAAATGAGGTTCTCAAAAGCATCCACCCAAGGCTTTGTGGGGCTGAAGTCAGGGTTGTATTTAAATG
The DNA here is from genome assembly GCA_013397155.1 of Irena cyanogastra. Classification (NCBI taxonomy): domain Eukaryota; kingdom Metazoa; phylum Chordata; class Aves; order Passeriformes; family Irenidae; genus Irena; species Irena cyanogastra. Next base: position 263,591 of record VWZV01005695.1, on the reverse strand, counting down.
CCCCTAATGAGTACCTAGAGCAAATGGGAAAGACATGCAAATCAGATGTCTAATTGAATGGGCCTTTGAAGGAATATCCCAAGCCGCTGGGTAATTGATGGGTTATCTTTCCAGGGCTTGCCTTGATTGCATCTCCTTCCGCATTAGTCTTTCCTAGGAGTCTGGTTTAACAGGAAAAGTGGTGCTCCAGGATTAAATGCAGCTCTTCTTCACAGACTGAACGAGGACATTTGCTGCCCAGCACTACGACCCTTCTGCAAGGCAGTCATTAAAATCTCTCTAGTCTGGTGTTTCTTCCAGGCATGGAAGTGCTTTATCATATTGGATCTGAGCACTGCCTCACGACCTGCTCTCCGAAGTGAAGGCATGACAGATGAAATAGCTTTCCCATCAAGTTTCTTGGGCCCACTTCTCCAGCAGGAGTAAATTGATGTGACTGCCTTCATCTGGATGTAGCAAAGCTGATTTGTTCCATATGGAAATGTGACCTGTTTGACCCATTGGCTCTGTTGGTGTCCCATGAGGATTTATCAGAGTGGCATATATGAATTTTGCTTTGCTTAAGAGCCTTGTGTTATGTTTGTGCAAGAGCCAGTTGCCAGCAGCCACCGTTATGGCCAAGCAACTTGCAGCACAGCAATGGGCCAGAAAAAGGTTCCTCAGCTGGAGATCTGTTTGGACTAAGAACTGAGGCATAAATCCCTACATTTGAGGGTGTGTCTATAACAGAGTTGTCTGGGCCATATGAGCTCTCTCCAGCACCTCTAAGCAACTCTGACAACTGCATTTGGTCAAACACACATGGCCCAGGACATCTGAGAGGTGCTGGGGTGTCTAAGACATCCTCAAGGGCTGGTTTATGTATCCATGGGAGACTGGAGCAGCAGTTGAGGGCTGGAGAGGGTGGATACTCAAGTGCATCTCAACAACTGTCTTTAAGGCAACAGATTTTTAGCCAAAGAATCTGCTTCTCAGCTAAGATTAAAATCACTTTCCTCTAGTCCTCATTGATGACAAGAGGGGCAGATTTTAGCCATAGCTTCAATTTCCCCCCTTGGGGGAAAATTCCTTCCAGAGCAGAGCCTCAGGGATGCTGGGCCAGGACTGTCCATGACACTGAGCCCATTGCTCAGTTTATCTTCAATCCTTACAGGCGTAGAAACCCCCAGTTCACAGTCCCACACCACAACACTGCCCTCAGGCTCCCCATAGAAAACCAGCACAGGAGCCTGGCTGTATCTTGTTGCATTTGAAGGGCACAAATGTATTTGCCAGCATGGCAGCTCAGCCTGGATTTGCTCTGTATCTCTCCTTCTGCCACTGAGATCCAGACCCACAGCTCTTTCCTGCCTTCAACTGCCTTTGTAATCTCATAGCAAAGCATCCCATTCCTGGCTACATTCTTGCCTGTTATTTACTATTTCTTTGTTAATCCATGCCTAAATACTGTGCTTTGCTCTTCGTCTTTTATTTTCCAGCCCAAGCCAAGGCATCAATACCAATAACCTCGCAGAACTGCTGGATTCAGACTGCACATTAGCAGTTCTGCCCTTCTGCCTTCCCTCTCCCAGCACTTTCATGGGTGACCCTGTGATGGGCCTGGTTTGCACAGATCCTACAGGGGCAACAGGCAGAGCATGGCCCTGCTCTCGCTGGCACTGGATGCTCTGAGTGTCTTTTCCACTGTTGGGTTTGTCCCAGTGCCAGTGTGAGCTGTCGTTGCCAGAGATCCACATCCAGGGGGAGCAACCCGAGGGTTTGGCTGGAGTGGGTCTCTGTGCAGGATCTCAGTTCTGGTTCCTGCCCACCAGTGCTGCACCACTTTTGTCCTGGTCAGCTCACTCGCCAGCGTTTGCCACCTGGCTGCACAGCAGCCTTTGCACCGCTGGCCCCTTTCCTGAGGAGCTTCCCACGCAGCTGTGAGTCTTCCACCAAAGCCTCGGCCCAGACTGTCCACACACAAGCCCTGAGAGCCAGGGCTAATGCACGGTGTGAACCTGGCCCTGTGCCTGCCCCGGGCATATGGGTTACAGCCCGGGTTTCGCTTCAAAGCAGGCTTTGACCTGCCTACTGTGCTGCAAGGATGGAGTTAAAACCTGGAGAGAAAAATTTTGATCTGGGTATCTGGCCAACGGCTGCCACAGTTCACTGGGATGGTATTTCTGACCTCTGCTTCTATTGCTTTGCTTCCCAGAGATCAGAAATTGCTTGCTGTTTGCTGCTGTGAGCCCAAGACTCTCACTGGAGGCAGGTCTCAGCATGGACAGATGCATGTGGTGGACACCAAACCACAGAGATCTCTCCCAACATCTCTGCTCTTACAAGAGGGTATCTCCAGCCTGGCAGCAGCAGGTCCTCCAGGTCAGAACCAAGGTGACCTTGTTACAGATGCCTTGAGATGGGCTTAATTTCACTTTCTTTTGATCTTTCTGTACCCCACAGGATAAACATGGGCACCTGGGTGGAAAAGAAGGGAAATATCATCCTTCGGCTATTAATCCTGGCTTTGAAGTCCTTGCTGGTACAGATGAAGTAGAAACTACAGTATTACATGAGGTGCAAAGTCCTTGGAAGAGTCCTTCCCTGTTCCAGAATTGCCCTCTAATAAATGCTTCTCAGACATGACAGCAGCAATGGCAGGAGGCCTGAGGATGGGTCATCACCACTTTGTCCCAGCTAGACTCGATGGTGATAATGAAAATCCCGTGCTGTGACCTGGGGACGTGCCAGAATCCAGCCCCAAGCTGGTCAGCCATCTCCTGCCACTACCTGGGGTAACCAGCTCCTGGCTGTGCTGCTGTGGTGTCCCTCACCTCCATGCCCCAGTGCTGGCCAGCCCTGTTGTGTGACCATCTCTTCCCAAGCAGATGTTGCTGAGACACTGGCAATGTCCCTGGAGCTCCATGTCACTGTGACTGCACCCTGCCATCTGCCCTGGCATCATCTGTGCCTCTCCATGGGGAAAGCCACATATGAGAGCAAACTTCAGTTTTTTCCTTCTGTGCTGGTTTGCATGATGTTCTCATACACTGTGTGTGTGGCAAGTTATTATTGCTGCTTCCTACTGGAAAATTCAATTTTTGGACCTGCTTTTGTCTCCAGCTGGTTTGGACTATTTTCTGATGGCCAGTGCAAGGTCACGTGAATGCCACACTAAGTGTGCTACCTTGCCTTGTGTACTTTTCAATGCCACCCTATTTCTGGTGTCTTTCTTGTTCATGTATTTTTCCAGACTAGTTATGCCTTTTTTTCCTCCCCCATTCTTTGAGATCAGCTGATTTGTCAACATGGTGTTCCTTTTTTTGTGCTGAAGTCAGTGGGGAAGATGTGAGATGATTCCAGCAGCGATCTTTAGGGAGTCTCACCAAGGATTTCCCTTCCCTTCAGCTGATGTTTCACATACAGGGCACTTCTTCCTTGCTTCCAGGAGCACCAACCATCTCCAGAGGAACTTGATGTGCCCTGTGTGCCACTCCAAATCTTACAGCAGTTTTCAAGTCTCAAAACCTTTACACTGTCCCTCCTGGTGTTTGGGAGATGTTCTGGCACTCGCCATGCTGTTGATCCCGGGTCAAACTGGGCAGACCACTTCCCTCCCTTGCCAGATATAGGGAGCCTGGGCTGTTCTTCAGTTGGAGGTGGTACTCACTTGTGCCTTCCCCAAACTGACAGCTTTTGCAGGATGAGATCGGGTTCCCTGGACTTGAGCATCTCAACCCCCTTCCTCAGCCTTGACCACTTTATCCTCCAGACTTTCTTTTCTCCGTGCTTGTGGGGCTTGAAAGAGATATTCACTGGATTCCTCAGGATGACTTGAACTAACTTCCCTTTACCTGTATCTCACTTCAGCACTTATTTTCCCTTTTATTTTTTATTTGAATGGGTAAAAAGGCTCCAATTTTTTTGCTGGTTTTTATCTTTCAAGTGCCTTTGGACAGCATTTTCTTTTTGTTCTTTAGTAACTTTCTTTGTCAACCTTGCTCCTTTTTCTTCCTGTTCCTTCCTGTCTCCACTTAGTATCCCATTTCTCCTAAGGTACCTGACACCTGCCCATGGGTTCCTGGGGAGGCACAGCATCGAGCCTGCTTTTGTTTGAAGGTGAAACGAAGCACCGTTTCACCAATAAAATGTTCTGACTGTCAAGCAGTGTGTTATTCAGGGCTGATGAATAACTTAGAGGAGATCAAAAGATATTAAGCTTAAAGAATTATTATACAGGAGCCTACGGGACCACACAGATCTCTTGTTCCAGCTAAAAAAGTCCCAAATTAACCCCCCACACCTCTCCCCCTTAAAAAAAAAACCAAAAAAAAAAAAAAAAAAAGCGTGTGTGGTCTTGAACAGCCAAAGAAGCAAGCCATTATTTGTAAGTCTGCTATATAAAGCATAATTATTATCCTTTTTATCATCCAAGTTATGGGGCAGGCTTTTCCATCTTTACTCACGCCAAGTAGCACCTCGTGTCAGAAATAGCCTCGCTGGTTTGAAGGGGATGAGTCATCCCGCAATCAGGTAGGAGGAGAACAAAGATAGACACGACTTCCCGGACTGGATCTCTCTCTCTCTCTCCCTCTTTCTGCCCCGATGCACGATCTCGCTCCTCCACGGCACCTATCAAAGAGAACCGCCGGGAGCGCTGGTGCGGGCGCGCCTTCCCCAGGGCCCACCGGAGCAAAGCATCTGGTCTGCAGCTCCCTCCTTCCCGCTCGCCTTCCCGACAGCTCCTCAGATGTGGGCAGGAGCGGGCTGTGGTCCGCAGGAACTCTTCTGGCAGCCGGCGGCCCCACTCCCACTCGCCTCCTTTCCCATAGCCCCAAAACTCGTCAGGTGACCGGCACATACTGGGAGGATTCCAGTTGGGGTGCTTGGTAAAGAGGCTCCTCTCCAGTCGTTGGGGGGCTCTGATGTCATCCCACCACAGCTGAGAGCTGGGTGAAAATAAACAGCCATGCCACGATTCAAAAAATGTAATATACAAAGGAAAAAACTCCTCTAATAGCCACGGGGCTCTTCAGGCCGAGAACCGGCTTTTTTCAAGAGCCCAGTTTTGCTCCAGCTGAGACTTTGCCCAAACCCTCTGGAACCAGAATTTAGATTTTCACCACTTTTTTCCCCCTTTTTTTAATTAACAAAGAAATTCTGAGAGGGAAAAGGCTGGTTGTTTCCTCTTGCTCGCCCTCACTGTTACAATTTGAAACCCACATCTGGCATTTGGAGTGTGGAGAACAACTCAGAGCCAATGTATAGGGGCTGATGAACCGCCCTGGGTTTCGGGGGAATTAGCTGTTTGCTCAGATGCTCTGGGGGAGCTCTTTAATATCCCAGTGGGAATAACACTACTAAAAAAGGAAAACCCATTAGTACACGTCTGCTCTTGCAGAGGCTCCTCTGTTCCTGTGAGGGTGAGACCTTTACAGAAGGCTTCTGAGTTGTTACAGGTATCACCTCGGATGGCTCTGACAATGAGCAATTTTAGGGCAATTTTTTTCCCAGCTGCCCCAAATCATCTCCCCACCCCTCACAGTCACTACCATTGTTGATTAGAAGTTTCTTTAATTGAATCAACCGGTCTGTTCACTGCGGTGAGCGCAGCGCTTTGAAGATGCATTAGAGCACACGTAGAGGAGCACTGAGTAATGCAGGGAGATAAGCAGATGTGTTTGAAGCTGGGGATCCAAGAAGCCATGGAGGAGCACAAAAGGCACATGAAAAAAGTGGCGTCACCCCAGCTTCCCACAGGAGTCCTGAGGGCCCAGATCTTTGCCCTTGGGTAGGTTGGTTGCCTCATGCTCAGCATCCAGCCCTGATGTTACATGCAGCGGCTTTTGTTGCTCTCTCCAGCCCTCCTCTCTTTTGGTGCTCCTCTGCTCCATGGCAGACACCATTTGGTCTCATGGCCAGTCTGGGTGGAGGGAGGGGTGAGAGCAAGCAGATCTGATTGTCTCTCTCCAGTGGTCTCTGTCTCTCTGTGCTAGTTTGGGTTCATCTCTTAGTGGCAAGACCTTTGCTAAAGCAAAGCTAACAGCAGAGCGAGGCCGCTCCATGGGAAGGAGAAAAGGTGAACATCCAAACCCTTGGATCTGCAGCTGGGAGCTTAGACACTTGTCAGAGACACTTGGATCCTGTAGGGATATACATCAGTGCAGGAAACCTGACAGACTACCCAAAAGTCACACCTTAACCCAATGACTGGGGTACAGGGACAATGGGAAGAGCTCTATATACCCCCCTAGCATGGGGGTTACCACTGTGTGACCTTTAGGAATGATGTGATCCTTCGGTCGTTTTATGATCTCCCATGGGGAGCTGGAAACAAGCAGTGGTTGGAAACAAAACTGGAAGGATCTAAATTTTTAGAACATCTTGTTGCTGAAACCCTATCTTAAGGCAAGAGGAGGAGCAAAACTTGGGAGTTATGGATCTAAGGACAGCAATGTTTTCAGCTTCTTTCCATAAGCTCTCTTTACCAGCTGCGAAGCACAGCACCAGACCACCCCAAAAAATGAATTATTATCTTCATCTAGAGACGTTCAGCACCATTTTGTCTTGCAGCATGTCCCAGAGCTCCCAAAGGACTGACGGCCAGTTGTCCCAAAACAGGCAGCCAGGACATCTCGGAGAAGCTTTTTCAATGGAATAAACATCCCCAAACTCATGAAAGGCAAATTGCCTCCTCTAATACCCGCGTGCTCTTTCCATGTGAGCAGGTGCAGATATTTTCTGGCTTGTGCCTGCCACTGGGCGTGGGCTCTGCAGGGCTGTTATCTCTCTCATCAGATGATACAAGTTCGCAGGCTCATCTCCTTCCAAGAATGCAACTGACTTAAAAAGAGTTCAAAAGAAGATTAGGTTTCAAGGTAACTGGAAGCTATTCAGTCAAAGCCAAGCTGCATAAAGCGAGGGGAATCCTCCTTCTACCTCCATGGCTGTGCAAGGCAAGTGGGAACATGAGAAAGGAGCTGAGAAAGTGTGTGTCTTCTTCACAGATACAAACAGGACTGCAAATTGGAGACAACCGCTACAAATTTAGCTAAAGATGCTTCAGAAATTGCATCTTGCCAATGTTTTGCTTATCAAGCTAGAGTGTTTGCTGGCAATTACCTCAGCAAAGCGAGTACAAACAAAAACACATGGGATCTCATCGCTGGTGCTCCCTTGTCAGCGGGGAGGTTGGCACTGTGGCACACCAGAGGCCTCAGAAATTGGGAGCAGTTGGTGAAAAGCTCCCAGCTGGCAGCTGCAGGGTCTGTGTGCTGATGGCTGTGAGGTGTGGATAGGGGTGTCCTCTCCACTGGCAGCTCTCTCTGCCTGTCCCCGTGCCTTTCATCCATCCAGAAGCAGCAGGAGCAGCCACCTCCACTCTCCCAGCTGTACTGCCATCATCCTGCCCTGTCCCTCCTCTTCCCATAGCAGGAACACACAGCCTCAACCCACCTCATCCTCAGGACAGCTTTAGTTGCCCAGCTGAGGTGCTGTGAACCAGCCTCAGAAATAGTTTGGGGTGAGAGCAGGAAGACTAGGAAATAAACATCTCCAGAGGTGGGGATGGCCATGGCTGGAGCCTGGTTTGGAGGACAGGTGCTTCATGGACAGGCTGCAGGGACATCTGTGCAGGGACATCTGTGCAGGGACATCTGTGTGGTGGCTCCTGGCTCGGCTGGGCAAGCTCGGGTTATAGTGGCACCAGGCTCCTATGCCTGGAGACACAACGGTGCCTAATTCCTGATGAAAGCCCATCCATGGATCTGGGCATCAACTCTCTCACACTTCTATTATGCAATGTCTGTTTTACAACAGGATCCTGTTGGACTGGCTGGACAAAGGTGTCATTACATCCAGAGACGGTGTGACCCAGGCCCTGTCTGGAGGAGTTTTGGATATGTCTTCATTAGAGAGCAACATGTGATGTGCCTCTAGCTGGTCCTGCTGTCACAGTGGAACTCCTCAGATCATGGGATCATTCAGGTGGAAAGAGACCTCTGGAGTTTGTCTGGTCCAACCTCTGCTCTCCAAGGCTTGACAGTCAGCCCTGGTGCAGCCTGAACCAAAGCCTTGCCATTTGGACACATCCAAAGGATGGCTTTGCCCTGCACTGCACTGCAGGAGAGTCTTGGTCTTTGAGGAGCCTTCCAGGCTTGGCTACCATGAGGGAACCTGCAGCTGATTGCATCACCACCGAGGCCTCCACCACCGAGGGCCGAGGACACACAGCACAGGTTTGGGCAAGCCAGACCCTTCTGGAACATGAGTGCCAGAGACGTGTCCACGCCCTGGGTTATTTTAAAGTTCTTTCACCGCCATCACTCAGCCTCTCCGAGCCCTGCCCCAATCACAGAGCACCTGGCAGAGGAAAGTTTAATCCCACAGGGATGGACAGGAGGAGGAAGTGCACTTGGTGGCTGAAAGCCAAGAGGTGATGCAAGGCTGCTGGTCCAGCCAGTGCCAGCCAGCCCATCCACCAGGACCTGCTGGATCCCACAGAGCTGCTCCACACCTTTCTCACAGCACAGGGCTCTGATGGCTGCTGGACATCCCTGACCATGGGAAGGTCTCATCCTGCTTTTGTGGCCAGGCATGCTTTGCTTCCCTCCTCCAGTGCCTGATGGGAGGGTGCTGGCTGGCCAAGGCCAAAGCTCTGGTAGGTCTGAAAGCCCTGAGAAATGTCACAGAGCTGTCCCATAGCTGAAAGGGTCACCCACAGGAGTCTTCTACACACCTCAGACAGCAGCTGTCACTGCTCCTGTCCTTGCTTGCTCAGCTGCATTTGCTCTCCCCGGGGACAGACGCTCCTCTGCCCTGCTCTGCATTTCCCATCACTAAGACAAGGCCTTTTTCTTCCCTTCTTTCTTCCTCTGTCCACACAGTCTGGGGGAAAACTCTACTTCTTCCCCACTGCAGTTTACTGAGGGCTGCTTTTGGGGTCCTACATGCAGGACCCCCTGACAGTCTGTGTGAAACCCATAGCCATAAGAGGAAGCTGCAGCCTGGTACCTGCAGCAGTAACTCTCAGACTCACTAAACCTGTCATCCCAGTCTGGATTTTCTGTTAATAATCAGGCAGAAGTAAATGATTCACTTGTTGCTCATCTAAAGTTTGCTTTTTTCCTCCTGGAAAGCATTTCTTTGGGAGGGATGGACCTGAATTGGCCCTGTTTCCCAATACTCCTCAGCACTGACCATGCCAGCAGAGAAGACAGATGTGCCTGGGCATGGGATGGCATGATCCATCATCACCTTTGCGTGCCTTCCCTGAAAACCTGCTGATTAAAATGAAGTCCTGCTATTTCACTGTTCCAAGCCTCCTTGTCCCGTTTCCCCCCAGTTTATTTCAGAGGACCCCTTCCACTGCCACCCAACAAACAAAAAGAGGGGGATTTTTTTGCTGTTGCACTTGGGCACGGCACCTCTGGGGCTGCCTCTCTTCCCCAGCAGAGTGGAGCATGAGGAAAAGGATTGCACCCGCTACTTGTGTCTGTTTATTTACAGTGTAAACAGCTTCTGTGCTGGAGCTTTGAAGAGGCGCCGCACATTTGTATGTCAAGATCCCTCCACGCTCTGTGCGGTTTTCCCACGTGATCTGAGCTCTTCAGAGAGGAAAATTTGCTCCTTTGCCTCCATCCTGGAGAAGATGAGGAGGGCCAGAGTGATGCAGAGCTCCAGTAAGGGGTAATGCTGTCAGTGAAGGAGGTTTGGGCTGAATTACCCTGTTTATGGTAACTTGATACAGCTCTGCTAACGAGCTGCAATTTGGTAAATCCCCATTAGGCTGTTGATCATGAGCCCTAAAGTGACTCTCAGGAAGTTGTGGCTCCCATCAAACTCAGCTGAACTGCAGCAGCAGGAATAGCAACCTGCCTGGACTGAGCGCTGGTTTTGTATAAAATAGATTAAAATAGACAGATAAAGAGATAAATGGATAGATCATAGACAAAAATAATTAAATAACTTCTGGAATTCTCTCCCAAAATAGCTGTGCAACAGTTATTTAAATGCTATAGGGCAGAGTACCTGCTTGCAGGGGATTATCACCACTGCAAAATCAATATTTGCTAAAAATCCCTTTGGTAAACTCAAGAAAGCCTTTTAATAAAGCAAAACCACGGCAGCTTCTCACCACGCTCACAACCTCTTGGGTTTGACAGAAGCAATGATGGATGTCAGAAACCTTATCTTGGCAAAACAGCTCCTAACAATTCCCTAACCCCTGAACACGATTGTTATCCACTAAGTTGCCTGCCTTACCTATTTACTATAAGCTATGAGTATGACCATGTGCCCCAGAATAAACTTAGGCTACTTTATTCTGTTGGTTAAATACAAGATTTACATTGCTTCAAAATTAGGAATGGGGTTTAGGTCATCCAGCTATTAATAAAATTTGTTCTTGTGTCTTGAAATGTTTGGTGGCCACACAACTGTGCTCCAAGGAGAGTTAGTGCTCAGATGATTTGTACCCTGTGAGGTGCTCAGCAGCCAGCTGAAAAAGAAGAAAAATGGGTATATGCCCAAATTCCAGGTCTATTTGTGTGCTTACATGGATTTCCTTCTCTACTTCATGCCTCCACTGTCACCCCTGGGACTTGTGCTGTGTCTGGGACATCTGCAGCTTCCCAGCGCAGCTAAACCTTGTGGTGTGCTGGGCATGGAGGCACAGGAGCACCAGTGGGAATAATCTGGTATTTTGCATCAGAGGACAAGAGGAAATGGCCTCAAGTTGTGCCAGGGGAGGTTCGGGCTGGATATTAGGAAAAATTTCTTCAAAGGTTTGTCAAGCATTGGGTCCGGTTGCCCAGGGCAGTGGTGGAGTCACCATCCCTGGAGGGATGTAGAAGATGTGTGGATGTGGCACTTGGGGACATGTTTTAGTGGTGATCTCGGCAGTGCTGGGTCAGCAGTTGGACCCAGTGATCCTAAAGGTCTTTTCCAGCCTAAATGATTCTATGATTTCCTGTTTAGAAAACCACCCTCTCCTGTCACCTTGCCTGCTGCAAGGACTCAGATTTGCCTGTAAATCTCTGTCATGCCCTGACTCAAGCCCTTTGTGGTGGCTTATGGAACACCCCTGAATGCTTTCCTGAAGCCCCACGCATGACCTCTGCTGGGGTGTGAGGGCTCCTGAGCGTCTCCTCTCCCTTGTGGCCGTGCCTGGCTTTGGTGACAGTTTTAAGAGACTTGCCTGTAGGTGGCTTGTGCCTTGCAAGTGGCTTTTGCTGATGAGTGGGGTGGGCAGGAGGACACAGGACTCCAAGTAGCCACTGGTGTGCCTTAAGGTTTGTGCTGCTTTGCAACCAGACCCAAGATGTGAGTATCACAGTCACGCTCAGGTACCCCAGCATCACTTATGCTACCTTCTAAGGGAAAAGACCCAATAACTTCCGTGCTCCCAAGAGAATCCCTGTGGGAGAAGGAGAACAAAGCAGAGGCGTGTTTGCACGCCAGCCTCGCAGATCCCCAACCCTTGATGCCAAGTCCTGGGTTGAACCCCTCTGCCCCAGCAAAGCCGTCCCCTCCTGACCCTGAGCTCTGCCGTGGGGCTCATGGGGCTCCACACAGCTGCAAAACCCCCTGTGCCCCCGTGGGCTCTGCCGTGCCCATGGGATGGTGCAGGGGATGCAGCACTTTGGGGATCAAGGGTGACGGCTGCTGTGTGTGGGTGAGGCTGCCTCAGCCTGGAGACCCAGCAGTTAATTTGTTTGTTTCCTTTCTGTATAGGATATTGTTACCAAAAAAAGAAAATGAGGTGGGGGGGGGTGGGGGGAGAGAGAAAAAAGAAAGGCTGAGGCTAAATGATGAAAAGGCCTCTCTCCTGCAGCTATGAAATCTCACCCGGAAGGAGGCGAGGGGAAGTGTTTTCCAGCGGGGTACAAAGTCAGCAGCAGAGCTTTGAACTCAGGGGAACTCCACGGTAGTGCAGAGCCCTGCCAGGGAGCCCCAGCTGTGCATGCCTCAGCTGCAGCTGAGGGAGCTGGGGTCACACCCTGCACCCTGCTCTGCGCCAGGATGGGCTCGGCACCGGGCTCAGACCAGCCCTGGAAAGGGGCTTTGCTGGGCAGGCACAAGTGGGACAAGTTCCCCGGACCAAAAACTGACCCTCTCTGAAGTTCTTGTCTTGTTTTGGGATAGGTCACCCTGAGCTTGTCCTGGAGTGTGGTACATGGTCACCCTTCCCTGGCCCAGGCAGGCTGTGCTGTCCCCTCACGTGTCCCCTGGCAGTCCATGGGTCCCCCTGCACGGCTCCACCACTGGGCTCTGATGGTACCCAACACCCTTCACCACAGGTGCTCTGAATACTCCAAACAGGGGAAGGTTCTACTCAAATATGGTAACCAAAAAGCTGGGTTTGGAAGGGATCCCAAGTTACTTGGGGGAATTTGGGCAATTATCCCACCATACCTTTTTTTAAATTTTAATTTCACTCTAATGATTTCAGAGGTACCTTTTCCCCATCTCATTTACAAGTGAAAACACTCAGTTAACTAAACTGAGGAAGGAGTTTAAAAATTAATTTAGGTGCCTCAAAATGAAAGTAAACTTTGGGAGAAGCTCTGTGGGCTCTGTGTGGAACTGGAAGCCAGGTGGAAGTGCTGCTGCTGGACTTTGGTTTTTGGTCAAGTGTCCCTCACCTTGTCACCAGTCCTGGTGGGGTGGGGTCTCTGGGGAAAGTGCATCAGTGTGTGGCCCCATTTTTTGTATTGGATCACAGCTGGGCCAGGCAGGAGGAAAACAATGCTGTGAGTCTCCAGGAGAGGGGTGAAACAGAACAGCATCAGGCTTGGAGCTTCTTCTCCAGATTACCCCTAATATCCGCAGCAGCAGCCTTTGCCTGCCAGCTGCAACACTTCTCCTCCCTTATCTGCAGCTAATCCCTTAAACAGCCATTTGAAGGAGTTTTTGCAGTATTTGCCCATGAGACAACTCCCAGATTTGCTGTTTTCACAAGGACTTAGAGCTGTGGATCATGCTGCTGTTCCCAGGGATCCAGTGACAGGCACCTCCACCCCTGGGAAAACACTGCCCAGCCCAGAATGGATGGGATGGCACGAAATAAATCTCCATGTCGTAGGAATTTCTTGGGACTGTAATCCCCGAATAAACATCCTGCCACTTGAACCTGTTGTGAGGAGCACGATGGTCACCACCCACAGGAAAGATGCTGTGGCAAGCTGCCACAGGTCCAGGGATGGGGCAAGAGGGTAGAGGTGATGAGCACAGGTTTGGGCTGGTTTGGGAGGATGGTTTGGCTGGGCTGGCCTATCCTGGTGCTGAGGAGCAGTGCGACGAGGTTAGCTCTGGTGACCCCAACATCAGAAGGGTGTGGACCCATTGCAGCAACTCCACAAAGATGCTCAGAGGGCTGGAGCACCTCTGCTATGGAGACAGGATTAGAGACCTGTGGTTGTTCAGCCTGGAGAAGCTTCAGAGAGAGTTTCTAGCACTTTCCAGTGTCTAAAAGGGCCTACAAGAGAGCTGGGGAGGGTGTTTTACCAGGGCATGTAGTGATAGGGCAAGGAGAAACGGCTTCAAACTGACAGAGGGCGGGTTTAGATTGAATATTAGGAAAAATTCTTTATTGTGGGATAGTGAGGCCCTGACACAGGTTTCCCAGGGAAGTTTTGGCTGTCCCATCCCTGAAAGTGTCCAAAGTCAGGTTGGATGGGGATTTGAATGACATGGTCTAGTAGAAGATGTCCCTGCCCATGGGCAGGGATTGGAACCAGATGATCTTTAAGATCCCTTCCAACTCAAACCATTCTGTGATTTTATGATTTCTGGGGTACCCACACTTAGACACACCCCACAGTCAGTTTTATTTTTGGTGCTGAGGAATGGAGCCTGGAGAGCCCGTGAAGGATGGGCAAAGGGACCTTCCTGTTGTGCCCGGATTGCTCATCCCAAGGCTGGCTGGTACAAACCTTGTAAAGAGGCTCCCTTACAGCATCCCTGCGGGGACTCTTGAGCCTCCCGGAGATGGAGGGGATTTCCTGGGAGCACACACCCCGCCGGAGTGGGAGCACTGCCTGGACAAGGACTTCGAGATTCTCTCTCCCACTGANGGGCTGCGGGGGGCAGGGGGGCCGCGGGGGGATGCAGCTGGCAGCTCTGAGCCAGCTTGCTGCCCCCGCTCCCCATGGTAGCTCAAAATACCCGGTCGCTCCTTTAGGGTCACCCTGAAGATCTCAAATCCCAAGAAAATGGGAAGCTGGACGCTGCGGTTCTGTGACTGTGCAGTGAAAAACAGTCAAGGCAGTCAGCCAGGGGGGAAAAGGGCACTTTTCAGTCCTCCATCTCCCCAGATAGGACAGGATTTGGGGTGGACAAGGAGACCCAGTTAAATGAGAAATAGGAACAATCTAGGGATTTTTTTAAAAGGCCATCCTCAGGGAAAGACTGTGGGAGTTTATCCCCTGGGAAACAGGGGATAGTGTCCAGACCTAGAATGGATGATGAATTTTGAGGGCTGGCAGCACAAGCCCCTCTGACTGTCTCTTGAGGGAGACACAGATGTGCCTTGAGTGACACAGGAGTCCCCCATGCCAGAGGATGAGCTGGAGGCTGTAGTTTGGGGGGACACAGCTTCGTGTTGGTAGGACCCTTGTTACTGGCTGTGACCTAAAAGGCACCAAACTTTCCCCAGGGGGGTGGGAGGGCAGATGGGCAGGACTGGGAAGGGAGAGTGGGATTTTCACCCGGGAGAAGATGATATCTCAGATGCTCAGCAGGGATGGATGGCGCAAGCACACTCATGAGCATTTCTCCCTGCCCCTCTTGGTCTGAGAGCTCTCTGATTTTGGGGCAAGGTTGCCTTATTTTGGGCAAGATTTTGAGCATGCTGAAGACAGTGGAGTGGAGCCAGTGCTGCTCAGCCACAGCCACCCAAATGCTCCTTTGGTGCAATCTGAGAGGGTAAAAGTTCTGCTGTAACCCAGATGCCACTCCAGAGGGTCTCCTGCAATCTGGGGCTCATACCCCACGTTAGCCGTGTCTTCTCACCCACTTTCCCTCCTTCCTTCCCTTGCTCTGCCTCTCTGANCCTTACAGCATCCCTGCGGGGACTCTTGAGCCTCCCGGAGATGGAGGGGATTTCCTGGGAGCACACACCCCGCCGGAGTGGGAGCACTGCCTGGACAAGGACTTCGAGATTCTCTCTCCCACTGAGAGTGAAACAATGCCATCATTTGAGCAGGGTGGTGCTTAATTAGCTTTCACTTGAAGGAAAAGGGGGCGGCGGTGGATGGAAGGAGGTGCAGGGAGAGCGCACAGAAAGACCACGAGAAAATCCCCTTTTCCCGGTGCGGAGAGGGACGTTCCTGGGTGCTGCGGACTGAAACACCTGCTGCCCGGAGGGAAAGCCAGTTCCCAGGAAATGCAAGAAAGGCACTTTCCAATGTGGAATATGTTGAAAAGCACAGAGGAGGAGAAGGGGAGGGGGGTGGAATGGCTGCGGAGATGCATGAATATTAAAATGATTATAGCGCTTAATAAAGTGCCGCACAGGGGAGGAACAATAACAGGTATTGTTGGCAAGCCTGACGCTCAGCTTCCCCTTGATTTGATGGGGCGATAACCATCGCAGTATCTCTTTCATGATCCCTGGCTCCGTATCTCTCTCGCAGCGCGGCAGAGCCACACACATTCCAGGGCAGACTTTGATGTNGCTGGCAGCACAAGCCCCTCTGACTGTCTCTTGAGGGAGACACAGATGTGCCTTGAGTGACACAGGAGTCCCCCATGCCAGAGGATGAGCTGGAGGCTGTAGTTTGGGGGGACACAGCTTCGTGTTGGTAGGACCCTTGTTACTGGCTGGGACCTAAAAGGCACCAAACTTTCCCCAGGGGGGTGGGAGGGCAGATGGGCAGGACTGGGAAGGGAGAGTGGGATTTTCACCCGGGAGAAGATGATATCTCAGATGCTCAGCAGGGATGGATGGCGCAAGCACACTCATGAGCATTTCTCCCTGCCCCTCTTGGTCTGAGAGCTCTCTGATTTTGGGGCAAGGTTGCCTTATTTTGGGCAAGATTTTGAGCATGCTGAAGACAGTGGAGTGGAGCCAGTGCTGCTCAGCCACAGCCACCCAAATGCTCCTTTGGTGCAATCTGAGAGGGTAAAAGTTCTGCTGTAACCCAGATGCCACTCCAGAGGGTCTCCTGCAATCTGGGGCTCATACCCCACGTTAGCCGTGTCTTCTCACCCACTTTCCCTCCTTCCTTCCCTTGCTCTGCCTCTCTGACCATCTGTATCAGAGCTCCCAACCAGAACTGCTTGCTTTGCTCTTTTCAAATCAAACTTCTGCCGGTAGCTTAGACCTCACACTTAATTTGCGTTAATTGTCGTTGGGTTATTTTTTAAATTTAATTATTGGTTTCAGAACGCAACAGAAGGGGAAAAAAAAAGAAAGAATTTTTCCAGCCCTTTTTTTTTTTTTGTGAGTCCGTGTTTTCTTTCTCGTGGGAGGTGGCCTCAGTGGGCTCACCCCTCCATGAGTCTGGGGGGTAAAAGGGGGTTCTGAGAGCCAGGAGGGGCCTGAACGGAGCCACCCTTCACCTTCATCCTCCCCGGCACCGGCACCGGCATCCTGGGGACTCGGGAGAAGAGGCCAGGATGCTTTTGGTGCCGATAGGGGGGTGTGAATGAGTGTGAGTGTGTGTGAGAGTGTGTGTGTGAGTGTGTGTCTGTGTGTCTGTGTGTCTGTGTGTCTGTGTGTCTGTGTGTCTGTGTGTCTGTGTGTCTGTGTGTCTGTGTGTCTGTGTGTCTGTGTGTCTGTGTGTCTGTGTGTCTGTGTGTCTGTGTGTCTGTGTGTCTGTGTGTCTGTGTGTCTGTGTGTCTGTGTGTCTGTGTGTCTGTGTGTCTGTGTGTCTGTGTGTCTGTGTGTCTGTGTGTCTGTGTGTCTGTGTGTCTGTGTGTCTGTGTGTCTGTGTGTCTGTGTGTCTGTGTGTCTGTGTGTCTGTGTGTCTGTGTGTCTGTGTGTCTGTGTGTCTGTGTGTCTGTGTGTCTGTGTGTCTGTGTGTCTGTGTGTCTGTGTGTCTGTGTGTCTGTGTGTCTGTGTGTCTGTGTGTCTGTGTGTCTGTGTGTCTGTGTGTCTGTGTGTCTGTGTGTCTGTGTGTCTGTGTGTCTGTGTGTCTGTGTGTCTGTGTGTCTGTGTCTGTGTGTGTATGTCTGTGTGTGTCTGTGTAAGTGTGTGTGTGTGTGGCGGTCTCTCTGTGTGTGTGTTTGTCTGTGTGTCTGTCTGTGTGCAAGTGTGTGTCTATGTGTCTGTCTGTGTGTGTTTGTGTCTGTGTCCANGTGTCTATGTGTCTGTCTGTGTGTGTTTGTGTCTGTGTGCCTGTATCTCTGTGTGTGTAAATGTGTGTTTGTGTCTGTGTGTCCATGTCTGTGTGTGTGTGTGTGTCTGTCTGTGTGTGTGTTTGTGTCTGTGTGCCTGTATCTCTGTGTGTGTGTTTGTGTCTGTGTGTCTGTGTGTGTGTGTGTCTGTCTGTCTGTGTGTGCGTGTGTGCCTTGCGCGCTGGCTCTGCCTTTGAGCTTTGCCCCTGGTCATTTCTGCTGGGAGGGAGCTGAGGCTGGTGCTCTGATGTGGGTGGCCCAGAGTTTGTTACCCGAGGACAGCCGGCTTACCTCTCAACTCCTGCCTTCCCAACGGTTGTTTCTCTGCTTGTGCCTGCTTGCAGTTTTGCCCTGTGTCTTGCTGGATTGCCTTGACCCAAGCTAAGGCGAGCTGTTCCCCAGGGAAGGGGGTCGGGGGTCGGGCTGGGATGCCAGGGTGGTGGTGCTGGGGGTATGTCCCACCCCAAGGCTTCTGCCCGGCAGGCACGCATAAATGCTTAGTCTGAGAAGAGCCAGCACCCATAGGGATTTGGAGTTGAAAAGAAAGGACTTAAAGGCAGAAAACTCCCACTGTGCCATGGAGGGAGAACACATCAGAGGGAGGCAGTCAAAAACCCCTAGAGGAAAGGCAACCTGATGCTTTGCCCTAAGGTCCAGCAAAGTCATGAGCGGCTCGCCCAACCCTACTTGCTGTAGGTGCTAATGGGAAGCCTCCTTGGGGACTCCATAAGCACTTATCATTCCCTCTGTCATTTTTCTCAGCAAAAGTAAGGAAGAATTACAAGAACAAGAGAGTTTTCCAGGGGTGAGGCACAATCTGTGCTGATGCCGCGCAGCCTCCAAACCCAGGAGGGAAGGGAGGGCAGAATTCCTCCCTGACCCTGCAGGCGACCAGCTTACGCCTTGGAGCAGAAGATTTGATTGCCTTTTACCATTAGCTCTGCTTGCGTTGGTACAAAGAGTTATAAAAATGATCCCCCCCCTCCCCGAGCTCCCAAAGCACAAAGGCAGAGGAGCGGCAGCGCGCAGCCCTCCCGACTGCCCTGACCTGCGGCGGGGGGAGGACGGGGATGGGGATGGGGAGGGGGGGGGAAACACAGTGAAACAGAAAAAGATTGACCCAATATCACCCAAGCTGGAGAGACGTCGTTATTCCATTTAAGCCCGCTGAACAGTGCCACAGCAGGGAATCTGTCTGTCTTGGTTAAAGGTCTCGCTGCCAGCCCAGCCTTGGAAGTGCCAACACTAATCTGCAAATTGTTGCAAACCCTAAAGAGCCGCCGAGCTGGGAACCTTCCTGCGGCCCAGACCCCTATGGACCGGGATGCCCTTCCCCATTAACGTCCCGCTCCCCGCCGCCGCCAGGCAGGCTCGGCCAGGCACCGCTCCCTCCAGACGGGCTGGAGCAAAAACCCCGGGCATTAAAATCCCGGCTCCTGCTGGCAGCCCCGGTGCAGCGGGAATGGGATGTTTGCCACTGACAGAGGTTGGATTCTGCCCGGGGAAACTCCTGCATGCTCTGGAATAAATTCGTGCACGTCTTTCTGATTAGTGTCTTCCGGCAGGTCCCCAAACAGACGATGATTCCTTTGTCCTCTTCTGACCTCCTGGATCACATTCAGAGCCTGCAGCTTTTGCTGAAATGCCTGGGTTTTGGCCTGAAAAATCTCTGGTGCAACCTCTGGTGTTGGCCAGGAAGAGGGTAGTCACATGTGCTCTTAGACTAACAAACAGCACTGTTCTTCTAAGACCATGGGTAGCAATAATTCAGGGTCAGTGAAAAGGGCATATCTAACAAGAGGACCTGGTCTAGAGGATAGAAAAAAAGGAAAAAAGGGAAAAAAAAGCAGCTAAAAAACCTTGGCTAGCGTGATAGAAGAAGATGGATGTGGAAGCCTGGCTGTGGAGCTGGAGACAAGAGGCATCAGGGAAAATAAAATGATACATGGAGAGGGATTGGGGATTGGGAAAGCCTGGGCTTAGCCATGTAAATCATGGCACCTACAAGATCTCAGACGGGTAGGAGGCTGTGACTTGCCACCTTTCAGGCTGGCCAATTGCTGCATATCCTAAGGACACCAGAAAATTTGCTAGGAGGGTCCCCACAGAGTCTATACATAGTGCTGGTTTTTGTTCAAGACAAACAGGTAACCCAAGGGTGAGATCTGAGTCCAAATAAAAGGCTGGAGCTGACGGAGGTGGTAAACAGTTATTCTTAGTAACCATATTTATTATTAAAAATATCAGTTGGAATGAGAAATGTGAACAGCAAATTTAGAGAAGCATGAATTCCTTTGGCAGGAGCTTTAGAAGCAGCCAGGATTTTAGTCAGGTTTTTTGAGGTCTGTAATAAGGTGCCAAAAAAAGCACAAACATTCTTCAGAACATTAAAAAAACCAAAACCTAACAAAACCTCCAGTCAATCACAAAAGGGGAAAAAACAATGTTACCATGAAAAAAAAATTGCACTAAGAAAAAAAAGAAGGCTCCTAGAGCATTATCCTTAAGTCATGTAAAAATCAAAAAACCACTATGCAAAAAATAACCTGTCTGCACAGAAACTTGCTTATGCGTATGACTGTAGCGTGTGCCTTTGCTTGTAGTAAACATGCCCTTTGCCTTCTGCTGATGACATGACACTGGCATGTCACAGCTGATTTATAAACACAATTGGATTTTCAATCTTCAGGTCTAAATTCATTGCAGCAGACCCCAGCAGGCAATGTATCTCTGTTTATCTATAAATACCGGTTACGGAGCTTTCTTGGAGAGAGGTGGGTACAGTAGGATGTTGTTTGTTTTCACTCGCTTGCAGTAAGAGGAAGCAGAGTTTGGTATCAGTCGTCGTCATGAGCTAAGTGGCTGCAGGGCTCTTTCGAGGGCACTGAACTGCAGAATCAAAAATGCCAGCAGTGCTCTGCAGGGAATCCTCCAGGTTTTGCAAGGGCTCACCTTGCAGCTCGGCAGGACCGAGGAAGAGGAGGGCTGAGAAAGGCTTAGAAAATACAGCAGGTATTCCCAAGCTGTGGGCAAGCTGGAGCTGCCTTGTCCAGGCTCTGAGGCTCCTCAGCAGCAGAGGTTCACATGGGGCAGGTCGGGTGAGGGTCTTGGACCCGGTTCCTGCAGGTCCCTGCCACACTGTAGGTGCACACAGGGAATCTGGGCTAACTCGGTGCCTCCAGCCCTCAGCTCCGACCACAGCGGCCGCAGCCACAGGACACTGCAAGTGCAGCACTGCAGGAACATGCTGAATTGCTTATCCTGAGGTGCTGCCTCTGCGAGGAAGGTCTGGCCCTCAGCAAGCTCTCAAGGACCAGAAGCAGAGGCCTAGGCATGTAGGCTGAGGGTGGAGAGGTAAACCTACCTCTGGGCTTTCAGCCTCTCTGCTGCAAGCCAGGAGCCTAAAAGCCACAGGACTCTCCCTCTCCCACCCTGCAAAGTTACTTCCCTTGGAAGCTACCAGGCCTTCAGCTCCAGGCTGGAGCTTGAGATCCAGATACCCTGGTATGTGCCCTTAGAATCCTGAATAACCTGATGTTGGTTTAGGCAACCTTGGACACCAGCTTCTGGCAATTCTTCCTGGCCTCAGTGGCATTTCCCTTCCCAGGAGGGAATCAGCTCACTTCACAGCCTACAAGCCCTGAAATTTCCATCCTACATGGAAAGCTGGGAGCTGCTCAGGAAATGGTCATCCTTGCTAGAGCTCCTGCAGCTAAACATAATACAGCATCAGGTCCGTGTAGGTGACCAGTGGGATTCCTGCTCTGCAAAGGTGTCCATAAGAGTCAAGAAGAGATGAACTTGTGCTGTAGGCAATGCTTGACAAGAGCAGAAATGGTAAAAATGGCAAGGATTTAAAAGTGCTTGAAAAAGGCAGAGCACAAGGAGAAACAAAGCTGGGGAAGGGCCCTTCATGGTCCCTGAGCTATTTAAAAGAGGCTTAAAGGGATTTGGTAAAAAAAATGACAAGAGATTAGAAATAAAATCAAATAGCAGCTGTTATGTGCAGCCCTGTGTGGCTGGATGAGTGTGAGCATCAGAGATAATCGATATCCAGGTTGGTTTGATTCTGGTAGAGGAAGAAGAGGAGTAAAAGAGGAAGGAGGGAGGGGAGGAATTTGGTTGCCCATAGAGGGGCTGATGCTGCCTCCAGGCCATGGGTGGGTGCATGGCCATGGGGTCCAGCACCAGAGCAGCACCTTGGCTTAGACAGAGCAGCCCAAGCAGTTCCCCTGGCAGTGATAATGAACACGAGCCCTACGGGCTCCAGCCACCAGAACAATGGCATGAAAGGCAGCTCATCTAGACTCTCCTCTTCTGCCTTCGAGGAAGAGGCTTCCCCAGCTCCGTGCCACAACACCAGCCCACAGGGGGAGGACACCAAACCACTGTTTAGATAAGGAAAGCCTTTATCAAGCAGAAAGGAATTTTTAAGAAGAGTTTCCGCTGGTGGCTCCGTGTTAACAAGATTTTCCCATGAGCAGTGACGTTTTATATCTGAATGGTTTCTAACATGATAACATTCCCAGAAAACATATTTGGGAAGAGCCATAGATCCTCAAAGTCTTGCCAGATGGAAAATAACAGCAATAACTGCCTTGGTCTTAGACAAACTTCAAAGCCTTGGTGTCTTCTTGTCTGTCTCACACAAAATTGGGAATGTGGATGCAGGAGAGTGTGAAAGCACAACATGGGTCTGGTCAGTACAGCCACAGAGCTTAGCCCCTCCCCAAGGAATTTCATGTGTGGCACAGCATGGCTTGGCAGAGAGATGATGGGACTGTTCCTCACTCTTGCCCTGTTTTATTAAGTGATCCTGGGCACATGGCTGGTGTCTCATATCTTGAGATGAGCCTCTTGGATCATCCAAAGGATACAGGTTTCAAGGTCTGGGCCCAGGTGTCTCCTGAGACGGACTCAGCATCGATAGACTTTCCTGGATGATCTCCACGTGGTTTTAGGTCTCCTGCTCAGAGAAACTGTGGATGCCCCATCCCTGGAATTGTTCAAGGCCAGGTTGGATGGAGGATACCTGATCTAGTGGATGGCATCCCTGCCTATGGCATGGGGCTTGGAATTATGTGATTTTTTTGGTCCCTTACAGCCCAAACCATTCTATGACTCTTTAGACAACATCCATAAGTACATAACCATAACCCACTCAGTGTACTGATGCTGTTAGATGTTTTCCTGCTGCCACTGGAAAAGCAGACCTTTGTTGCTTCAAGGTTTGGTCATCAAATTTACTTGCTTTTAGAGGAACTCAGCTGGAGCTTCAGTGAGCTGGTGAGGGAGCTCAAGATGCCCCAAGACCCTCACCTCAGCACCTAGGAATGGTCCTGGTCATGCTGGGGATTTGCCAGGAGAACCAGGCAGCTTCTGCAGGCTTGCAAGTGAGTGAGAAGCCATCTAAGAGTGGAGCAGGCCAGCCCACGGACTGAATGCAAGCAGAGAAAAGCTCAGCAGGCAAACAGCACACAAACAGCACGCATGGCAAACAAACAAACAAATCCAGCAAAGGCCCTGTGAGCCAGCCAGAAATCACCACCCATTGCAAAGGGTGCTGGGGCCAGTGCTTGAAGATGTGGGAGGAGCACATCTGCCTTGCCTGTGAGGAATAGTGGCTGTGGCTGGACAGAAATGGGGCACAGATGGACACGTGGACAGCCGTGTGTGGATGCTCCTGGTTGGGTGTGTGAGACAGCTCGGGCATGCAAACATTTCATGCGAGACATGGACATCCTGAGCAGTGCACCCTTGGCACGAGCCTCCCTTATGCCTGCTGTACCTGGCCACACTTCCCAACAAGGGAGCAAATAATTTGGCCATTGGGTTGAAGAGTGAAGAGGATGAGACCACTGCAGAGCAGCTGAGCTCACAGAGCCAAAGCTCCATGTGTGACCCATTGGAGTGAGGCTGAGCTCACTCAACAGGATCAGAGGAGGAAGCTGTTATCATTATCCAGGTCCCAAGGTGTCCCCCAGTGGCACAGGTGGAGCTTCCCAGGTTGGCTGTGCCCCTGGTGCTGCTCAGCCCGGGAGGTTTCTGGGTGATGGGCACGTGGTGATGGCGGGACGTGCCGCTCCATCACGTCGCTGGAGTGGGAAGCCTGACAGAGGAGGTCTGTGAGATCACAAAAACCTTTTCAACACTGGGAAGAGGGGAATTTTCAAAAGCACCCCGAGCAGAGGGAACGTGTGCTGTTTGGGTGTAGGACTGGATCCCCAGCACGTTCACCTCTGGCGTTTGTTTTGGGCCCAGCTTTTCTCCCTGGGGCCTTGGGGCAAGCAGGAGTGCCTTAACAGAGAGCCATGAAGAGAGTGGAGCCAGCCAGAGGCAAGGATTTTGTTAGCGTTTGGAGGAGAAAACAGGGAATTTCCACACATGGAAAAATGTTCCTTTAAACAGTGATTATGTAAAAATACAAAGCCACAACTGATAATATCTCTCACTCTGGGGAATGATGGAGAGTGTTTGTTTCTTTAATTGCATTTAATACTCATGAAAGTTACCAGCTTGCCACCACTGCAAGCGAAGCTCGTTTGTTGGATTGCAGCACACACAACACCAGCTTCCTTTCCACGCTCCTTCAGCAGTGCATTTTGCCCTCGTTATTAAAAGACAGCTCCTAATTTAATATCTGTGCATATTTGATTGCTGGTGCTTTGCCTGAAAATTGCCTGTAGAGGTGCAAACTAAAATTAGGTGTATGATGAGTTTCTAAATTAGGACCTTTAGTAGTCAAAGGTGGATTGACTCCTGTTAGGCAGGAGCAGAGCCATGAGCCAGGCTCCTACTCCTGCCCCAGGTGAGCATCCGGTGTCTTAGGTGGCTGCAGATGCTCTTGCTATCCCTCTGAACAGTCCTCATTCTCTTGAATTTCACCCATTTTTTGGTCTCAAATGTAGCAATTTCACCAGGGACTGGGTGGGAAAGTATTTCCATTGGTTTTGGATGTGCCGCCTTGGGATTTTCCTTTGATTCCCGTTCAGAAGCTGCTTTCCCTTGGTATGCTTTCATCCCATGCTCTCCTGTATTCCTCCTCGCTAAGGTAAACGGATTGGGCTGATGTATAAAGGGATGCAGAGGAAATTCACAGTGCGGGCAGGAGCCTGTGAGAGCTGATGTGGGCTGTGCTCCTGTTGCTGCTTTAATTCATCATCACTGGAGCATGTAAAACCAGGACAGTGGCTGGAGCTGCAGCCCATGAATCAGCCTTTGAGAGAAACGTGCCCCTGCGTGCTCCGACAGGCCCTCCTTCTCAAAGTGCCATTGTCAAACCCGGCTTGCCAAGAGCCCGGATCCAAAACCCTCTCACTGCACAGGTAAATTGTACACCGATCCCTGCCTGCAGTTTGGTGCTGTGCCAAAGAGGTGCTGAAACCTCCCAGTGAGTCATATAAATCACAGCCCAAACCCCCGAGGGGGCTGGATTAATATGGGATCAATGTGAACGTGCCACGGAGCTATTTGATGGCTACAATGCTGGTATTGACTGTTATACACCTGTTGTATCATCGGGGATTACATCTGTTGTAAACATGCTGTTTGATGTTGCAGGCTGTGCTAACCACATGCGCCGTAATCATGGCTTGTAGCTGCTGTGGTGGCCTCAACATGCCCAAATTATGCTAATTTTCTTGTTGTGTGGGGTGGCCCGACAAAAGAGGTTTGTTCAAGGTGAGCCTGTGCAGAGGGAGATTGAGTGCAGCGTGCTGGGGGAGGTGGGAGAAGGGATGGGGTAACAGTCTGCATTGCAATGGAGATGAGTGGGGAGGAAGGTGAGAACAAAAGTGATACCAGATTACAGCAGACACCAGCTGAAGGAGGGAGTTTCCCAGTTCTGGGTCAGATTTATTATCAGAATAAGGTCTGAAAGGATGAAAAAGTCAAGGATGGGCAAGTGTGGCTGGGCAGGCATGAGGCAGGCTGTAGTTGCTGGAGGGACTGCTGGTGATGGGGAGAAGTGAAGTGAGGTTGCTCAGCTGGGGTTTTACACCACGGTGGGGTGATGGTGCAGACTTGTGGATGGTCCCCTGCCACCTGCAGTGGCCCTCAGCAATCCCTCATTCAGTGGTGTGTGCCTGCATTTGGGAGCAATTGATCCTTAATGGAGCAATTTGGGTTCACACCAGTGGCTCCCAAGACAGTATCAAGCCCTTCCTTCCTGGGTGTATTTCTTGATCTCTGTTTTGGCAACTTAAGCCTGAGGGATGGGTTACTTAAAGCTGACAACTTCCTTAATCCTCATTTTTCCTGTCTCAGGCACAAGTTTCTGCCCCTTACTTCTGCTTCCTACCCAGAGAGGAGCCAAGCTTTCTCCAGAAACTGTCTCCAGAACACCCTTTATTGGACATGCTGGTGGCAAGATTGGAAACCAGCCTCTGCACCCAGTGCTTCTCTTCCAGCTGAGCATCCAACACAGACATGGACCCAATCCCCTGCATTTTTATTAGCCATGTCATGGCTCTGGTATAATGAACAATCTGCTCATGCTTCCAGATGGTGGAGCAGAGCAGGACACTCTTCCACCTCCTGTATCCATGGAAGGGCAAAGGCTGAGGGTGTGTGATTATTCTGTTCCCACGTGGGGACACAAACTCCTGGTCCTCTGGGAGCACAGAGCTCAGCCAGAGGAAGGGGGGATGAAATCTTTAGGATTAGAAGGGACATCTTAAAATATCTGAAACAAAAACCCCGAAAAGTATCTCTGTGAAGTGTTCTCCTCATCAACTTTTTCCATAGGTTGAAGGGCCAGCCACTGTCTATGATGTCTTAAATTCAACCATTTCTCTCCCTTTCCATCTTACCTGTCTTTTTTTTTCTTTCCTCCAGCAACATCCTGGGGATAAGCCAACAAGAGATGGAAAACTCATACACACTTGGGGGAAAAGACAATGCAGGAGCCATTCCCAAATATTTAAAAACTTCTGTGTTGTAGTTTTTGACCTGTCCCAAAATGTTATTTTCCTGAAACTGAAGAATAAAGATGATGCCAAGAGTTTTGAGACTGGAGGGATAAAAAGTGAATATTCTTTTCCTTTCTGGAGGTACCTAGAGAAGGGTCCAGCTGTCTGCCTGACACACATGGCCACTGCCAAGCCGTGCTGGAAACAGAGTGTCTGAGCTTCCTGCTGGACTGTCCTCCACTCTGACCCTGCCCCAGGCTGGTGCTGACAGTCAGAGGTGGCCTCTGGGTCACAGTCTCCTCCCTTGTGACCAGAAGTCAGTTCAGTGGTGTAACTTTTGGGAGGCTAAAAAGGGATGGAACAAGAGTGGTGTTTTGGAAGAAGCAGGTGAGGAGAGGAAGGGCACCTGAGCAGGCTCTGAGCAGGCCAAAGTCCTGGGCTGGCAGCAGCCTTGGGCTCGTGACCAGCCTGGGTGACGTTATTTAGAATATAGTGCTCTGAGTGGGACAAATGGTGGATGAAGTGGCTGGAAAGTCCTTCTCTTAACCCAACCCCCGCAGATGACTCAACAGTGGGACAAGTAAGGCTCTGAGGGGGTAGGAAATGCTAAGAAACCCCACCAGCTCTGAACAGAGCTCCTCAGCTCTCATCTCACCCAGGTAAGCATGAGCCAGGCTGGGGATGGCTCTGGCAGCTGTGGTGTGCACATCTGGGTAGCAGTAGGTGGGACTGTGTCTCACTGGATTTCCTGCCACCTTTCCTTCATCTCTTCCTGCAATCTTTTCTATCTTTTCCTGCAATCTTTTCTAAGGTGCCAGGAGTGCATGTACAGCTCTGGGTCATCTTTTCTGACCTTTACCTGAGGGTTTGCAGTAAAAAAAATGCCCTGCAAACCATTGTGAGACCCTGGAAATGCTATCAGAGCCCTTTGACCTGTGACAACAATTTCCACTGAACTTTTTTCCCCTAAAACAACAGACAAAGCTTGGCTTTCACCCAACACCAACCCCACGGTACAGCACGCAGCAGTGAATTTCCCAAGGACAACCTGGGGCACTGTGCAAATTCTGGGGCCCTTTTTGCTGGTCCAGGCAGTGCAGAAATGCTCTGAGATGCCTTCCCAAGATGCCCATGACTCTTCCTTATGCCAGGACCTAGCACACGGGCACAAGTCTTGCAAGCCTGGCTGCTCCTGGGCCGTGATGTGACTTCCCAGAGCAGAGATACAGCTTAACTGCTTCATGCCAGGAAGGGCACAAATGGGCTTTCGCTTTCTGGGAGTGTTGACTCACACTTTGAGGCAGCAGCATCATCCTTCCACACTGATACCTCACAGCTCCCCATCCACTCTGGTATCCCAGCAGCCTTTCCTCATCCATCCCTTTATTTCCTCCCTTCAGGTACCTGGGCTCTCCAAGTGATTTCTCCCAATATGACCACGGCCCAAAAAACCAAATTCCCATTTGCCCTGTCCTCTCTCTCATGTGTCTCCCCCCCTCCCCCCACCTGGGGATGAATGAGATGCCCTTTGTGGCTGCAATATATCATTCTTACTATTTGTTATGAGGTTTTAATGAGTGTGGAAGATTAGGATGTTTGCAACAGCGTAACAATAAAATACATATCTCGCTCATTCCTTGCCAAAAAGTACTTACAAATAATAAAAGTGAGGCTAGCTGAATGCATAAATCTCCTTTCACAAGCCCCCACCCACTGTGCAATAATTAGTACAAAGTGCAGTGCTAATAGATCATCTTACTTGTGTGGGAAACTTGACATTATGCTTTGTTTATATTATCCCTTTGGCAAGAATCTGCATGGCAAATCCTGGCAGCCAGCAAACAAGAGGCTCTCAAGGAAGGTTTCCAGACTGTCGTGCAGAAAAGCAAGCCACAGGATTGCGTGCTGGTCAGGATGCTGAAACCAGCTGGGGAGCTGAAGCGTTAGATCCAGCTTTTATGGAGCTGAGCTACCGAGTTTCCAGCTGACTAGGAGCAACATCCTGCGACTGATTTGCAAAGGGCTGTTCCCACCCCAGCCACAACAAATCAGTGTGAACCTTGGCTTCAGGATGGTGCCCTTTGCTTAATTATATATTCAGGGCCCAATTTACTGCCTGGGCCTCCTAATGGGAACAGACGGGGTCGCCCAGACTTGAGACAGGCACCGAATACGGCCCCTGCGGTCTCTGGCTCTCTAAGGAGAGGGTTTTCAGCCAGTGCCCAAATAGCTCCAGCTCCCAAGACCTTTCTCCTCCACTCAACCCCTACAGAGACCTTGGCTGATGTGGGAATTACCTCTGCTGGGACATCTGGCTCTGTCCCATGGACCAGGCTTGCTGCAGTATGACTTGCTCAGGGCATGATGGTGTCTCAAAGTTCTGCCAGTAGGCACAAGGGCTGTCTTCAGCTCTCTGCTGACTGAAATGAGCTTTGGGTCAATGTGCTGGGTGGAAAGCCAGTCTCACCCCTCCATACCTGTGACTCTTCATTCCACAGCCGTTTTCTCTCTTCTCGGGCTCAAGTCCTTTCCTTTTGCTTGTTTCTCTATCCCAGTGAGCAATGGAAAAACCAGAGCCCAGTTTTTGGATGTAGAGATGCATTCCTGCCTGGTGAATCACAAACCATTAGCAGGACAGGTCTGGGAATATTCACAGGAGGGCACATTCTTGAGAGTTTCTTGCCAGTTGGGAGAATGAGGATGGGGAGCTTTCCTTTATTTCCTTGAGAAATTTGGGAGTCACCTGCAAGCTGGCCATTTCAGCAGTTCAGAGAAAGAGTGCCACCACGCAGGATCTTGTGCTAAGGACACAATCCAACAGTGGCAGCTTGTCTTTGCAAAGGCCCTACTGCCCATCCCCAGCACCTTCCTCTGCTGACAGCCTCCCCAGATCTGTCCAGCTGAATTTTCCCTGTATGCTGGGGGTCTGAGCAGTAACAAAAAGCCAACAATGCCAAGCTACATGCTTCTATGTGGGATTGTCCTCTGCTGCTTCATGAAGTCTCTGCACAATGTGCTCCACCAGGTCCCTCTGTGCTGCCGTGTGTGGTCCTGGAGCATCTCTCCCTGACTCAAGCTGTTGTTGGGTTGTGCTGAGCGCGGTGTCCTCAGCACCTTCCCTCCCCCTTCTGCTGAAGGGCTTTGGAAGGACTATCCTGTGAGAGGAGCCCATCTGCTGGACAAGCCCCAGCAGCCTTCCCAGCAGCAGGTGTGGCTCAGACTCCACCTTTGAGCAGGCATCATCAGCCTTGCATGTCCAGATTCATTCCTGCTCCAGTGAAGTTTCTGCACGTGTTTAATTCTCCCCTTCCCTTCTGGACCCCTCCTCATTCCGTCTCACCCACTGGTCATGCTCAAGGCTGGCCTCTCAAAAGCACTCAGGTTGTCCTGCTTTGTGGCTGGGGAATGGAGACGAGGTGTTTTATCCAGATGGAGAAATGACTCATCCTCCTGGGAAATATGTAGTGGAATTGCCTAGTGCAGGCCCCCCTGTGCCCTTCTCCTCCGTCTTCGTGATGAAAACCAGGAAAGAGACAAAGTTCTTACTCATGGGCCCAGTGGACATATTCGCTTGGAAATCTTCACCCTGCTTGTTTTCATTTTAACTTGGGTGGGCACTCTTCCATGGGATCACAGCAGTGTCCTCTGCTGCTGGAAGAAACCTGGTATCAGCTCTCTGACTATGCATCGTGTATTTAAAGCTTAAAAAAAAAAAGAGAAAAGAGTTGGCAACTGTGGCACCACATGAGCATGAGGAGAAACTTGCTTTGTAAGGTGTTGTTCAGATAGGAAGAGTGTTTCAAGCACATCTCCTTCCATGCCCAACCCAGCTGCTAAGAATCACTGCAGAGATATCCCTTCTCTTGCTGCCGTCGGGCTCTGGGAATCCCGGTAACGTGCGAGTAATTCTGAACAAAGCGCGCAGCGCCGCAGCAGCGCTGCCGTGCTGATGGGGCTGGTTCAGGCAGGGGGAACTGGGCAGAGCCCTGACATTTCGGTGGCTGGTGAGGTTATCTGAGGGGAAAGCACTGGGAGCCCGGCGCCCAGCAGCCAGCGCCGGCAGCAGCCGCTCCCGCTAACCGCGTTGACTCCGCTGGCTCGGGACAATGGCAAATGGGCTGAAACATTGACAGTTTCCTCACAGACTCTTCCCAGAGTTACTAAAATTAACCTTTTTATTCCCCCCCGCTGGAGAAATATAAAGCTCTTACTTTCCTTAACCTCTCTTTCCCACCCAGTGGGCAAAGAGTTTGTCAGTTCTACAGTTAAAATAATATATTAAGGATTTCCAATGGTGCAAGTCAAACTTCACATTTCCTAATGATTCTAGATGCCTTTTTTGTCCTCAGACATTTCAAGTTAAACCTCTATGAAACTGACCTTTTGGCTTGTCATCCTCTGTAAGGACCCCAGAGATGAAACACTTCTTTCAGTCTGTCACTACTGTCCGTACACCGCCCCCCCTTTCCCCCCCTCCTCTATTTTATCAGCAAGAACCCATAATTGAGCCCCTTGACAATAGCAGGACTGTGCATTTCTTTGTCAACAACAATGGGCCGTCCAAGTTCATTACTGGAGATTGTTTAAAAATTGATTCATGGGCCAGTAGTAGTAGCTTATTATACAGCATAAGTGACAGTGTGATCTGGATGGAGGCCAAGTCATTCTTGACCAGTCATGTCCAATTAGAAAGAACATTGCACACATTCCTGTTGGAGCCACATTAATGAATTAGTCCTACCACAAACTGAGAGAAGCTTGCAGGACCCTAATACCTTTTGTTCCTAAGGATAATTCAGTAATTTATAAAGAGAACAGCGCGAAGCACATTAGCAAAAGAATAGTAATAGTGGGACTCAGACAGTCCTTACACTTGCCCTTCATTTCAGGTTTCTGGGGAGCTTCATTGCCCCCGAGCTCTGTGTTTCCCTGGAGAGCTCTGACAGCCCTCCCAGGGCTGTGGTGGCAGTGCTGGTAGTGACCAGGGCTGCACAGGCCTGTGTGCACCTGAACTTGGGTCAACATTTGGCATCCAGGCTCTGCTTCCCGGGATAACAGGACAGCCCAGGCACACAGAGTGTCATCATCCTGCAAAAGTCACATCCAAGGGCATTATCCTGTCCTGGTGCTTCCTCTTTGCTCTGCAAATGGCACTGGTGTAACTCCGCTGGGTTGTGCCTGCCCCACACCTTGGGAAATAGGAGAGAAGAGCAGTCAAGGCACAGTTTTCAAGTTTAGAAGCCTGGAATTGGTGTTTAAGGTCTTAAATTGTAAAACCAATTTTGAGGTGAGCAGAAATCAAGTTAACTTGAAAAAGCAGCTCCCAGGGACTGGGAGGCTTCAGGGTATTTGGGACCTCAGACACGCAGTGCTGGTGTATGCCAAGTCCTTGCAAAGGCTGTGTTAGGGGGAAAGATGAGAAAAACCTGTGTCCAGCTCACCAGGTGCTGACCAAATCCATGAGAGGAAGCAAGGAATGCTGTCAGCTGACATCTGAAGGATGCTGAGGAATTGCTGGTGTAGGTACAAGTGAATGCAATTCATGGATTGAATTATTTTAGCAGAAAGCACTTGTGCTTTGGCATGGGAACTGCAGGAAGAAGGAATTGGAAATAGTATAAATTCCCAACCAAGCCAAGGTTAGCAATGTTCTCCCTTACAAAGCTGACTCCCAAGAGGAATCCCCCTCCCCAGGAATATTTACAACTGTACAAAGCTCAGTGTACTGTCACCTACTCAGGGAATATGATCACAAGCAGTTACTGCTGCCACTGTCATCTAATATATAACAATTTTTGACGTGGAGCAAATTCTTCCTGTTGCTCAGGAAATGTCCTTCATTAAGGACCACAGAAACCCATTATTGGTTGGTTGACCCACATGTCCTCAAGTAGCTTTAGTGATAATAAATGTAATAGCCATACAGCAGTGCCAGCTTTCTAATAACAGTAATATCTGGACTTCTAAAATCTACCAGTGCACATGAAAAATAAGTAACTCACAGACAGCAATACCAAGCGACCATTATTTTAATAAAAAATTATCATCAAGTGTGTGCTGTGGCTGTAAACATTCCTATACTGTCACTCAGCAGCCTGTGACATTTTAATGCTCACAGCTTCAAAAGATCTGTGATTTTTTTGTAGCTAGTAATCATTGATCTCCATGCTTCCTGTCTATGCAAGGTTTTAAAAATATGAAGTTCACCATAAATGCTACATTGCAACTGAATAGGTCATGCAGTTTTAACTTTGTGTAATAAGAAATGTAGAGAATGTAGACAAGTAAATGATTGGTTACATTTTCCAGTATCTCAAAAATCAGAAGAAATAGCATTTTGTCTCTAATCTTAACATGGTCACAATTGAAAATGTGTATAGTTAAAAATTCAGAGATGAGTTTTGCTACTAAAATGTATTTACATATCTGTTCTGAATGGAACCTCCATTATTGTAAGGATGGCTAAATAAACTTCTGCTTTTGGATGAGAATAAATATTTTTTGGAAAACAGGGATTTCACTCTGCATTTTCTATTGCACTATTACCATCAGTAAAATAAATCTGAAAATTAGAGTGTATAAACACACATGTATTTGTATTTGAGTACATACCAAGTGCAGACACATGCTGAAGGCTTGCTGAACTGCATTATTACATTCTTGCTTACCAGTTTGAGAAACAAGGACTGAATGGAGGGCTTTGGCTCTTCTTCAGGAGATTCAGTAACTTTTGAGTTTCTATCATGATTTATGAATTTTGTCTTTTACATCCTGGTCTGGCAAACTGTGATGCTCAGGTAATCCTATTACTGCTCTTTCTTTTTTCCTTCATCTGATTACAGTTGTCAGTCCAGGGGCATGAATTCTGCCTTCTTCAATTTTAAAATTATAGGGAAAAAAGGTGTGGAGATACTAGAAATCAATTTATCTAAACAATGCATCAGTTTTTGCCATCATAACTAGTCTGCAAGGGACTTAAAAAACTCTATCTCTACACATCAAGTCTGTTCTGTAAACTGGGTAGACTTTCTGAAGGTGTCCAGTACTGCAGGCATCCCAATGTGCTCAGTAAAACCACCTGGCTGCATCCTGACCTTGCTGCTGGAAATGTTTCCTGATGGTTACAACAAATTCAGACACCATTACTGTTTCTGCTGCTCCATGGACATGGAGAACAGACCATTCCCTTCTTTTCCACTGCAGCTTTTTCTATATTCAAAGGCCAATAGCCCACTTCCACTCTGTCCTCTCTGTCCTCTCCTCCTTATGCTAAGCAATCCCAGTTTGTTCTGACTTTCCTTGTAGGTTATGACTGATGCAGATATTTTTATTTTACTAGCAACTGCTCATTCCTCTGTGCTTGAACTCAGACTTGTAATTAGAGTTTCCACCAGCAGACAGGAAAGACACATAGGTGAGTGTCTTCAGATTTCATCCCTTAGAGCTGAGATTTACTCTGTTATTTTTAAAATCTGCAAAAAGCAGCAGGGGACCTGAAGTGGGATCATCTGAAGAGGGGAATATTCAGTTATTGAGTAGAGTGTGGTGTCTGCAGGCCATTGAACAGTGATCATAATGGCTCTTCTTCCACAGTTAATTGTTACCTGCATTTAGATTCTCCTTTGCCCTCCCTGTTCATTTTCACTGTACTATGCATGTACATTCTGTACTGAATCATTAGCAATATTGTGAGGAGCAGGATGGGCAGAGTAACTCCACATATGTCAAGTTGCATGTGAAACAGTATCTAGAGTGTTTAATAAGATTGTAGGCAGAGTCCATTTACTGTCTCAGAGAAGTTTTGAGGAAAAGAAATTTTTGTTTCTCAAGGTGAGACATTGACTGTCTTTTGTGTGCTTTGAGTATATGTGAGATCCTGTCTTGTACAGAAAAAAAATTCCTCTTTTATATGTAGGGGCTTTCACACTCTGAGTCACCACCATGGCTGACCCCCTGTCCCTTCCTTGTCCCCAGCACTGAACATGTCTTTTCATTTTTAGCAATCTAATATATTTTAATAATCAACAAATGAAAGAGAAGTATATTTCTGGGCTGGTCAGAAGCTCTGTGTCACAGCAGAAGCAGCAATTGTGGGCAGTCACCTCCCAAAACCAAAACGCTGATGAGCCTTCAGACCTTGTCTTAGAGAATACTTAATTTTTGTCATCATATTGTAGTGGAACTTACCTGCTGGGCTGTGAGGGCTGGTGCAGAGGCAGGGAAGGGGCACAGCTCACAGGGGGTGACCAAATTCAGAGTCCTCCTCTCAATTACTGTACAATCAAAGATGATCCTGAAGAGATCCAGCCCAGAAGACAATCAATAGAGTAAGAAAGTATTAATATATTCATTTTTAGATGGGGAGCTGGCTCATGGGCATGTAGGTATCTATTCCAAAGCCACAACTTAACTTAATTTTCTACTTATTAGCCCAGTGCTCTGACCACAAAATTGCTCTGGGTGTGAAAGTTCCCATAATGGTGAGCCATCAGAAAAACAGGGTCAAACCCTCATTTGTTTGATAAAAAGAAATGGCTTCAGGTCAGGAAGGCAGCTGTGGGGCTTGGAGAGCTGCTTTTGCAGTGAAAGGTGTCATCAAACAGTCTGGTCACCCAGAGTGACACTCGGATTGCTCACCACACCCCCACCTTTCCTGTGCCCCATCCCTCTCAGTGCCAGCTTCAGTGACAGCTGCCATTTTGCAGGATCACTCCCATAAAAAGGCTGAGGGATAAAGTGAAAGGAATGATGCTCAGTCTGAATGGAGAAGTCCATACTGATGGCAAGGCAAATGTCATCTAAAAGTGAAAACAGGTATCAGAAATCCCATTCTCCACCGTGGTGGATTAAATGATTCTGTAGTTCACTTAAAAACATGTTGGATGCTGCAAGCTATTCAAATCTGACACCATCACAACCACTTGAGGTAATTTTATAGGGCCAGCTGTGAAAACTGACCATGGGCTTCCCCCTCGAAGTGAATGACAGAGTGTGCTGGACCTGTATGAAGATCACCACACTACTGCAGAATGTTGGCTGTGGGCTCACATTCTCTGGGCAGGTTTCAGAATCTCTTCTCTAGTTTTTCATGTTCTACATACTGAATTATCACTTAGAAGATGATGAGTATGAACAAAAAATATACCAAAGGTATCTAGTCTATTTTTTGCATACTTTAAAATTAAAATTACAGGAAACTGTGCAAAAGCAATTACCTTTTAATACACGACTCCCATCTTGCTGATGAAGAATCTGCTAAAGGCACCCTGCTCCATCTGCACAGTACCAGGCTTTTGCTGGACATGTGCTACATCCCATTCTGGGATGGACAGCCAAATTATAGAGTGCTTGGAAAAGGATGGGAAGAAAACTGAAGTGATCTGGATCTAGGGGGTTCTGTACACCCTAATTTCTGCAAGAGTAAATTTCCGTATTTAATCTACAGAAAATTTTCCCTCCAGCAACGGCCAAACACACAGAGGGGGACAGACACCTGCCAGAGAAGAAACTTAGATGGGTACACACATTTTGATACACCTTAGGGTTGCAGTGTCTGAAGTGTCAGAGAATGTGGTGATTGGCATGGATGTGGAATCCAGCCCAGCTACCTTTGCCCTGGGTGTGAGGACTGCACATGGCCAATATTGCCTAATTACGAGTACACCATCTGCAAGCTTTCCCAAACATATTGTATGAAGGAAACGTTTTAAAGAGTGGGGGTTATGGTGCAATTCCCTGGGCAGGAAGGGAGGCAGTGCAGAGCTGGAGGCTGGAGGCTCTTTATCCAGACAGGTGAATCCAGGAGAGCTGTTCCCAGCCTGGGAGCAGAGGGTGAATCTCAGGCAAGACCAGGAGCTATGTTATCTAAGGTACCTTGCTGCCAATGCCTCCTTTCCCTCTCTGCTCTGAGAATTCCCTGCACACCCTCTGTGCTGGGCACATTGAGCACTTACACACTCTCAGTGCTGAATTGCCCCTGAGCTGATTGAGGCTTTGCCAAATGGGATTTTGTTCCCTTTTGGTGATTTTTCTGTTAGCTTTGCAGCAGGGGTGTCACATCTTTTCTTTAGCTGGGCGTGTTACACTTGATTTCATTAAGATGTATCTGATGGCACTTACACAGAGCAAGATTCAAAGTCTTGCAACATGTTCCAGCACAGACAGCATTATGAACTTACACACAGCTCTGTTCAGATCTCATATCGAATATCCTCTGGCATCAGATCTGAAATTAATTCTGTATGGAAACCAAAGAAACGCTCTATCTGTCTGAATAACAAAAAATGAAGAGAAAAAGAGCTTTGCTGTATCACCAGCTCCAATCTGGACAAATGGCAAACGTCCCAGCAGGCAAGGCAGCCCCATTGCTGCAAGCCCTGTGCTGTTCCCATAGCTCCCTCCCTCTCCCCACAGCTTCTTTTCCTCTCTCCTGCCTGGGCTCCCTTTTTTTTCCATAAAGGGCTTTCCAGTCATCCTAACCCTGGAGTGTCTCTCCACCTTCCTGCAGATGAGCAATGGTCTTGTCCATCTCCTTCCACTGGTTTGGACAGTGATGGGATGTCTCTGCCTGCCCTTTACTCAACAGGGTTACAGTGAGAGCATTACAGTGACCAAATTTGGTAAACCCAAAATCCTCTGTGTGTCCACAGTGTGTGAAATTATTATCTTCCCCCATTAAAAATTTTCCAGCTTTGGAAGGAGACCAAGATTATACTTCACTGAGTTGCTGTGTGCCTGTATGGACATTTTACATAATGCCATTAGCCCCCAGAGCTCCCTGAACTCGCTCCAGACCTTCCCAATGGGATTCTCTGGTGTGGAAGGTGACGTGTAGATGTAAAACATCATTGTTGGCCTGTCTGTAACGGCACAGTGGAGCATTAAAATTTTGTGTTATAGTTTCTGCACACGATTTCAGACAGCCTGTTAAAGGAGCTGGGTCATTGCTTTGATAGCTCTGACTGTGAATTGCTCGGGTCTGCTCAAGCATGCGACCCCTCCGTGAGCCACTCTGGGTTTGACAGTGCCACCAGCCCCACCCCACGGCTCCTCCAGCTCCAGCTCTCACCACAGAGCACTCCTTTCCTGGGAGGACACCCAGCTGCCTGGTGTTTGCTGAGACCCTGTGTCCCTCTGATGCTCCTGCGAGGTCCCAGCTGATCTCCCTCCAGCCCAGCAAGCCCTGCAGCCCGGGCACCAACCGAGGCCAGCAGAGCACTGAGTGTTTATTGGCATCCAGCTCCAGCTGAGCGGGGATCATTTCTCCCTCCACCCTCACAGAGGGCTGTGCAGAGGCCAAAAGGGGAGAGGAATGCACAGCCAGAACTTTCTGGCAGCCACTCAGTGCAGATTAACTCAGTGCTTGGCCCCTTGCTAACTCCAAGCACCTTGGACCTCCACGCTGCCCCAAGAGGCTTCTCCTTGTCCTGGGGCTGTGTTTGGAGATGTTCTCCGCATCCTCATGGCCCCACTGGGGGAGGAATTACAGCCGTGGGCCAGGCTGTGCCAGCACCTCGGCCGAGGCAGTGCTGTGTATCAGAGAGCTGGATAAACCAGAAAGTTTGGAGAACCCCAAGAGAAGGTAAAAGAAAGCCCTGTTAAATCATTGCTTTTCAAAGAACCTACCCTGGAGCTAGCTAACTGATCCTGTCAGATCTTTCCTAAGTCAGATAAGAAAAATAATCTGGCAGTAGTCATCAAAGGCAGAATGATGCATTAAAAAGTCCATTGTGAGGAGACCTTGGAATCAAAGGTAGAGGGTTTGCAGGCAAGATTGGTGGGACCCACAAGCAGCAGCCACATGGAAATTTCCACTCCCTTCCTGCTTGTAGGAAGCAGGTTTGCCCCACTGCCTTTGGCTGAGAGCTGCTTTTGCCACTGACAGCAGACACCTCCTGGCTTCCCTGTCTCACATGGTGACTCATTTCCAGGGAAAGAGGGATAAAGAAAGAAAAGGCAAGTAAGGCAATTGTCAATCCTTTGCTATTATTTCAGCTTAGTGGGAAACAAGTGAAGGCCACATAAAGGTGAAGACAATGGGTCTTGATTTATCCTGATAACCCTTTTCCAAATTCCTGCTCTTGGTCCTATTGGAGATGTGACTGGGCCAGGCAGAGTGGTGATCTGAGCCAGACTGCCTGCTCTTATGTTCTGACTTTTCATGACAATAGAAAAATAACAACTACAACAATGGTGCTTTGAACACTAGCTTGCCCTCACACTCCTTTCTGAGGTAAACGGGATGTCACTACCTGCATTTACAGTCTGAGAAAATGGGATAAAATTGTTCCCTGAGATGCTTTATCCCTTGGAGCTGTGTAGTTCTCACCTGTCCATGTGTCTAAGCAATGCCTGAGTCAGAACTGGACAAGGAAGATTGGGGTCCCCTCACTGAAGGCC
Organism: Irena cyanogastra; assembly: GCA_013397155.1. Lineage (NCBI taxonomy): Eukaryota > Metazoa > Chordata > Aves > Passeriformes > Irenidae > Irena > Irena cyanogastra. Next base: position 224,964 of record VWZV01005695.1, on the reverse strand, counting down.
TGAAGTGAAAAGAAACCAGGACAGTGCAGCAGAAATGGGAGCTCTGCAAACACAAGTTGTTGCCATAGCATGCACCTCGTGTCTTGCCAGAGTGCCCATAAGCCAGAGATCTTGTCTCACGTTGCCATATGTCACACACTACACATAAATCAGTTTGGTTTTGGCTGCCTGCTACTCCTCTTATAATCTCTTGTGTATCTTTCCGTGTATAATTATGAGTCAAGCCCTTGGAGGAGAGGGAAAACGTCCTGCTGGCATTTCCTTTGAGAAGAAACTGCATCTGCCACTGGAGATGCTGGAGAAAGATGTGGAAAAAGGAGAAATACAGAGAGGTAGGGAAGCTACGCCTCCAGGTTAAAATCCAAAGGTAAGCAAGCAGCTTTTGATTCCATTCACTACCTGTTTGGAACTCAGCTCCAATGGAAAAAAAAACCAAACCAAACAAACCACATGTCATGAAAAACCATCACCAGTGAGGAGGAGAGAGGTTACAGATAATGGTCCATCCTCTCCTTCCCTCTGACATGTTGGTGTTATTTGGCTGCTGAACAATCTGAGGTGACAATAACACTTCATTTCTGCTTTGCACTTGTGTCAGAATGCCAGTTTCCTACTCCCAGGCTAAGGGCAGGGTTTGAGGACCTCACTTGTGGAATGATACTGGACCTTCTGGGCCAGGCTGTGAGGGGTCCTTGCTGTTCCACAAGGATGTGATGTGAACATGGGGATGAATAATTCAGGGCACATATGTCAAAGCCATAAAAAGGTGTGTTAGGGGCCCCTACAGAATTTAGCTGGAGTTATACACAAACTGTAGCTCTTATATCTGTGCTATTACAGGGTTTGAGTCCTCACTTTGGTTCCACGCTGAAAGAGAAGAAGGTTGAGGAAGGGCAGCTCGTGGTGTTCCAGATGTCACAGTGGGCAAATGTTATGGGCAGTGCCTGAGGAGCTCTCCTGCTCCTGGACTGATTATCAGGGGTTCCAGTGGTTTTCCAAGGGAAAGGAAGAGGAATAGCCAAATCAGTTGTGGATAGATAGCCAGGAGTTACCTCGCCTAATTGCAGATGTCTGTATGGAAGGTGTCTGCTCCTGAGCTGCCAAGCAGGGCTTCTCTCATCACTCAGATGCAGATATTGAATTACAGAGGCTCTGAGAAATCCAGTTTCTCTCCTCTGATGAGAAGAGGAGCCCAAGGCTGGCTCAGATGGAACAAGGGGCTGGGCAGACACCTGCCTGTGATCAGGTCAGCGTCACCTCTTTGTCCCCTGAGCTGCACCTCAGTCAGTACTCCAGGAGCAGAAATAATTTTCAGGAAAAAAGGTTCTGCAGGTTAGCTGGGACTGCTCAAGAAGCCTCTCTGGCCATGTTGCACTGGTGTCCACAGAGCACCAGCACAATTTCACAGTGCCTGGAGCTGGCAGAGTCCCACCTGCAGGGGAGACTGGAGGGACAGAAGCTGCAGAGGCTGCCAAGGATCATTGGCATCAGCAGCTGCTCTCAGCCAGAGAAGGGGATTGCTTGGAAATGCCACATCCAGGAAACAGAAACTTTCCTTCAGACAGGGTTTGTGTTTACATTTTTCCCACAAATATGTAAGTCCCTTTAAAAGTTGGTTTGGTCTTATCTTGCTGTTTTCTCACCACAAAATTTTAATGAGTAGTTATTAGTTATTAGTTATTAGCATTTAATTTTTTTTTTCCTAAGGGGAAAATATTTCAAAATTAAAATTAAACGTTTTGGCTTAAAGTACCATTTAGTGCATTAAAACACTAAGATTTTGGATAAAATGTATTGAAAATATGTCCACATGCTGACACTTTCAATTTATGAACATTTTGCAGGATATAATTTCCAGGAAAATGGAAATTAATTAAATTCCAGTATTTTAGCTTTTCATTAAAGTTTTAGGAATAAATAATTGAAACAAGAGAATATCCTACAAGTGGGAAATTCTGGTTTCTAAAGAGGTGTATTCATGATTGAACCAACTATTGTGCAGAAAGCCATAGTCTGATTTGTGTAATGACCCTCACAAATACTATTGAGAGATCTAGTGTATTTCTACATAATTACAATCAAATAGTGACTATTCTCCATCATTTATAACATCATTCATTATGCTCTCAAAAGAGCTTGTAGCATTTATTAAACTGAAGTACTTTCACCCTCTGCTCCTTTTAAATATTTGAAGCTATTTTAAACTTCTGAGGGAAGGGATTTAAATTGTCAAAAGAAAAGAAAGAAGGATTTTTAAATAAAACAATTATTCCAACGACCGCTGTTCATGTTAATCAAGAACAGTTTCTTAGCTGAGTTTCTGTTTACCAAACTCACTTTTCCTTGCTCCATGCTAATTATGAGGATTTCTAGATTATGTATTTGGAGGTTTTGTTTGATTGTTTGTTTCCAAACAAGGTTAAAGTATCTTTGAGAACACTTGATAATGAAAAATTACCTCCTCACCTCCTTACCTAAGTCACTGACATCTCTTTGCAGCATGCCTTGCTTTCTTACTCATTTCCACTTACCATGGCCCAGACATAAGACTAGAGCCCAACCAAAGAGCATTTAGCCAATGCTTTTTATAGCACTTCATCTTTAAAAACTCCAAAACCCAGCCTGAAGATGTTAAAACATGAGAGTTTTAGAGGTTTATTGTGTAATTACTTTTGCTCCGTAATCAGGTTAGAGTTATTTCAATATTGTTTTACATGAGCATACATGGGAAAATCATTCTGGAAGTGTCTTAATATCTACAAGAGGAATATTTTCTTTACCATCACGCAATGAATCAGGGACAATTTCAAACTTGATAAGAGTCAGGTGGAGATTTTCCTTAATCTGGTTTTATATTGTGTGATGCTTAGCAGGGCATTTCTAGATCTCCCCTCAGGAGCATTAATTAGAAAAAAATGCAATTAGTCTATGGCATCCTTATTGAGGCAGAATTCTTACATTAATCAGTAGAAGTTTTGCTGAATTAAAGGATTGTCCCACGTCTTACCATAAGATAATACTGAGTTGGCACAGGAGCCAGAAAGGATTTAGAGGACAGAGCCAGGAAAATCTGTTGAACCACAGGAGGTAGGAACAGAAACTTGAATTTTTAGTCCCATCTTTATCCCATGGTGGATCTTGTGTTGACTTCATGGTTGACTTCAGATGGCTTCAGAGGAGTTTGCCATAGAGCTCATCTGTTCCAGCCAACAGCATGAGCTGAAAATTCCAACACAGGTGGGACTGTGACCTTCTGGGAGCTCCAAAAAAAAAGTATTTCTGGCCAGATATCAGGACTCTGAATGTTGAGCTCTTTCCTGCACAGCTCTTGGGGTTTTTCCTGCAGGAAAATGCCAGGTCAATGCACCCACTTTGACTTTTGAGCTTGCACTGTGACCTGGCCAGGGCTCACCACAGGCTGTCAGGGAGGTCACACTTGCTGTAAATCTGTTTTCTTGAGCATTGCCACCCAAATGAGAAAAGGGAGAGCAGACACTAAGCACATAGAGAGAGCTGCTGGCACACTGCTCTGTCCCGTCTTCCCCCACCGAGCAGCACGTGCAAGGCTGCCCCGAGTCTTGTGAATCTCATGAGAACTCATGAGGACACAGCTCTGCCTAACCCAGCATCACCTGAGTTGTTGGGGACCACAGGACAGCTCTGGTCCAGCCTCCTGCTCCAGCCAGGCTCGGTGCTGAACTCAGCCCATCTCATCCAGCAGTAGAATAACCAACAGGGCTGCAAGAAAATGGGGTAACCACCCTGCAGCTGGGATGTAGCTCAGCTTTCCCTGAGAGCACACCTCCCTCTCTTCCTGCCTGCCAGGCAGATACATTTTTTATTAAGGAGGTGGCATGACTCCAGCAGTGTGATCCCTGTGATAGGCACTTGCCCTGAGGGTGCCAGGATTGCCCTGAACAGAACTTTTGGGACTGGGGCTCAGCTTGCACTGCTTTCCTGTTCTTTCAGCACAGACAGATCTTCTCTGCAACTTCCCTTGGAGCTCAGCAAAGAACAGGAGGAAATTCATTAATCTGATGGTTCCATCCAGCTTAGAAAAGCCAATGCACAGAAAAACTTTGGTGAGAAGGACTGGTTTTGCTCCCGGAGTAATGTTCTTGGGATCCCCTTGAGGGATTAAGGAAAGCAACTTTGTGCATGCGTGTAAACCCTACTGTGGAGGATCCCATTCCCCAAAAGGGTTAATGCAACCTCTCTTTTCCCCAATAGCTCCACGGTCCTAACAACTTTCATTGTGAAATGGGTGCAGGTGTGGGCTATGCTTTGTTGATCACAATCCCTTTTGCAGAGGAAGCTTTGAATATGTTTGACATAATCAGCTCACAGCCTTTGCCCGCACTCTTTCATAAACAGGCCATTTTCACATCCTTTTCATGGGATCCGACAAGCGGAAAAATAATTAATGTTACCTCAGCCTAACAGTGACCCAGCTTTGATTCAAAAAGACGGCATGTTGCATAAACTAACCATTTAATTGAGTGATAGAAAAAGCCCACATGTATCAATTCTGCCTCCACGTATTATGATTACTGGGGCTTTGCAAGGATTGTGCTCCCTCGGTCATAAAGCAGAGCTTAAATTCAAGCCCATCAAGTGGTTTCAGAGGGACTGATTGAGCATGAGCTGGGGATTATCTGTGTTTATGGTGGCAGGACATGGGAGCAGGGGAAGATGTGGGTACCCAGCCACAGTGGCACATGCTCAGGTTATGCCCAGGTTATGTCACACGTCCTTGTGGGAACTGACAGTGGCCAGATGTTATCCAGCCACAGGACATTTGGGATGCTGATGACACTGCATTGCCACCTTGCCATGACCTCAGAGCCACAGCTAGCTGGGATACTCCTCAGTTAGGACTGCACCTAGTGTGAATAGGACAGAGTCACTGTCGAGGTAACCCACCAAAAAGAAACATCCAAAAGGAATTTAAGTTAAATTGGGATAGACTCATCTAAAAGTCCTGTGAAAGATAGGTCCTGCTTGAATAACCTGATGTCCTTCTCTGACAAGGTGACACACTAAGTGGATGAGGAAAGTGCTTTGAATATTGTCTACCTGGATTTTAGGAAAGCTTTTGACACCATTTCCCACTGAGCTCACCTGGAGAAATTGGCTGCTCATGGCTTGGACAGGTTCACAGTTTGCTGGGTGAAAAACTGGCTGGATGGCCAGGCCCAGGGAGCAGCAGGGAAAGGAGCCACAGGTGGAGCAGCTGGTGGAGTGTCACCACTTGTGCTCTCCAGGAGAACACCTCTGGGCCAGTTCTGTTTAATCTCCTTATTGATGATCTGGATGAGGGGAGGGAGGTACCCTCAGTCAGTGTGGAGATGACACTAAGCTGGGTGGGAATGCTGATCTGCAGGAGGGCAGGAAGGCTCTGCAGAGGGATCTGGACAGGCTGGATGGATGGATGGATGGATGGATGGATGGATGGATGGATTGATGGATGGATGGATTGATGGACCAAGGCCAATGGTCTGAGCTTCAACAAGGCTGAGTCTGCACTTTGGTCACAACAACGACCTGCAGAACTCCAGGCTGGGGGCAGAGTGGCTGGAAAGTGCCCAGCAGAAAAGGCCCTGGGGGTGCTGGCAACAGTGGCCAATCTGTGCCAAGAAGGCCAATGGCACCTGGCCTGTATCAGCAACAATGTGGCCAGCAGGACCAGGGCAGCGATTGTCCCCCAGTGCTGGGCACTGGTGAGGCCAAACTCCCAGTGCTGTGTCCAGCTCTGGGCCCCTCAGTTCAGGAGGGACATTGAGGTGCTGGAGCCACTCCAGTTGATGAACACACCACCCTACATGGTCCCCACCAGTAATTTCAATGCAAGTCCTTGCTTCCACAAAAATGTACCCCTTTAATGTAGAGGGGAAATATTGTCCTTCCCCATAGTCTGAAGAGCCCTGATGAAGCCAGAAAAGCACTTGGTGAGACAAATGGATCAATAATCATAAGGCACATTACCAGCTTTACCAGGCATCCCGATTTCCTGGAGAAAGGACTCCTGTGCTCAGTGTGGGCGCAGCAGAGGAGAGACACACATCCTCAGAAAGCTGGAGACACATGGCAGGCTGTTTGTCACTGAGGTGATGTCAAATGCCAAATGATTAGGATAGGTAGGAGCAGGTACAGAAACCATCCATCCTCAGAAACCTTCAGTGTTCTCCCCAGTGGGCTATTTTGTATCTCTAGCAAGTATTGTTTTTAAAATTATCACAAATGGGGGAGATGGAGGAGCTGGGGAGCAACCATTCCACTTCAGCTGATTGTATTCAGTTTCATAGCTACTAACACAATCCTCTGTGTTTCATCCCTGCCCTTGACTCTTCACACCTCTGGGTATTGGTCATGTTCCTGGCTTGTCTGCCTTGCTATTCACACTGAGTCACTCTCTGCGTGTCTCACTCACTCCCTGATCTTTTCTAGTGGTGTTTGATGATTTTTTTTCTCACAGCTGCCCATGTCTTTTCCGTGTTCAAGTACCCCCATCCAACCTGCTGGTGAGGGAGGGACTGAAGCAGCACTGATATCTGGGTGTTCACCAGTGGTGGTGGTGGTACCTGTGGCCACAGGAGACAAATTTGGGTTTCTCCACTGGCCAATGAGCAGCCCATGAAACACCACAGAGGAGGCCTCCACTGGGAACCTATCCAAAGGAAAGCTTGAAGGCACTACAGGCACCAGACCTAGGACTGGTTGCTCCAGCTACCACAGCTGTGGTCAAACAGGGCTGGGTGACCTCTTCATGCCTTGGCTACAGACATGATCTTTCCTGCTTTCCCTGCTATGGATACTGCCCATAAAGTGACCCTGCACAGCCAGTGGCTTTCACTTCTCTTCTACTTAAATCTGAAATTCTTTACTGTGAGTGTGGTGTGACACACTGGGAACAGGTTGCCCAGAGCAGCTGTGGCTGCCCCATCCCTGGAAGTGTTCCAGGTCAGGCTGGATGGGGCTCTGATCAGCCTGGTGTAGTGGAAGGTGTCCCTGTCTATGGCAGGGGCTGGAACTGGATGATCTTTAAGGCCCCTTCCAACCCAAACCATTCTGTGATTCCATGATCTGTCCATCTTTACAATGCCATGCAAAGAGCATTCCAAGGTTTGCTGCTCCCAGCCTTTCCTCCTCGGAGCTGCTGGCTCCTCCATCATGGGGCAAGTGCCCAGAAGTCCAGTGGGAGACCTGACTGAGAGAGGGCTGTGCTTTCCCTGGACAGGTCTGCAGTAGGGCAACTTGCCTGGCTGGGCTCGGTGTCCCTGTGAGCTCCTGGAGATGAGAACTGAGCTAATAAATGACCAGGCACAGAGACAGGCAGCAGAAAAGAGGTCTGAAGTGCTGTTTCCATCTAGTGACACTCAAAACATTTTGTGAGGAAACTATTCAGTGCTCGTAACGCTGCAGTGACACAGAGGAAGGATTTGCTTGGATCCCAGTGAGTGCATCAGTGGCAATCCTGCAGCCTGCCTGCCGGCTCAGTGAGTGCATGCTCCTCACACCTGGGTCACCTTTATCAGTCCCTAACACACAGCAAGTGCCTCTCTGCTTTATACAATCAGTCACTGCGTAACTCCCATTCATTTCCATTTGGGAAGACAAGAGGCTGCAGATTAAGGTGCTCTTTAGTGCCTAATTCTGCCCCTACAGGAACAGAGACAACGCAGGCAGTTCCAAGATGCTCCTCAGAGGGAGTTCACAGGCGAAATCCTGGCTCTGGTGAGGTTTCATCCTCAGCTGGAGCCAGAATATGCTTTGAGGCATGAAGTGTCTACAGGCAGTGCCATCGCGTTCACTCACCTTTATTTCGGAGGAGGCTGCAGATTCCATGCCCCGCGGGGATGGCAGCCGGCTGGAGGACTGCTCCTGCCAGCCCTGCTCACAGCAGGCACTGCCTTACCCTGCCTGCTGGCTCCCGCACAGCACTGACAGAGCAGGATGCTCTTCAAGGGGAAGGTGTGCGTGGGGGGATCAGCCCTGGATGGAAGAGTTTTAATGTGAAATAAGATCAAACATCGCTGCCACACCCCTGCCTCCGGCAGTTTCAGCCTACACAAGGAAGGGGAACGTGCAGAGGAGCAGAGTCCAGGTTCTGGTGTAACTTCTGTAAAGGATTAGAGAGGCAAGGGGAGGAAAGGAGTATGAGGAGGAAAGATGAAAAAAAAAACAGAAAAAGTATCAAAAAAAGGAGAGAGAAAGGAAAAAAATTAAAATATAAAAATAAAGGGAAGAAAAAGAAATAAAAATAAGGAAAAGAATGTCTGGAGGTAGGTGAAAATTAAATTTGACTCTCTACTAACTTCCATGGACCTAATTGGATTTATTGCCTAAGTGCAGAAAAATTTGAAAAATATTACGGAAAAAGAAAAGAATTTGAAATTACCACATACAGTACATTTCAATATAGATGTCAGGACTAGAAATGCAGCTAAGATTTGGAAAAACTTCGTAAACCCAGAAGAGTTTTAAGTCCAAATGTGATTTGGTGTGCCCAGTCCTGATTTTTCTACTCCAGGCAGGTTTTGAAAACATAATGTGAAAGGATAGTTTGGGAGGGTCTTCTTCCCCTTGGTTGAAAACCTTGAGGAGAGCGGAGGAATGCACAGAGTTTCCCCAGCAAGGAAGAAGGGAGATTTCCCCTTCACTTCTTTGGACTGGTGTTGACAGACTCCAAGCAGCAATGCCAGTGGAAAACCTGCATGGCCAAATTTGCCTGCATCCTTCCAGTGAAAGACAACTGGAGCAACTCTCCGGTTAGGAGGGTCCCTGTGGGCTGTTCCTCCCCACTGCTTGAGCAGCATTTCACAATCAGAGCCATTGAATTCCATTTCTGGTGTCACTCAGTCACCCTGGGCCCAGCGTGGCTCCCCCGTGCTGCTTTCAGAGAAAATGAAGTTGTCCATGCTGTGAATGGCAGGATGCATTCAAAGGAATTTGCATCAGAAGAGGGACTTGGCCTCATTCCTTCAACAATTCCAGAAACACAGTGGCTCGTGTAGGTGTTGGAGCAAAAGGAAAAAAAGACTTCTTCCATGGGCAGTGAAATGAAGGAATGGTTGCTGATGAGTTTGTGTTATCCTGTTTAACCCCTCCTTCCCTCCACATCTCCCACCTTGCAGCAGCAGGGTTTGAAGTCTGAAGGCCAGGCCTGGTGAAGTACAACTCTTTCCCTGCCCTTTGTGCCCTTGATAACTTTAATCACATTTATTTTACTGTGGAGAGGGAACTGGGCCACCTAAACAGATCTCTCCATTGGCAGTAGGGATCTAGGGACAAATTAATCCATTCCTGAAGAAAACCTAAAAAATTAAAAAAAAAAAATACAAGCAGGTGCATCACTCCAATTTCTCTATCAGTTCAAAGGGTGGTTAGCTCAGATGTAGACATCTGACATTCTGTGCTGCAAACACCTGAAGCTGGTGAAACCAATCCCAGTGTTAGAAAGAGTTGGGGAGTTGTGGTGAGGATCTGAGAGCCAGGCATGTAGGTGGGCAGGGAGGGCAGGATGCAGCTCGCAGGTGAGACACTGGTGTCTGCAGGTGGGTGTCTGTAGGTGAGAGAGGTGGCCAGGTCCTGTCAGCAGCAGGGGAAATGGGCTGTGCACAGCCAGGGGAGCTCAGGCACTGAGTCACACCTGGATGTCTGACACGAAGGGAGCTGGGGCAGTTCCTCTGCTGCAAACTGAAATCTTTCCCTAGATTTATTGAGCAAACACCTCCTAGCAGCTGAGGATCCAGTCATGGTGACTTGGGCAGGAAAAGAGATCAATTCAGAAGTCATCCTTCCCCCTGCTTCCAGCATCCTTCTCACAAAAGCTCTGGTCATCCTTTGACTTCCAGTGGAAGCGGGTTGCTAGTGGCAAGGAGGAATGCAGCATTCCTGCATCCAGAGCATTTCACCAGAGTCCAGGACCTCATCAGTCCACCAAAAACTGGTTGAAAAGTATCCCTTCACCCTCAGGAACAGGAAGAATGGATGCTCTTTGAGCATTGCAGAGCCTTCATGGAGCTGCACAAGTGCAAGCAAGGCTGCTGCTTGGAGAGAGCTCAAACAGGGTGGAATCAGATTGGCATCACTCCTGGATGCAAAGAGGTTTGCACTGGGGGTAGAGAAGGGACTTGAACTGCTGTAATTAGATTATCAGATCTCCAGAGCAGGATTCAGCTCATAAGGCATTTTAACCCTTTCTCCTAATATTGTGGTGTGCAAACTAAATGTTCTCACTGCATAACCTGGGCAGATTTGGAATGCGTGGAAAGGCATCACAAGTTTCTGGTCACTGCAGCTCTCAGCTGCTGGTATCATTTATGGCAGGTTTAGCACATTTCCAGTTGTCCTGTGGTTAAGACCAGGTCTTACATGCTATGAGAATCCCTTGGGAGAGAACCAGTCCCTGGAAGTGCAGGTCACTTGTGGAGTTTGGAGGGAGGAAGATTAAATGCTGCAGGATTTCCTGGGCAGGGCCAATGTTTCCCCAGCAGGACCCATGCTCTGTGTAAAGCCACTACACATAAGATTTAGGCAAGAAATGCTAGGATTTGTTGTGCTTTCTGTAACAGCACAAAAGAAGAGTGAGTTTGGAGCCACGCCAGAGGGTTTCAGCAGGGACAGTTCAGTGGTGGAGGCATTGCAAAATGTGGATTTGACACCTAACTCTGCCATAGCACTGTGTGACCTTTGACAAATCACTTTCCCATGATGTTCCTTGACCCCTTGCAGTAAAACAGGGCCTGCAACACTTCCTCAGTCATACTTGTCTCTTTGGATTGTCACCCTTTCAGGGTAGGGAATGAGGTTTCACACTGTGACAAGCAGCTGCTGTCTGGAATAGAACAGCATGCAGAGTTATGCTAAATGACCTTAACATTCATGACATGCTCATTGCCGTGGTTTTCCCACTGCTCACTTATTCCCTGCCTGGGACAGGGAAAATAAATGCCATCCCTTGTTCCATTATAATAAACATTATAAATAAACATTCCCTGATTCCTTGGAGAGTCTCCTTGGTTTCTTGTCAGGTCTGCTGCCCCACCGTGCTGCCAAGGATAAGGGACAAATGTTGGAGAGGAGGAAGACACTAATTTTTTTTTCTCTGCTGAAGTATGACAGATCTTATCATCTTTTGACAACCTCTGCCCACATGTAGTCACACACTATCTCAGCCACAGAGCCCAGCTGCTCCCCATCAGCTCATGTGGGTTTAAGTGCAAGCAGGGAAGGTCCCCCCACCTTTCTCTTCAGCTGAGAGATCTGTCTGAAGAGATTGTGGTTTATTTTCACTTTGCTTGTGAAAGCCACAAAACTCACACTGTCTTAACCAGGATGTAAATCTGTTTCCCTGAGCTTGAAGATGATCCCTGGTCCAAATGAGGGCCCTAATGAAGCTTCAGCAGTGCAAGGCCAGGGCATCTCACCACAGCTGTCTCAGGAGTGGTGCTCTCCTGCTGCCCAGCAAAGGTTGTCCAACCTTCTGCCACTGAGACATCTGATGGTTTTGATGCTACTGACCAAATAATGATTTGAGCTCAGTTTCAAAACTGCTGCCCCAGGTGCTGGGGACAGTGGAGCTGCAAATTTCAGTGTGTCACAGCTCTTACCTCCTGCCGTCTCCAGCCAGGCTGCCCTGCACAAAAGACTTGTTCCAGGAGAATAGGAGAGCAGACTGGATAAATAAGAAACAGTATTTCCCTGAAACCAGCATCACAGAAACAATTAGGTTGGAAAAGACCCTGAGACATTGAGTCCATCCTGTGACTGAACACCACCATGTCAGGTAGACCATGGCACTGAGTGCCACATCCAGTCTTTCCTTAAACACCTGCAGGGACAGTGACTCTGGCACCTCCCTGGGCACCTGGCCAAGCCAGGGCTGCCAGGTTTTCCAGGAATGGAGACTGTGTCAAAGGCTTTGCTCAAGTCCAGGTAGACACATCCACAGCCTTCCCCTCATCCACTAGGCAGCTCACCTGGTCATAAAAGGGGATCAGGTTGGCCAGGCAGGACCTGTCTTTCCAAAGCCTTTGCTGGCTGACTCTGACCCCTTGCCTGTCCTGTATGTTCACACTCAAGATGATCTGTTCAATAACCTTGCTGGGCACTGAGGTCAGGCTGACAGGCCTGTACTTCCCTGGATTCTCCTTCCAGCCCTTCCTGTGGATTGGTGTCACATTGGCACCTCCAGTGGGACCTCCCCAGTTACCCAGGACTGATGATAAATGATGGAGAGGAGCTGGGTGAGCTCTTCTGCCAGCTCCCTCAGCACCCTTGGATGAATCCCTTTCCATCCCATTGATTTGTGAGCATCTAAGTGGCTCAGCAGGTCACTAAACTCAAAAGCTTTACACTTCATGAGCAGTTCTAGCAGCAGAAAAGAGGGAATACACTGATCATGTTGCACTGCTGGAAGGTGCTTGCACAGATTACAGCAGTGTGTGAACAGGAATAAAATAAGTAAAGTAAAAAAGCTCATCAAAACTTCCTATTCCAGCTCAAAGAAATTCCCTAGTGGGAGCTTTCTCCTCCCATGACAAAGGATGCTCACCTATGGATTAGGGCTTATTTTGAAACCTCCATCTCTGGTGGTCACACTACTGTTTGTAACCAGATACATGACCCCACAGGACAGATGTCCCATATCTGCAACTATCCATGAATTACTGCCCTGGGGGAGTCTAAAGCTTGGCCTAAATTACCTCTTCGGGCAGCTGCAGAGAGCAACTTGTCTGCCCTAACTTAGCCAGCTTTTTTTTTTGGGGTGATACCCAATCTCCTGAAGGAGACCCCAGGGTATCTCCATCACCTGTAAGGCACCTCCTCCTCTGGTCTGCTTTGAATCTGTTGCCTGACAGCTTCATTGAATGTCCATTGTCAAGACTAGAAGAACACTTACATGAGTGACAATATCATTTCCACACGTGGGGAGTGCAATTTATCCCCGTTTGAACATCATTCACTCTGCTGAAGGGAGCCCAAGCTTGGTTCTGCTCTGTACTCACTCTGACTCCCTGCACTGTTTTGGAGTTGAGGCACCACCCCTGTGTGTTCCAGGATCACTCTCTGTGGAGGTCTGAAGTGTTGGGTGAGGTGTGGGTTCTGCCACCCCCCAAACTGGCCTGGGAGGGAAATGGCCCAGCTCAGCTCCACTATTTACTTTAATTAGGTATAAATTAGATATAAATTAATCAGCACCCTTCCAAGGGTCTGAAGGCAGGTTAGCCATCAGTCCTGACCTGATTTGTCCCTGTTATGGCAAACAGGGACCGGCTGCACGGCGAGAGCTTTGCTTTGTCAATAAACCCCAGACACAGGGGACAGCAGGGAAGGGGAAATGATCCCAGGAGCTGGAGCAGATGGGGAGACACCTCTGGCATTCCTGGGGCAGCCAGAGCCTGGATCAGGCCTGCAACTTTCATTTCACAAACGTGCAACCTTTAGCTGCTTTTATGTGTCCCCGGGCAGTCTCACAGACAGCACCTGAAGTGTGTGAGAGCCTGGCTGATTATGGGTCTGCTCCAAAGCCCTCTGAAGTCAGTGGGAGTCTTTCCCCTGACTTCACTGTGTTTGGGGCAGGCCCTGCATGACTATCCCTCAGGTTAGACAGTTTAATCATCCATTCAGCAGTACACAAAGCAGATCACATACACTTTTAGCCTGCATTGTATGGTGTTATGAAACGAGAAGATTATTTGATATGATTCAGAGATAGCTCAGGTATAAGGTAAAAAAAAAAAAAATAACACCTTTGATGTTTTACATTACACTTCAGTTATTCCTTGAGGGGCAAATTCTCGTCACCTTACCCAGGTGAATATTGCACTCAGTAATTTGGTCAAAAACGTTCCATCAACATTCTTTTTAATAGAAAATGTTGAGGGGGAGAACAGGGGCGGAAATTCAGCTTGATGGAGATTTCTGCCAAACAGGACAAAAAAAGAAAAGGCAAATCCACGTTTTCCTCCTTTCAGCAATCACAAAAAAAAAAAATTAGGAACAAAAATTAGTTTTGAAGGGATTTTCTAACAGGGCAATAAAACTAGTCTTTTTACTCTCCAAAAGCTAAGGAGAAATATCAATTTCCCAATTATTGCAGTCTCCATCTGGCACAGCTATTTCTAGCTGAGGTGTCAGCCATCCATGGACTATCAGCCAAGCCTGATTCTCATCTTGACTCTATTTGGTGAAGCTACGAAATGAGTCTTTGTCCTTCTTATTTTGTGTGCTATCAGAACAAGACTGACAGGACCAGCTTCCATTTTTGAGCTGGGCAGAATTTAGGTACATCACACTCAGAGTCAGGTGAGACTTGCAGGGCCTTATCTCAAGAAGTCTGATGAAGATTTTTTTATCTCTAGAAATACAGAGAAGGCAAGAGCAGGGATACTTGTAGTTTCATAGAACACTGTTGTATCATTTGAACTATTCCTAAAAAATTTGGGGGAAAATCACCCTTAATCAGCATTTAAAAAAAAAAAAAGGCAATAAAACCTTTTGTACAGGCACAACACTCTGCGGCCAAATTCCGCGGACTTGGTGAGCGACAGGGCAAATCAAAGCCTCCACCTTCAGAGGAGAAGCAAACCACAATCCATGGCCAGTGGCAGTAATTGAAGCCCCACTTCTAAAGGAGTTGGCGGGCGATGAAACCCGGCGCGGATGGCTCTGTTCTGCCTCTGGAATCCCCTCCCACCGCCCCGCATCGCCGCTGCTGCTGGGGGTGGGGGGTTCGGCTCCACTGGCACAAGAGTTGCCTTTGTTGGTGGGAGCCGGGTCTCCTCTAGGGGCCGGGGCCGATCCAGCTGTACTGGCAGAGCCTTTGTGCTGCCGAGCAGCTCAAGTGCAGACCTGCAGCGGGTGCCTGCCCGAACCTTCGCTGGCAGGTCGATAAGGCCAGCGCTGAGCGGAGTTAAAGGACCCCGCGCTGGAGAAGTGCCACACGTAGGAGCCAGCAAGCATCTGTGCTGCTGATCCAACGCATCTCTCGAAACGCCTCTGGACTGCGCTTCTTTTCCAGCAGGGAATGCCTTTTTTGGGAGCTGTGTGTGCTGGGAGGGCTGCAGAGGTACCAGGCAGCTGGATTTGCAGTCATCAGCACAACCGCGGTTTCACAGCCAGTACCACAGCTGGGAAGGCGCCTCTCTGGATGCCTAAAAAGAGTGGAGAAAACAAGCAAAGATGAGACTTCTTGTGATGCTTAAGTGGCCAGCAGCTGGGATCCGTGGGCTACCAGCTAACCTGCATGAAATCACTGCTCCCCTAAAGCCAGAAGTTCTGTGAAGGACTGATTACGGGGTGATCCCCGCAGCTGCCAGAGCAGAGAGGATGAAGGCCTGAGGTTTGAGCCTTTCTCCTAAGGAAGGACAATTCTCGGCTGACTCCTCTGAGTGTGGGCTATGCCCCGGGCTTCTGGGCCATCGCCTGACCCGGGCTGGGAGAGACTCATTGTCATGGAGAACCGCCCAAT
This sequence comes from Irena cyanogastra, assembly GCA_013397155.1. Lineage (NCBI taxonomy): Eukaryota > Metazoa > Chordata > Aves > Passeriformes > Irenidae > Irena > Irena cyanogastra. Next base: position 209,489 of record VWZV01005695.1, on the reverse strand, counting down.
CCAGGCATGGCCTTGGCATTTAGAGGGGAGTGGGACTCTCAGGGTGGGACAGCAGGCTAATTGCCTTTGTCTTCCCCCTCCCTCAATCGGGGAGTCTCAGTAAATCCCTAAACCCATGACAAAAGCCCTGCTGCTTTTAAGTGCCTTTCATTAAACTCAATCCTCTTGCCCTCCCTCTCCCAAGATTTGCTAAAAAGAAGTCTCTTTCAATGGCAAAAGGAAAACCAAACGGCTGCCATCAGCTCGTTCACTGTCACCTCTGCAGACTGGGTGCCTGTTTGCTGAAATCGGCTCTCAAGTGTCCCCTGAGCACACCGGGAGTTGCCCCTCTGTAGGAGGGGCCACATTCCTGGTTCCAGCTAAGGATATGCTTTCCCTGGAAGAGGCAGGCTTTGGTGTTTATGGCTGGACAGGTGCACCGGGGACAGTCAGACCTGCCAAAGCCTCCCTTGAGCCCACCACCGTCCCTCGGGACCAGGGCTGGAGCACTGTGGTGGCTGAATCCTGATCTGATTCTGCTCTGGCAGGTTCTGGCTATGCCCCTGCCAACTGAAGTGGCACAAACCCTGTTGAGCCATGGGGTACTGCTGAGGACATACTGCCAGGTGCAGGCCCCCCTGCAGTACAAATTTGTCAGATTTGGGATCCTCAGGAGCAAAAGTTTATGGGTGTGTGCAGAAACACACAGCTGATGGAAGTGGCAATGTGAATTTGCCATTGGTTCTGCATCCTCAAACATTTATGGGTATGCCTGCAGAGACACAGCTGATGGAAGAGAGTAAATTAAAAAAATCTGAGTGGAAGGACATGAGCTGGACACACAGGAGTGTCCTGCATTGTGTCAATGCTTGCTAAGGTCTGAGAGCAGGCTGGCAGAGTGGAGAAGGGGTGCAGTGGTCACTTAGATACACAAGTATGCAGTTCCTGTCTCACTTAGGGACCAGATCTTTATCTTTCAGAAGTGTTGGGAATCCCTCCACTGCTCTTACATCAAACCCAACAGTCTAAGCTCCAAATAAAGCTATTCTACACCTGGTGGGATTGAAGCAGGACAAGACTGACCACCTTGTCCTTTTCCTAGTGTTCATTTGCCCTTTCCCTCCCATTATCGCTGCCACTGCATCACCTGAGCTGGAATTAAAATCAGGAGGAATTACCCCTAAAGCCAGGAAGATGGTATCTGTGCTGGGAAGGGGCGAGGGGGGAGAGGCAGGAGTGCCACCCGCCCACTGGTCCCGGCGATTGCACAAAGGGCGGCTGGGCCAGTGCCGGGGCAAGCACTTGGTCCCGATCCCAAGCACATGGAAGTCATCTGATGTTTCGTCATGGCTTCATTATATTTTGGATCAGGCCAGCGGTTTGTCTTGCATCACTGCCCTGTACGTTCTGCAGGTAGCCAGTGCCGAGGCGCTGCCAACTATTCTGTTCTGTGAATAGCCTGCAGGGATGGCCTTAAATCACGGCAGATGCCTGTATGCTAAACAGCTGCAATTTCACGCTTTACTTCATTGCGGATGCTACATTCCTCATGAAGACACTCACATTTATGCTCTGACTGCACACAGCCCCCAACAAACCGCTCGTGAAAACGGCAGGAAGGAGGGGTTGACTGTTTAGCCTTATGGCTACTGGATGATGGATTCTCCTTTCCAGCAGCAGGAAACCAGGAAGGATTGCCAGAAAGGCTGCCTGGCCCTCTGGCTGGCTGGTCCCACCTCTCCACTGGCCGACAGTGCAAGCAGGTGCAATCCCATTAGGGAAACAGATTTGAAAACAGACTGAGCCTCCTGCTAGCTGGCACTCCTGCCTCTTTTTTACTGTTGCAAGTTTTTATTTTTTTTCTACCAAACCGGGCTGGAAAAGGAGAGTTGCGATTCAGACCTTTGAGAAAAACAAACAAACAAAAACGACGTAGTTCCCACACTGCACAGTGAGACTCCAAGGAACTGCAAACCAGCTCAGATGTGTCTCTTTTGGGAGCAAAGCAGGTTTTTTTTTTCCACCCTACTGCGCAGACGAAATCTTTCATAAATTTTTACACCTTTTATCCCAAATGATGTGAAAGAAAAACCTGTCTCCCACAGAGTTTTAAAATACTTCAAACATACTGATGAACAACCAGGCCAATATCTAACAATTGTTAATATTTTATTCCCAACAACTGTTCAGCCTGAAAAGTTTCAGTAATACACTAAAAACAAAAACAAAACCAACAAAAAATTCAAAACAAATAAAACAACAAAAAGGGGAGAAACAAAGTAAAATAAACTTTAACAAAGTTTAAAACACATTATAAATAAGTACAGCTCCAGAGCATAATTTACAAATATAAAACCACATAGAAACGTATGTACAGAAGAGTTACATTACATACAAATATGTATAAAAATACCCCAGTGTTTATTCTTGTGCTAAAGCTGCATGGCTAGAGTTATCTTTGGTACTAAGCTCAGGGAAAGAAGATTGTTTTACAAGACACTGCTGTACAATATGCCAGACACAGGAAGACCCTCCGTGAGTTTGAGGAGGTTTTAGGTGGGTGTTTATACAGGGTATTCCCCCCGTGCATTGCATATTGCAGGATCAGGGCACAAGCAAGGGCTTACAGAGGCAATTGCTGGCAGAAGAGGTTTTTTAATACATTGTACAAGGCACTTCATAAGAAATCTCTTCATTTTTTTTTCCCTGTTCTCTTCTAAGACTCACTGGATGTCTACACCTGGCTCTTGTCGATATCACTTTATGGCTATGGTTTTTAAACTTCTGGTTCTACATTCAGGATTAGAAACCTCTGAAAACATTAATTCAGTTCACGCCTGCAGAATTCAGATGGCAAACCATCTACACCACTTAACGTTTTCCTGGATGGGGAATAAACTTTGCATCTGCCTTCTGCTGGTGCTTAAGGGGTGTTCTAATTTTGAAAGGTGAGAAGATCAGTCTTCCTGGAGGAACTCCGGGGAAGTGTCCACGTTGAAATGCTGTTTGCAAAAGCGCACGGTCCAACTCCCATTCCCTTGGCAGCGCTGGCCAGCTGGCTGCCCCAGCACCCTACACCTCTGTCCCATCCCGCGTGTAGATGAGGCTGTTGACTGTGAAGTTGTAGTAGTGGTTGTACTGGGCTCCCTGGCTGCTGCTGCTGGGGTGGAAGGAGCTGTAGTAGGCAGGGGAAGGTCCCGCGACCCGCTGCAGCTGGTCTGGGGAAGGCACCTCCTGAGAAGAGCTGCTGGAAGGGGTGAAAGTGCCACTGCTCAGCTGTCCAGCAGAGAAGTTCCTGTGATGCAGGTCACTGCTGAGACCCCCCGTCAGCCGGCCGCCTCCGCCGCTCAGGGAGCTCATGCCGCTGAAGAAGGTGCTGAGACAGCTGGGCGTGGATGAAATGATGCTGGAGGGAGAGGAGCTTTTGGGATGGTCCCTGGCAGAGGGTGAGGGGTCCAGCTCTGGGGGTGGGCTGTTTCCACATGGTTTGACTGTGGCTGGGATGGGTCGCTCCTCCTCAGCCTTCAGGCCCCCCAGGGAGGAGGCCGCAGAGGCGGTCGCGGGGGCGTTGGGCTCCGAGCGCCGCTTGCGTTTGCGACGGAAGTTCCCGTTGTCAAACATCTTCTCACAGTTGGGATCTAAGGTCCAGTAGTTTCCCTTCCCTGGTGGAAAACACGAGACACAAGAGAGAAAGTCAACTTCTGTGACAGCGAGCCCCGCTGCTGACAGATAAGCAGCATCCATGTCTTGTCTAACTGGCACAGAACCCACATCTCTCCTGTACCTGCTCCTCCTCCCGCTGTTTTCCAGCACATGGGTTGAAAACCTGTCTCCAGGAGATTTCCATCTCCATCCCTCCAATGCCCAAGTGAACCTTAAGGCCACATAAGAAGAGAACCTCCTCATCCCAAAGCACAAACAGATCTGCACCTCTACCTCCGACCTGGCTAAAGAGAATGTGAAGAGGGGCTCCCCTTGCTCTGGATGCCTCACAGAAGCTGGGGCACTTACAGCCATCTCAGCAGTGGGTGACAAGGCAGTGCCCGGGCCATGGCTCATAGAAAAGCTGATGGAGAGGCGGGCTGGGACACTCAGGCACTCGGAGGGGACAGAAGGCCAGCAGCACCGAGCTGCGGGGGCTGCAGACAAGCTGCCCCTCGCACAAGTCTAGGTGCGAGGTGCTGCGGTGGCATCAGCTGTCCCCACTCGCCTCCTGCCCACGGCCGGGACGGGAGCAGTGACCCCAGAACGTCCTGAGCGGCTCCAGCCCGGCACGTCCCGGCACCGCCGGGCCGGACCAGCGCTGTCCGGGCGCGCCTCCGCCCACTCCCGGGCACCGGCTGTGCCCCGGGGCCGGCCCGGACAGCGGCGGGCAGGGAGGGGAGCCGTGAATCACGGGCCGAAGGAGCCGGGCCTTGCACAACCGGCGCTCCCGGGCTGCTCGGGGAGGGGGCGAGGGCTGGGGCAGGCCGGCCCCCGCCTACACCTCCCGCGGAGCAGCGCCGGGCCGGACTGGGGCGAAAGGGAGCGGTCAGATCACAGCGCCCGGGTCAGGGGACGGGGAGCGCGGTCTCATCCCAACATCCGACTAGAAGGGATGGAGAAACGCGGGCTCATCATAGCGCTGGCTCGGGGGGACGGGGAGCGCGGTGTCAGGACAGCGCCCGACCAGAAGGGGACAGGAGACCCGCCGGCCACGGGGACGCTGCC
>VWZV01005695.1:150431-204187 GCA_013397155.1 Irena cyanogastra | reverse complement strand
GGGAGCTGCGGGAGGCGCCAGGGATTTGGCTCCCGGCAGCGCGGGGGCAGCATCCCCGAGCCGGACCCACCCCCCGCCGTGCGGTGCCCGTCTCCCCCTTCCCGACCTGGAGGTCTCTCCCTGCGCTGCTCGGTCGCCCCCGCACCGGCCGCCCCCTCCCCGGAGCTGTCCGCGCTGCCCCGGCGCTCTGGGATGCCATCCCGCCTTCCCACGGGTGCGATCGCCCCCGATCCCTTCGGCCCCGGCTGAGGTCGGAGGGGGATGAGCATCGCTGCGTTCCCCCGACGGGAACGCCAAGGGAGGAATTCGTTTAAACTCTGTTCTTGAAGTGTAGTTTTGCCGCCAGTCTCCCAACAGCCGGTGCTGAGATCGCCCGTTCATTCACTTTGGATAAGGAATTGCCCGAAATTAAACAAACAAACAAACCCCACCGGCGTCTTCGCTCCTACCGCGGGCGGAATGGGCTGGAGGGCGAGAGGCGAGATTTAGTGAATAAAAGTTATTTTCGCCGTAGTTCTCCGGGGCAGCCTGACGGAAAGCGCATCCTTTTTTGAGAAAAAGTTCTCGGTGTTCATAACGATCCCGACACTCGGGATCTACACAGGGGCCAGCTCCGGCAAATCTTCTGGTCCGGGGCAAAGCACGCGTGTAACAATAAAAATACGGTCAATGTGCGGGAGGATTTAGAGACTTTGTCTAAATGCCAGGTACATTAGATGTACATTTCATTCCTCGTTCTTAAATGGACTCGTTATTCAGTTTTCTGCTGGTAAAAATGCCAAAAAATGCCCTTTCCTGGTGTACGCTCGAAGCGCTCTCTGCGAGCGCCGGGTGTCTTGGTCTGACAACAGGATTTGGGGCAGAGAGGAGCGTTTGGGAAAGGTCTTTGCATTTGATGTCTTCCATAAAATAGTTATAAAAGCACGTGTAAACCAGGGAAGCTTTCCCGAGCTGATTCCAATCCCAAATTTTCATCCCCTCTGTGATTTGAGCACGATATAATAGCCGAAGGATTTTCAACTTTGTATTTCGTTTTAAAACAAGTGAGCAAACGGTTTTTGAGACAGAAAATATCTGAAAAGTGTCTAGGTTAAAGAATTAGGATTTGGGGTTTTCTTCTTTAATCAAAGAGAGGTGTTTGGGGAGTTTTTTGGGTTTTTTTTTTGTTTTGTTTTCTTGGGTTTTTGTGTGTGTGCGTGTGTGTGTTTTTCTTTTTCTGTTGTTATTTTGTTGCCGTCACTGTTGCTTTTGCTGATTTTATTTTGCATCCCTTGGGGAAAGAGCTTCCCATGTGTATTTGGATACCCAGAATAGCAGGAGAAAAGTTTACATTACGTTTCACAAGGTGCTTTTTCCTTTCTCAGCTTCCTTCTGTTTGAGATTTGTAACAGCCCCTCATCTTTTTTAGAGCAGAGTCGCGCTGGAAAATGCCTGTTTGAAGTCTGACAGGACAACGGCATCCAGACCAAACAGTTTACTGGGAAACCACAGCCAGAAAGGACATTTAAAGGACAAGAAACAGGTAAACTTTCAAAAAGCAATTTCCCTCTGAGTCTGAGGAGCTAAGCCGAAAATATTATCCTGTAAAATTACAACAAATCTGTGTTTATCCGTTTGGCCAACACCCCCGCGATCGTTGCAGGAGGGAGAGAAGCAGTCAGTGATATCACCGTATCGCTCGAAATTGAGGTTTTTGCTCCAGGGATTTGATGCTTTTGGGCAAAGGCAGAGCCATCTAGAGGAGCAGCCCGGCTATGGCGAGGCGGGGAAGGCAGTTTCCCTCACAGGCATGGGGTGCTGCCTTCGAGCTTCCCTTAGCTGATTTCTCTGCCTCCAACAAAGGAAAAGGGTTAGAAAATAATGCTGAATTAGCTCCAATAAAAATGCGTGTCCTCAGAAAACTCCAGCTTGCTTTACCAAATAGTAAGGAATGTGAAACAAAAATAGCATTAGAGAGGTTATTACATAGCTGGGATGGCATGGATATGCAAACCAACACTTAATTTAAAGAGTGGAGAGAATAAAGCTTTGATGCTGTGATGGCTGTAAAAACATTTAATTTTCTTAATGCATTTATCCTGCAAGTAGCATGCAGTGTTGCCTCGAAACATCATCAGCTCTCAGTACAGACCTGTTGCTGCTCCCTTCTGCCAAGGCATGAGGAGAGCATGAAGAGCTCCAGCACTCTGCCTCTCTGCTTTCTAAATGCTGCTTTTTTTTTTTTTCTAGAGAGCTCTGGGAGATGTGTGCCTTGCAGAAACACACCGGGGAGCTGGCAAGGGATGGCGAAACACAAAACTGGAATCAGTTTCATGGTGAGAGTCTGAGGCTACTGTCCATCACTGGGAGCAGATTTGGGGCTGGGTTTCAGCAGCTTTGTTGGCTCTGTGAGTGGGCAGTGAGGTGTGCTGGGTACACCTCGAGTTGGGCTGAGCTGGGTCCCCAGCCAGCTGGGGTTAAGTGCAAACCTTTCCAGCCAGCTGCCTTGGAAAGTGTTTCAAGGCTTCCCAAGTGCTGCAGGAGAGCAGGATCCCCCTCATCCTTGCCTGGTGCTGTCCCCACTGTTGGCTCAGGTGCTGTGCCTGTCCCTGTGCGTGCAGCACACACTTTTCCCCCTGCAGGAAGGCACTGGCTGTGCCTCTGAGGCCCTGCTCCTCTGAACATGTAGGTACAGGCTCCACTTTCCTGGTGTGGATCTCAGGTGTGTGAGCTGCTGAACACAGAAACCTGAAAATGCTTCAGACCTGAGCGCCCAGCCCAGCAGTGGGAACAGACACCTGCACCCACCAGGACCTCTCTCCGTTTCCCAAGGATGGGAGCTCTGGGCACAGGGTGTGTGTTGGAGGAACACCATAGCCCATATTGGCTTCTGTTGGCTTTACAGGAGGACAGAGAGACCAGGATTCCTTCAATGGCTCCAGATCTCGGCAGGTTTGTTTCGTTTTGGCTGCATTTGCAATCTGAGTCTCTCTTTTTCCCCAGGGCTGCCAAGGAGCAAGGTGGTAACTCCGTGGTCCACAAAAAATCTGCTCAGTAAAAATTCTTTTCTATCTTTCTCCAGAGTGATCAGTGAAATCAGGAATGAATTCTTCCTCCTCAGAGGCAAGATGGAAAAATTATCTTTTCTCTTGAAATACTCCAGTGTCTCCACCATCAAGAACAATAAGGAATTGACTAAGAGCAGCTCAAATTAAATTTAAGCTCTAGTATCCCTCCCTTCCTTAGAGCCAAGCATTTTTCTCCCTATCCATCTCTATTAATATGTTATAAGAACATCTCTTTTTTTCGCTCAACCCCTGATTTGTCCTTCAAATGGCTAACAGAGAATATCTGATGGTGTGCAGTAGATGTTTCACTGCTGTGAATTTGGGAAGGGTGTTCTGTGTACGTGTACACAGGTTAAAGTATTTTTTACCCCTTCCCTAAGGAGAATGATGTCTATTCCTCCCTCTCTGTATCTAGTCATCTACTGGACTGAATGTCTGGTGATCTAATTTTGCCAGCTTACTTTATGATAAGATCAGAGGTTTTTAAAGATTTTCTTGATTTTTCAGACTTTACCATGTTTCTGGGGAGTGTCCTCACCCCACGATGTTCAGGCTACCACAACAGGCTTGGTTTGGTTTTGAGTTCATGGTCTCTGTTAAACTCTGCAGGCTGCAAACTGAGGCTTAACATTTTGGATTAGTTATATTAGTATTTTCTCAGTGCAAATCTATGCTGCTGAGTGTCATGGAGCCACAAAGCAAGGAATAAATCACAGTTCATCACAAACTGTAGTTGCTGCAGCACTTTAGGCTGCTGGGAGCAAACACCCAGCTGAAAGGAGCAGTGCCTGCTCTGTGTCCACTTCTCGCTGGTTTTTGTGGCTGCTGTGCTCTCACAAGTGTTTCTGTGGCTGACACTGGGGCACTAATCCAGTTTGAGAGGAACAAGCTCTTCCCAGTCCTTTTCCTTCTCCCTTTTCCTCATCCCCTCAGGTTAGCTTTAGCCTGAGCCTGCCTAGCCCCTTCCCGAGTGAGAGCTTGTTAGCACCTGACTAGCCAAAGTTTTGATAAAAGCTTCGTTGTTTGCAACCCCTGTAAACTACCCCGAGCTGTGCTCCCAATAAAAGTGGGATTAAACAGACACCTCCGGAGTGAGACAGTTGCAAGTGGGAGTTGCAGAGTTTTCAGGGACTGAGGGATGTGGCCAGGCTTCAGTAACTCTCTGTATCAGAAGAGATTTTACCAAAACTGGGAAAGAAGCCTGATTTTTGTGTTTTGGGGGGAAAAGGAGCCTGGTGGGAGACAGAAGGAAGTCACCTGTTTGTGGCTGGATTAAGCACATGCTCCAGGGGTTTGGAAACACCTTTGCAGATGTTCTCAGCGCCCTGCATTCCTCCAGCCTCTCCTCAGGCTTAAGAATCATAAAATATATTTTTAAATCCTCACTCTGATCGCATGAATTTAATCCTTCCTCGTTTCGTTTTTGCAACAGTAAAAATGTCCACTTGGCAATGATGTGTGCCTGACTTGGTACTATGGAGTTGTGTCTTTTCTGGGAGGAATGTTAAGCAAGGGGCTTCTTCCCTCCTGCCTAGAGCAAGAAATTGACCTGGGCTGAAGTAAAGCATCTTTGTGCTTTTTAAATGGTTGGGGTTTTTTTGTGTGTAATGGGATATTTGAAATAGAGCTCGGTGCTCTGGGCTGGTTATTCTATAGTGATCACTCCTATAGGGTAAGGTAAAGGCCAAAATCTTTTGGTCCTAATTCATCTGAATAAGCCACCTCCACTCTGGAATGAGTAATAGAAACAGAAAAACATAAATTTATGGTCTGCTAAGGTAAAAATAATCAAAACTACTAGTAGATAAAGGCAGTGGCTGCCATCACCACCACCACAAGGAAATGGAGGAGTATTAAATTAGTATTTCTTTTCCATGTTTGTCTGGGGCAGAAAAAATCAGATAGTGTGTTAGTTTCAGGTGCTGGTGAAAGAGCATTTTGAGCTCCGTCAATAACTAGGGATTATGTAAAATAGCAACCACATAAATGAAATATTTTATGATCAGTCAGTCCTGGTAATTCACAGCCAAGGGTTTCAGAACTCTCTGAACCAGGAGCATATTGTGTGGGTTGTTAATGCTGGCTCTTCATTTTGGGACACTGGGAGGGTTTAGAGCACTAAGGAAGCTGATATTGGCTCATTATTTAAAAGCTTTGGGCAAATTACTTAGTGATGCTCAGACTTTCAGCCCTTCACTGTTAAAGGCAAGAAAAAGTATGGGTGCATCTCTCAATTAATGATTAATCTCCTTCTTAAAGGAAGGCAGTGAAACTGATGCCACTGAGTGTGTGTAGATAGAAAATAGACCTTGTCAAATTAATTTGCTGTTGTTCTCCAGCAAGAGGGAGCAACTCCTGATGTGACTGATTTCTGAAAGTGTTTGATCAGTTCCATCTTGGAGGTGGGTTTCACAAACCAAAGGTGGGTATAAAATCACCATGGTGCAAATTGAGTGGATCCGACTGGTTAAACCAAGATCTCAGAATTTCACTGAGGAAAATGAATCCTTGAGTCTTTTCTCAGGGAAATTTGGTGGAAATTGGCTTATTATTCTGTTTCTGTCATCAATTTAGGGGGGAAATAAAGGATCATCGTCTACCAATTGTGAAGGAGTCTAAAATTGAGGGTGTGGAGTGTTAAATAAGGAAGAGAACAGCTCGCTGGTGCAGAGCTATCTCTGCCTTGGAACTGGGGGCAAAGGGGCAGGGTCTTTTGATATGGAAAAGCAAAAGGACACATTTAGGAAAAAAAAGATGATATTGAAGAGGTGATGAAGTCTGTATCAAAAATTAACAATTTTTAAAAATTTATTGTGGTTCTTGAGAACAATCAGCTGTTCCTTTTGTGCTTTTGGGGTGAATGAGGCACACGAATAAGAAATTATAATAACTCCATATTGATGCTGTATGAAATTGTCATAGCACCTGTAAAATCATGAGTAGCAGGGTAAAATATCAGGGATGAAGTTGTTTATTATCCAGTTAAATACAACACAAATACCTATGGGATTTAAACTAAAACTGGGGCCATGTTTGTGAGCAGATGCCACCATACAAATTGTTGTGCCTTGAAGCTCCTAAGGAGCTCTCTTTAATTACTTACAGAAGGGAATATTAGGGATGACTTGTTTGTAGTCTGTGAATATCTGTGCAAGACCTGGAGCTTGAGGATAAAGAACAAAGTCAGAGCAGGAATCAGGGGTCAGAACTGAAGCAGGACAGAGAGAGGGGCTCAATTCAGCTGGTCACACAGGGCTACTGTAAAGAAACATTTTGAAGTCTGTTCACTCTCCTTGGCTATCTGGTGTCTCCAGCTTGGTCAGTGTCTGATGAGGGGAAGTGGTCCAGCAAAAGGATTGCTGCTAATGGAAGCTTTGGCCAGCAGAAACAGGAGTCTGAGATCAGTCTGGGTAAAGTCTCACTGCTAATGAGCCAGTTAAAGATGTTCCAGCATAATCCTGTGTGCCTTTGAAAATCAGGTGGACAGACAAGGGAGTGACACCACATGGAAAAACCTTGTTTTAAGGCAGTGATGCAAAACACAAGAGAGGCATCAGCAGGAATCACACTCATAAAAAAACCAAACCTGGTAAACTCAAGATTTGTCACCTTACAGCAATCAGCCTTTCTGTTCAGGGTGTGGACCAGGTTCCCTGATGCTCACAGCTCTCTGGGCTCCTACAGCTGAGGCAGAGGAAGAACTTCCTTGGTTTCTTTGAAGAATTTCAGGGGATTTTGCTACCAGTCAAGGCATGCCTAAGCCTGACCTTGGGAGTGAACCACTCATGTGCCCAGTGACTGACATTTGTGACTGACTGGCACAAGGCAATCCTAACCAGGACAGGACCTGCAGGCTCTCATGGGGCTCTACAGGCTCTATGCAAGCAAAAAGAAGTGTAAGTGCAAAAACTGAACAGTCAACAGGGCTAAAAAGCTCTGATTGGCATTTAGGAAGACCAAAATTAGCAAGGAGAGGAAGAGCAAGACCTGGGTTTCCCCTGGGGTCTTCTGCATTAATGTTGAAGAGATCTCCCTGCTTTAAGAGAAGGACAGGCTGAAGAGATGGGGGAAATATTATCAGAGTTTTTAAAGATGACCAGAGTTTTTAAAGAGATTTAGAGATTCTCAGCATTTGGGAGATTATAATGCTTCAGAAGCAGGCTGATAAGAAGATCTTGCTAGCAAAGGTGCAAAGAAGACTGAGAGAATTGGAATTGTTCAGAAAAGAAGGCTCTGAGAAAAGAAGGCTCTGAGGTGACCTTATTGCAGCCTTTCAGTACCTGAAGGGAGCCTCCAGGAAAGCTGGAGAGGGACTTTTTACAAGGGCACGTCATGACAGGACAAGGAGGAATGGCTTTATACTGACAGAAGGCAGGTTTGGATTGGATATCAGGAGGAAATCCTTTGTGAGGGTGGTGAGGCTCTGGCACAGGTTGATTGGAGAACCTGCCTCATCCCTGGAAGTGCTCAAGTCCAGGCTGGACGGGACTGAGAACAATCAGGTCCAGTAGAAAATGTCCTTGCCCATGCTAGGGGTGTTGAAACTGGATGATCTTTAGGGTTTCTTCCAACCCAAAGCATTCTATAATTCTATTAAAGGTCAGGAGACTGAGGAATTCTGAGGGGCTGAGAATGGATTGATGTGGCTGTGGCATGGGTCACTGGCCCAGCCAGGCACCTGTATGTTATCAGGAAAGAAAAGATCCCTCAAACAAGGAAAAGGGTTCCTGGTAGGTGGGTTCCCACAAGGGACCTTCCAAATGTTGTGTGTTTCCTGATAGCCAAGCAAATTCCTCACTGTGCTCCTTGCTGGAGGAGTGAGAAGGTAGAATCATCTCCACGAAGCAAGAGGGACAGTAGAGCAACACCAGTGCAAGAGGCTGATCCCTTCCCTGGCAAGTTCAGAGATATCAAGGAGCACTTCATCTCTTCAGTTGCACAATTTCAAGAAGTCATTTGACCCGGCGTGTTGCAATAGGTGTGTGGGGTGTCCTAGGGCTATATGATATGTGTAAGAAGCTGCTGAAGAACATTATGGAGAGGTGAGGTCAGCAGTGCTGGTCAAGAGCAAGCTGAACAACTGGTTCAACACAATGACTGGTAGCAGGCAGGGCGACTTGATAATTCACAGTAACTTCTGGAGCTGCCTGTAGAAAGCGAAGGATGGAGTTACAGTCACCAAAGACTTTGGGCAAAGACAGAAGATCAAAAACCTGAAGATGATCCCATCTGCAGTGGTGGTGCTGGTTCATCGGACGTGCAGAGTCAGGCTGCTGTGCCCCGTGATGAATGATGCAGATCAAACATTGGCATGAGGCAGGCAAAGGCCAGGAGCAAAGGGAGAAAGGATGAGAACTGCACGGACGGGCAGCAGCCGGGTGGACGAGATGGACAGCCCTGTTTGCCTGAGACATTTTACCACTCAGGCCAGCAGCAGATCCCTCACAGAGATCTGGAGGATGTAGCTGGCCTAGATGAACTGAAAGAGCCACGAAAAGACACAGAAAAATTATGGAAGGAAAAAATCAGGCTACTCAGCTCATCCCTGTCCTTGCTTTGTGTGCAAAGGAATGAATGGTTGGGAAGGTGTAACAGACAGCTGGTGTTTGCAGTGAAGTATCACCAATTTTGGGAGTGTGCCAGGACTGGGACAGTCAGCAGGAGGATGTGCAAAAAGTCATCTCTGTGAGGAAGCTCTGACTGCTGCATGGATGGATAATCTCTTTGAACATACCCTGTTCTTTATTCTGGTAAAAGGAAGAGGATTAAGATTCTGATGTTGACAGAAATGAGTTTATTGCTTTTCATTTGGATTTTTTTGTTGTGAGTTTGCAATTTTCTCAACAGAGGTGTGGACCCTTATGCCCTGCATTTGCACCTGCCTCTTAATATTCCCCCACAGACCCTTTGGGTCCACAGTCTGTGGATGGAAGGGGTGGAGGACATGAAAAAAAGGAACCTGTATTTGCTGAGCACAGAGGAGCACTTGGGAATGACTTGTAACTGCCCTTTATGGTCATTAGTCTGGGGGACAAAAAATAAAGGGCAAACATCTCTGAAAATGGAGATGGCAAAGACAAGGGAACTGGGAGGGAAAAGGGACAAAGAGCAGATTTTTGCCTGCAGCAGTTCCAGTTTATCCGTGAGCAGCGAAGCCACTCTGATTTCCAAACGTGGGACCTGTGTCACCAGGTCACTCTAATGGGCCAGGCAGACAGAGCCCTGACAGACAGCAACCAGCACAAGAAGAGTGTAACCTGGCTCTTTACAAGTCAGGGGATTCCTGCAGAGCAGTGAATTCACATCACAGAGTCCCAAAGTTTTGGATGGGATCCCTTAGGAAAAAAAAAAATGTTCAGGATGGAGAGAACCAGATGATTTAATCTGGGTTGTAGGAAGGGTGAGTGAGATAGAGGTGATTGAGCAGCATCAAAGGGTGACAATCAATTTGAATTTCCCCAGAAGTGATGTTGATGCCTGTGCTGCTTCTCCCCGTGCTTTTTCTTTAATTAAATACCGAATGTTCCATTAGTAGTTGGAATAACATGCTGTTCTTAGGGGAAAGAAAACCCAAGTAATCCCTTTATCTGCTAAAATAGATGATTTCTAGTAGATTAAACAATGGCCTTTCAGCTACCAGAGCATAGTTCAGGCCATAATTGAAGTCCTCTCCTTGGCCTCTCCTCGGTCCATGGCAGCCAGCAGCCCGTGGAGCCCCATCATCAGAGATAACCTCAGTGACTCTTGTCTGCAGTGAGTGTTTCTCCAGATGAGGAGATTAGTCAGAGATAAAGCATATTACCTGAAAATAATAAGTGATTACAGTCCCGGGCTGTCTCTCCACATTCATTTCATGCTGGTTAACCCTTGCAGAACTGGCTGCTGGGTGGGTTTGGGTCCTTAAAGAGGAGGCAGGGTGGAGGAAGTTTTCCAGCATCTGAGTGGAAAAGGAGACGTTTCGCCCTTTGTTGTCTGTTTCATGGTCTAAGTGGGGATTTCTGGGAATGGCAGGAGGCCTGGCTGCAGCCCACAGCCCATGGAGGAGCTGGAGCTGTGCTTTGTGGGGTTTTTGTGGGATGCCATCACCCCTTCTTCCCTGTGCTGGTCAGCTGGAAGCTGTGAGGACTTAAAACTCCCTTGCGAGTCATCTTCCATTCACCTGACAGCAGCACAGGAGAACTCTGGATGCCCAGAACAGACTCACTGGCTGTATTTCCACTGCTGCATTGAGCAGGACTGTGCCACGGGCCCAGGCAGTGACCTGCAGTAGTGCATGCTGTCCAGTTATTAGCAGGGACCAGGCATGGTTTGGGATTTGCAGTACTCCCCTATCCCCTGGGATGTCTCACAGGCTATCAGCTTCCCCACTGGGCAGTTTCCATGGGACCAGTCTGCTACTGGGAGTGCTGGCTGGGCTGTGTGGGTGTGAGCTCAGAACACAGAGCAGTCCCTGGGATGTTTTCCAGCATGGATGTAGCTACTCTGAGTTGACAACACAAAACCATTTATAGCTTCTCTATTCATTCAACAGCAAGAGATCCAGAGAAATACAAAAACCTTGCAAGGTTTTTATAGCAAATTTCCAACCTGTCTAGAAGGAGAAAAGAATTTGTATAGTGGTTTTCTAGAAATTCAGGTTGGTTGCCTAGGGAGGGTGAAGATAAAAGTGTAAAAAAGAAAAAAGTTGAAAGAATGCCTTGAAATCTGCTTATGGAGCTCTGTGTTGTTACCAATGCTGGGAGTGATCTCCTGTGCTACAGGGAGTGTCCTGGTGGGATGATAATTTCCTTGGGCTCCCTGCAAATATTGCAGATCAAGTCCTGGCCTCGTTTGAGTCACTGGGAGTTTCGTGACCAACTTCATTAGCACCACGGCCATTTCATTCATAAAAGGCTCCTTCCCAGCTCCTGTGCCATTACAGCATCCCCTGTCTGTCATCAGGCTGGTCTCCCTGAGTGAGGGGAGAGCAGGTTCATCCTTCTTCTTCTAAACGCTCCATCAGCCGCTCCCTTGAAAACTGTAAATAAAGGCCGCTGGGGATAGCTTTTCTGCTTGACCCCTCACCTGAAATGAAAATAAAGGTGACTGAATTTCATCCTGACATGGAGCTCCTTCCCAGGCTGGCTCTTTCCCGTGGCTGTTGACAGTTACCTGCCCAGCCCCATGGTTACCTTTGATTTTGCCGTAATGACATCTCCGTGCTTAGGATGGCTCTGGGACTGTAATCCCCTCTGCAGCCTTAACCAATTTATGGGGTAACCTGAGACCAGGCTCTCTCTTCCCCGTGATTTTTCCACTTGTTAATAGTCACTGAAGGCATCAACAAACTAAATGCAGAGGGTTTCTTTTGTTGCATGCCCAGGGTTGGCGAATATCTGCATTCACACCTGATATGAATCTTGGCCTTCGGAAAGATGCTGCATGTTCTTGCCACATGAAAATGGCACAGTGTTTAATTTCCCCAAAGTGTGCTGCTAAAACAAATGCTTTGTTGGCACAAGCCAGGCAATGCTCCAAGGAGCTGTTAAGAGCAGAAGTGAGGATTCAGCAAAGTGGGATTTATCCACAGTTTTGCCACAGATTTTCTGTGTGATCTGTAGCTTGCTTTGTCTCAAAGTGCTTCATCTTTAAAATCCTTGCAGTCAAAGTCTTGATGTGTCTCACGTGTTTAGACTGTCAGCTTTTCAGGGACAGGGCTTTTTTATTTGCATAGCAGCTTTTATAATAAGTCCCTGATCTCTAGGGAACCTACCTGTGCATGTGTAATACAGTTTTAAAAGAGAGGGCTCAACTTCATCACAGTGAATGATCCTGGTGTTAGGGGATGACACAAGTCCTGATTCCTGCTCCCTAACCTGTGTCATTTGGCTTTTTTCCCTAAAGGAAATCTTAGGGCAGATGATTTACACGGAAGTAGAAGGAGGATCCCTGGGGAAAGCAAACACTTGAGACTTCAAGGTGAGATGGCTTTGGTGGCACACTTCTCCACTGGCCATCTGATCCAGGAGGTGCCCGCTTCCTAAGCACAGATCAAAGACAAAAGGTGACTTCTGAAATGACATGCAGCCACCTCTTGCATTGCTTAAATTCTCTCCTCCTGCTTCTGTTTGATCTCACTTTACTTTTCCTGTCACTGGAAGCAGGTGGTTTCTTTATTCTCTCCGACAAGTTTAGATGAGCTGAACAGCTCTAATGGCTGCAGTGAGAATCTCCCAGTGGCACGGCCAGCCGAAACCTTGGAGCAGTCAATGGAAAAGCTCCTCTTCGCTGCAGCTGGGTGTGGATGGGGTGTGGATGAGCAGATTCAGAGCAGGCATTGTCCTGCCAGACTTGCCTTTAAGAAGCAGATGTGGTTGTAATGCGAGGTGACACTCAGGGAAAGCCCAGGAGCTCCTCCAGGCCTGCGGGCATACAGCTGGAAGATTTTCATGATGTGCTAAAGATGCACATTTCCTCTTTATGTCTTGCTAGCAAAGGCTCTGCTTGTTACTCTGGGCTCTTAGCTCCGTAGGGTGGCTCTGCTGACTGCTGGTGACAATGTCCAGCACAGAGGAAATGTTCATCACATGAGATGGATGTGACCACAAGTGACAGGCATAAGTCGAGCCAATGTCAGACTGTAACCAGAGTTACATTAGATCAAGAGACTCCCCAGACTTGGGTCACTTGTGTGCTCTGCTCTGAATTTTTTCTGGTTTTCCCATTTCTCTGTAATGCTGCTCTCCTTTACTCATGTGAGCCTGTCTCTAATTTTAACCTGCTTCTTGCGAGGAAGAAAGAGAAGCAGAATTTACCTAACAGGCAAGCTCTTAACAAAGCCTGGGATACCTGATACACATAATGGTGCCAGAGGCATGTTTACTTTGGACTGAGTGAGTGAGTGAAAACCATTTTGGAAGGACTTTTTCACCTCCAGCAACTTAACCTAACGAGGAGAAAAGTGATGTGGTTAAAGGGCTGTTTAAACAACGGCATTAGGGAGCAGATTTAGGCTCTCTGACAATACCTATATGTATTTGCCTTACACAGGTGCATAAATATGCCGTGATTTGTATCACAGGACACATCGGCATAGGCACCGATGAGATTTCAGCCATCCTCTGCTGATGGATGGTTTTGGGGGGATTATCAGCGACAAACAATTGGTTGTTTTAGCAGGTTACAGCAGAACTGCCCAAAGATTTGGAACACCACGACTGAGTTCACCAGCTGCCCTTGTAATCTGCACAGAGGAGTGTCTGTGGAACAAGGAGTCTGGCTTTGAGGGCTCAGTCCTGTAAGTGCTTTCGGTGGCTGGAGGAGAGCAACAGGGGCCTCAGATTTAGGCTGAAGAATGCTGCTTGTTTCTGCTCACAAGAAGTCATAAATGCCCCACCAATTTATCAAGAAAGCAGGAGAGAAGGATGAAATAAATAACTCCATGGGAAACGTGGCCACGCTGGACTGCTGCACTCCACAAAAGTTCATGTTTTTACACCCAAATGGGTGGCTGACCCCCTGCTGACAGAAGGGGCTGTCAACACCCGTCCCTGGAAGAAGAGTCCCCTCTTTGCACTTTGTCTCCCGGTGGTGATGACCTGAATGGAGATTCCCAGATTAAACCCTGCCTCTTCCAGCGCTGGGGGTCCTGCTTACCCATCACTTCCCTCTTTCAACATCCTCATGGGGGCAATGAATCTTGTTCCTGGCCCAGGGAGCACTTGTCAGGGGCTGGGCTGGCAGGGAGGTATGTCCTCCTTGGTCGTGTTTTTGTGCATGGAGTTGTTAATAGCTGAGATGGTTCCCCCAGGTCCTGCCAGTGCCCAGAGCAGCACCAGGCACAAAGGCAGTGCAGAGCTAGAGAGAACTCCTGTGCTTCACAGGTGGAAAAAGACTGCAAAAATGGTAAGTTAGGGCCAAACTGAGGTGAAATTTGTCTCTGCATCATGTCCTCTATGCAGCTGCAGTCTTACTGAGACTACGAGATCGACTTTCCAGGGTTATGTAGGTGCCTCTGAACACAGGGGGAGTGACCAGCAGGAAGGATCTGCACAGGCCAGGTACACAAACCTCATTGTTTTACCTTATAGTTGAGGTCTTTGACTCTGACTTAAACTCTTCCTATGTGATTTTAAAGGATCTGAGCTCAGCTATCACAGATTTGGGCCCATTGGCAAATTCTCTCAATCACATAAATGTCTGCCTTTGACTTTCTGGTCCTGGCTGATGTGTACTTTGCTTTTGTGCACGCTTGTAGCACCATGTGGAGAGGCCAAAAGCACCAGCACCCTCTGAATACCTTCCTGAATGTTTGGAGTGGTCATTGCCTTGAGAAAGAGGGGCACTGCCATTCATGTGAATGGTTTAAGCTCCTGACTCTGGGAATCTGAGCCATCTTCTCCCTGGAGTACTGTGAAAATAAACCAATTATTTAAGAGTAATTTCCTCCTGCAGGTGTTTGTTTGGTCTTCAGCACTATCTTCTGTCTCAGGGATGTGCAGACAGCTACAGAGACAGCAGCCATGCAGGGCACAGCTTTCTCCATATCTGCATTAGCTGAGAGGAGGCAAATTAGTTCTCTTGGAGGGAGAGGAAAGTGAGAGCTGCGAGTTTGGTTCCTATCCACTTCTAATTGGGATTATGCTGACAACTGTCAGCCCCATCTTTTGATATTTGGGAGGAAAAAATGGGAAACTCAACAGCAATAGTGGGCTGCTCCTGCATAAACTATTCTGGCAAAATGCCTTTTAATTTCATGTGAGCTGTGCCTGCGAGAAGACGGAAGGATCAAGCTATCATCAAGAAAGATTAGGATTTGGAGCCAGGTTTTGGAAATTGTCTCCTATCTCAGTAATGAATCAGACACCTTAGGTTAAATTCGGATCCTACTGAATAAGCATTTTCTTTTTTTGTGTTTACCAGGGCCAGGATTTCACCCCTAATTTCAAATATTCCCGAACACTGCTGTGTCTGGGCTTGGAGCTGGTTACCAATGTTACATCCTAAAATTGTATCTCATTTATATTATGCTTGTAGGACCCGATTTTGCTTCCCATTATGAGAGTTCCAGTGCTGAGTTCAAGATGATGGGACAGTCCTTTTTTTACTCTGCTGTATTACAGAACAGTGATATTTTAAAAGTGATTCTTCTTAATTTTTATTATTCCTGGTAATTCTAGATTGCAGGCTTGGTTTCATTTACATCAGAAATAGAATCCATTTTCTCTGCCCTGGAAAGAAGACACTCTCAAGGGCTTACTGATATTTGTGTGTTTGACTTTAAGGCAGAAGTTTGTTCCTAATTAATTGAATAAGTGCTTTAATCCCTGGCCTGAGGGCTTCCCATAGAGCATTAGCTGTATTAAGAAGGAAATGGAGTGTAATCCCTTTAATATAAGCACAGGAGAACAAGAGAGTTTCACATTTCTGGAAATAGTTTCTTTCCTTGTTGTGTTATTTATTCTAATATTAATTTGCATAAAATGCAGTGAGGACGAAGGGCTTCTCCTCTTTCCTGACACCAGTGCAGAGCTGTCAGCAGCACACAGCCCTTGCCAGAGCATCCTTGGGCTCTCACTGTAACAGTGTGCAGAGAGAGAAACAACTCGTGGAATTCAGCTCATTCCAACGGTGCCTGTGAACACAGGTCTGTGACTGGCTCTCCTCCTGGGGCTGAGATCTCATCTTCCTGCCTCATCACCAGCATGCACTACTGTTTGCATCACTGTAGTGGCAGAGAATATCATTTTTGAACCGATGGCTGCACTAGGCTCATGTGCAGCCCCAGGAATTGGACTCTTGGATGAGATTCAGCTCACAAAACCTGGGTTTCTGGATTTCTTTCAGCCCCAGCTATGTACCTGCACTGGTCACATGAACTGTCCTAAATGAGCCAGGAAGTCAGGAAGGATCAGCTCAGAGGGAGATGTCCCCCTTGTGTACACCCAAAATTAGGCAAGATTAGTCTCCTGGTGAAATGCATCCAAACCTGGTCAAGGTTTGGTGTTTTTTAAAGACTAAATACTTCTCTGTGTATCTGGTGGGGTGTTCCTCTCTACTCATGGGACAGAGGACTCCCTTTGACCATCCCCTGCTGCCTCACCAGAGGAAGAGAGTGGCAGCATCTGAAAGGGACAGTTCAGGTGTCCTCAGCCACCCCCTGAGTCCAAGTGGAGATCCCTGCCTGTCCTAATTCTGCAGTGTTTCCCAACCTTCCATACAACCTTAAGGATGTAAGGATGCTGTTTCCTTCTGCTCAGCACACTCACAGAGTAATTTCCTTTTCTCCTCAGTTTCCCCACCTTTTGCTGACCTCTTTAGCAGAATTTGGGGGAGATGCTTCAAGAGCTCACAAAGGGCAGGCTTTGTCCCTCTCCTGGCCATGTGTCCCCAGCACGGCTGGCTGCAGCTGAAAAAGTGATAACAGCTCCCCAGCACAATTGTTGGGTGCCTTTGCCTCCAAGAAACAATACCAACCCCCTCAGGCTCCTCTTCCTCCACCGAGGCCTCCAGGGTTCTGAAGTTCAGTGGTGTCACAATGGAGCTTTCCCTTGGCCCTGGAAACACAGTGACCACACAGGCACTGCTGGAGCCCGTCACTGATGGTCCCTGTCGCAGGGGGGGTCACACCTGCTCACCCTCTGGGTGACTCTGGGGTTGCTGCTGCTGGGATGCCTCCATCTCGTCCCTTCTGTGTTCCAGCAGGCTGCACCCCCTGAGGTGCCCATCTCCTTACAGCCTGGTTGGGTTTACTTTGCTGAGGTTGGCTGAAATCAGTCATTTTGAGTGTTTCAGCCCCATCTGAATCCCCTTCCTCCTGCCAGGAGCCAGCTTCAGGTCTCCAGTTCCCTTATCCCCTGAGGTGGGATGGAGGAGAAGACCTGGTCTGCTGGTTTTTCACTGAGTGATTTTTCTGGTCCAGGTTCCTGGTTCACCATGGAGATGATAATGGATGCAAAGCCATGGAAGGTGAAGTACACACAGGGCTCTCATCCTCACAGGTGTTTCAGTAATGGCTTTGGCTGGGTCTGCTGGTCTGGGAAGATAACAGGAACTGGTGACAATGGAATTCTGCATCCTGGCCAAAGGCAAACACTGGTCTGGGAAGCCCAAAGGGGGAAAAGACTGAAATGTTAGAAAAAAAGGACTGAGAATGTAAAATAAATCCTTGCCCAAGGTGGATGACTGTTGGCAAGGCACACAAAGCCCTCCCTAAGGTGCTGTGTGCTGCTGCAGTGTCCCTAATCACAGGGACATGGCAGTGCAGCTCCTGCCTGGGCTGGCCAAGCCACCCCTGTGTGGTGGAGGTGTTTGTGTAGCAGGGGAGATCACAGTAACACCTGCCACCAGAGTCACCTCCCCCAGCCCTTGCCAGGCATCCATGAGTTACCACGTTCCGTGCTTCAGCACAGAAACAGCTCTGGAGCCAGCCTGAAGGCTCATCTCAGCAGCTCTCCTGGCTCCAGCAGTGCTCATGCTGCATGCTGAGGGACAAAACACACAGACAGGGAGTGCTCTCTCCCTAAAACCTCCCCGTCTCCAGAAATTCGCACTGCAAGGATTTCTGGCGTTAGTGCAGGTGTCGCTGGCTTTATATCCCCTGGCAAAGCTTTCCTCCATAGTTTCTCCGATGGCTTTGCAGAATGAGTATTGACATTAGCCAGCTCTTTAAATATGTGATAAGCACACAGCAAACGTTGCTGAAATGGAAGATGGCAGCGTGTGCTGATTTAACCTGAGTGACGCTGGACCTCAGCCGCTGATCAAAGTATTTCGGCAGCTCTGCATTAGTGCTCCGCCTGGGGCCATTTGGGCACTCACAGGAGGTTTGGGGAAGGCAGGAGGAAGGTGTTTGTTGCAAGGGGAATCCTGGGGCAAGAAGAGCCCCAGAAACCATTGCCGAAGGAGTGTAGGACCTTCCCAGCCACCCTGCTTGGGGCTTAACTGAGCAAGGAATCACCCTGTTGGGCTGGCCCCAGGTGGCCCAGAGGAGCAGCTCATCCTCTCCCGAGCTATGAGGGAGAATTTTGGGTGTGCATCACCACTCTCGAAGGCTTCCCCCGAGCCTTAGTGGTTCCTTGTGTTTGCTTCTCTCCCTCCCAGCTGCCCCCCGCACTGGACAAGTACAAGAGCATCTATCGGAAGGACTTCTGCTGGCACGGCGATTTTCACTCACCCATCCAGGCATACGTACCGGTACCGTGCTCTTTTCCTGCCCAGGCTGCCCGGCTGCCCTCCCGGCTCGGCTGGGGACGGGGACGGTGCCAGCGGGGCAGCAGGGCTGGCACTGTCCGCTGTCACCCACCAGCAGGTCCCATCACGCCCGAATGCCCTCGGCTTGCGCCCCGTCCCTCCTGCGGGAAATCCCCCTCGCACCCTGCGGTAAAGCTGTTGGTGGGGAGTGATGCTAATTACACTCATTAAGTCGGGGCACTAACGACTGCTTGCTGAACCGGTGCCGGAGCCTTGGGCTGCGCTTGCCGCCCGTGGGGCTGGGGGGTGCGGCAGCGTCGGACCCATCCCGGGAATCGCCTTTGGGAGGGAGCTGGCTCCTCGCCCTGACACGGCCTTGAGAAGACTTCTGTGGGGAAGATGGTTTTTTTGGTGTTTTTTTTTTTTATTTTTTTCTCCCTAATCTCCTTGCAGTGCGAGCGACCCCCTGAGCTATTTAATCTGATTTGCCTCGCTCCGCCTGCCCTGCCTTAATTGCTTGTGGCAGCCGGGTGGGGACAGCTGCGGTTTGCCCCGGGCCACTGCGGAGAAGTGGCGGGGGGCATGTTCGGCTGCTGGAGTGCTTCGGGCTCACGATAGAGGGGAAAAAAAGCTGGGGCTGGGGAGGAAAAGGTGGGGACAGCGACAGAGAAATCATTGCGAGAGGGTGCCCGCCGGGGCAGAGGGGCTGTGTGCGGGCACCGCTGCCATCCCCGCCCGGGCAGCAGCCGGGGGAGCCCTCTCCCTCTCCCTCTCCCGCTGGCCCGGGGAGCGCTCCCGCTGCCAGCAGCCTTCATTAGCGCTGCTGCCCGGGGCTCCCGCTGTTCCCCGGGTTCCCAGGGCTCCCCGGGCAGCCCCAGCCCTGGGCGGCTGCTCCGCTTCCCGGCGGCAGGGCAGGGTTTAACCCCTGCCTGCTGGAGCGCGCTTCCCAAGCCGTGCATCTCCCTTCCTTTTTCTTTGCTCTTTTTCCTTTATTTGCTTCATTTAAATTTTATTTTTGGAAGGCTGCACGCTTCCTGTGGAGGTGCTGGTGTAGCTTGGGAGATAGGAAGGAAGGAAGCTGTGTCTGATTCTCTTGGGTTGCAGCTCCCTTTGGCTCCTTATTAATTCCCAAGGCCTGCCAAGGGAAGCTGTCCCACTGGGAAGTGTGATGATGAGGTACTCGGGAGGCCCAGGTTTCCCTCTTGGCCCTGGTAGGATTTGCTCTTTTTTAAGAGGGTAAAGCAACTGTGATGTTTTTATCTGTGAAATTTTGGGCACTAACCTACTCCCAAGGGGAAGAACTCCTTGGGTTAAGGAAGAAAGCAATGGCTGGTGAGCCATCCCCACCAGGGTCTCCTGGAGGCTCTTGTCCCTCTGGAGATATCGCAGGAGAAGCTCTGGCCATGCTCAGTGGGAGAAGCCCCCAGACACAGTTCTGCAGCCTGCAGCTGCCCTACTGTCAGCTTGGCAAAGAGAAAACATTAGGGGATTGCCCTGGGAACCCTGGAGTTTGAGGGACAAACAGAAACCCACAGAGATCCAAAACAACAACAACAGACAAACCCTGTGAGGATGGACCTTGCTGGCCCAGCAGCCTGGAGCTGCTCACAGCAGGAGAATCCCTTTCTGAGCCCCTAAAAAGCCTCTGGAGCTGCAGTGTGCAGCTGGAGAGGCTGGAGGCAGCAGCCACACCAGAATCCTCTTCAGCCTTTCCCTGGCACGAACCCTGGAGCCTTTCCCTCTCCCGCCGCTCTTGCCAGGGCTCCTTCTCACTGCCCACCCAGGGCCCAGCAGAGTCCCAGGCTGTAAGATGGGCAGACAGAGGAAGCTGTGGTGGTTCCTGTACTTCAACGAGAGCCACAGAGCTGCTCTGTGCATCCCCAGGGACGCTGACCCCACCCCAGCCCAGGCTTTGCTGTGGGCGGCTGTTTGGCCGTGCTTTAGCAGCTGCCCTCCCCAGCTGCTGCCTCTCCATCCACACGGGATTTTTCCTGCAGAAACCTTCGTACCCTCCTGTGGAAGACCCGCCCAGGTGCTACCTGCCAGCGTGCCAGCCCTCTGACCTGACACCGAGATGGGCGAGGAAAGTGGAGATTCTAGCTGAGCCCCTGCACGACCTGAGCTGCTGCTCGCCCCTTCCAGCGCCTGCTCTGCCAGATGGAACTGAGGGTAACCCCTGATGCTGGCCCTGCTGGGGTGCAGCCCGTGTCCAGCTGCCCGAGGGGCTGTCTGCCTGGGCTTTTGCCAGCCCCTAGCCCCTGCTCCGTGGGTGGCAGCATCCTGACAGTGCCTCAGTGCTGGGGTTCACTCGTGGGCACAGCGCCCTGTCACCACAAATATGGGGCTCAAAGCATGGGTGTAGGGAGCTGGGGTTTTAGAAACATCTTGGTGCATGAAGAGCCACTTCTAGCAAGGGTCCCTAAGGGTTTTATCTTCACAGCTCTGCTGGGATAGAGGGAGATGCAGCCAACCCCGCACTGTGGAAGTGCAGGGAGGAAAAAGGGCTC
Source organism: Irena cyanogastra (assembly GCA_013397155.1). Taxonomy (NCBI): domain Eukaryota; kingdom Metazoa; phylum Chordata; class Aves; order Passeriformes; family Irenidae; genus Irena; species Irena cyanogastra. The sequence goes on along the minus strand of VWZV01005695.1, from coordinate 183,462 downwards.
TGGTTGGGTGTGAGGGGTTTGGGTGGCTCAAATGCCTTCTGCTAAGGGGGGGACCTGTCTGACAGCAGATGTGCTGGTAGCCAGCCCTCAGCCACACCATTTAACTGCTCGCTTGCATGGATTCAAATACTGCTGGAAGTCAGGAAAACAAAAGGAGTGGTCACCAAACATCATTCTGACGTGCTCAGCCATCCCAAAGCAGTGGAGATTTTTCTCTGAGTTCCTGCTTGAGAGGGGAGAGGGTGTCATTGCTCAGCAGTGCTCCAGAAGCCAACAGGAGACATTGCCAGGGATGTCTTCTCTGTTCCCTGAGCTGATCTCTCCCAGTGTGGGATGCCTGTGTCCAGATCCTTTCATGATCAGAGGGGAGCAAAGTCACAGCCATCCCCTGTAGCTTAAATGCCACCCTGACAATGACCTGAACTAAGTCCTGGTGGGTTTTCCCTCTCCACTCAATAGAAGGAGAGTCTGGACAAGTATCTCAGGCAGATGTGTCTCCACATGGACTCCAGTTAAGTCTGAGGGCTGCAAAGATCTCCTTGCCAAGCCCATCTGAAGCTGTCTTATGCTAATGACAAAACTCCTATGGGCTTTTCCCTTCCTGCTCTCCCCTGTGTATCCCAGCAGTTAAGTTTTTCTCCCTCTCACACACAGACCTGCTGCAGAGGGTTTCCTTTTAGCACTCCAGGGCAATGTGGAGACAGTGGGCTCCTTCTCCTTGCTTTGCACCAACATAAATCCTTCCCCTGCTTGTGTCATGAACCACCAAAACTGACACACCTCAGCAAAGCTCTGCTGAAGTGACTGCATCTCCCCTGATTTTTGCCAGCTGGGACTCCAACTTACCCTGTCCAAAGGGTAGGATTTTGGTGAGTGATTGGATTTTGGTGAGTGATTGATGGTGATTCCTGACTAATTCACCTTCCTCTCCTCCCGTGTCTCAGGGCTGTTGGTGCCAGGGGAGCCACCATCTGCAAACTTGGTCACCTACCTGCAGTTTGCCCAGGATTTGTACAAGGAGGGGCTGTTCAATGCTGATAAATACAAAACCAAGAACCGGAGCTCGTCTGTTTTAATGCAAGGTCAGTGGGTGGAGGCTGTGGCAGCTGCCTCATGAGAATGGCTGGTGGCCTTCAGCCTGGTTTTATGTTTTTTAATATAATTCCAAGAGAGACTGAGGAGAGTGAAGGGAAAATGAGTGACTCAGGAAGGGTTCACAGATCCCCTGTAACCACCTGCCCATTGGTGGGGAGAAGCAGGGCAGAGAAAAACAGTTATCTCCTAGAAGAGGTTGGAGTGCTGTAAATGGTGTTTCTTTCACCCAAATTTCCAGGCAGCCCATCCCGTGGACCACAGCCCTGCTCCATGTGGTCTCCCTGGAAATAATGTCATGAGACAGGACCTGCTGCTGGGTTGCATTAACAGCCTGACATGGCCATGCATGTGTGAGACACCTGAAACCTCAGCCTCCGTGAAAACAACAAAAATACTCTACCAATGACTCATTATAAGAATGTGTCATTTTTAAAATACCCAGAAAATCTGTCTGCAATGGGCAGCTCTTCTTTGTGTGTCCTCCCTGCATGTTTATCCCCAGTTAGATCTGCTTGATCACAAGGACACACACCGAGCTGTTCACACACAGATAAGACATCTCTGGAGAGTCAGGCGGGAGCTCTTCAAACCAGCTCCCACAGGGACTTTTGGGGAAGATATCACAGCAGATGTGATGGTCCTCAGTTAGGAGTTAAGTGAGCCACGAATCTCTTCCTTGGTTCAGTCCTTGATGAGTGGCAGGATGGAAAAGAAAATAGACAGTATGGGAAAATTTATACCAGGTGACAAGTCAATATCCAAACAGGAAGATTACAAGATATCATTTCCAGTTCTGCCTTGTGTGGCTTCTCTCACACAGACTATAGAAAAGGGCTGAATAATCCCATCTAAATGGCCTTATCTACACCAGGGAAGCCATTCCTCCATTTTCCCTTGGTTAATCCCTTCATCATGGTAACCCCAACAGGAGTGCTGGAAGCACAAACAGCCGATGGAGCTCAGGGCAAGGGGCAACACTCACTCTGTGCAACACAGGAGACAGAGATCCAAGAAAAGTCTTTAAATTATTTGGACTCTCTTTCACTAGACTGTTCTGACCTTGAGTGGAAAAGTATCTACAAGCAAGATTACGAGCCCTGGATAGGAATCCGTCCTGGATTGTACACAGAGGAGATAAGGCCTTCTCCTGTTTTCCCTGAAGACAGCCGCTTCAATGAGTAAGGGAGAAGTGGGATGGGGAGGAGAGGGTGGCTGCTGGGAGTGGGGGACAGGGTAGGAGTAGGTTAGGGAGGTTTTGGAGCTGCTTGGAATTGGAAGGCGTTTCTCAAGCGTTTTTCTCCTTGTCCATGTTACGCAATGAGCCCAAAGAAATTCCCTGGGGGACAAATCCTCTCCCAAAGCCTGATCAGCCTTTTCTTGAAAAGTTTTGCAGCAGGGTTGCTAGGAGTGGGGAGACAACTCCTGGGGCAGCCTCATCCCTGTGGAAAGAAATCCCCATGAGGCTGGGGCAGGAGGCATGTCTCATCATTTCCATGCCCAGGCTTCCCCTGGGAAAGGGCTCTCTCAAATCAAGCAGGGCAGGAGCTGTTTGCAACGTGACTCATCTGCACACTATGAACCAAACAGGCACAAACTGCTCCTGAGCTCTCATTTCTCACTGGAAAGGCGATTCCTCCCCGCTGCCTCATGCCCCCCACCTTCCCCAAACACACATATATTTCAGCTCTGCATTGCAGATTTTAATCTGTGATCCTGGACTGATGTGTGGGGTGGAGACCGCGCCTGTGTAATGGCTGGTCCAGGTGGGAGATGGATTGCGATGGCAGCCGTGTGTGTCCAGCATCTGCCCCGTTCCTGATGGAGACAGGCTGTTCCCCTGTCCCCCATCCCACCTGGATGCGCTGTGGTTTGCTCCACACGGATTCCTGGCTGGGAACACCGCGGAAGGGGAGGCAGGTCCCTTGTCCTGGTGCACGAAGCACAGGGCACGGAGCTCCTCTCCTTAGCCCCTTCTGCTCGTCCTCTGCAGGAGCCGCTGGGTTTCTGAGTATGCAGACAGCTACAGCATCTTCCTGAAGAGGCTGGACTGGTCCTCTCCCATCTCGGCACAGTGGCTGCCCTTCGGGAAGGACGCGCGGTGGACGCCGTGCTGGAAACTGGCCGGTAACTGAGCGCTGCCAGGGGCTGTGGTAAGCACCAGCATCACCCACTGTGGCCCCGAGAGCTGGGATTCCAGGGACTGAGGCAGCGGGAAAAAGTATAAACAGTCGTGTTGCTGTCCGAATGAACAAAGACACAAAGACACTAATTTATCAGAAGGCGAAAGAAGGTTATTTATTATTAAATTTTACTAGTTTGTATAGATCCTTTCGCTACTACTGAAAGTTGATTGGTTAACAGCAATAACACCCCTCTGTTACCATGGGTTAAGTGAAAGAAACAATGTGGAAGGTGTTATAAAAAACAGTGTAAGAAAACACTACTCGTTGTTTTGAGAGAGAGCTTACTTATAAAGATTTGTTTATATAATTTCTTGGGAAAAGTCTTTCTCTTGGGAAGCAGTTAGCAGGCCTGCTGTTGGAATTTCTCACAGACACAGATTCTCATCTCCACACAGTCGTGGGACCTGGTACAAACTGCCATGAGACCTGAGATTTGGCTGCTGGAACGTTCTTCTGAGTAGCAGCAGTTGTCCCAGCTCAGTGCCTTCAAAGGTCCCTCCAACCAAAACCATTCTGTGATTCTGTGGTTTTCTGGGCTCCTAGAAAGTGATTTTCCAACCAGATCTAATTAGGAGGATATTTTTCACCGTGAGGGTAGTCAGACAGTATCTGGAGACTGGAGAGGTGGGGGAGTGGCATGGAGATGTCCAGGGTGACAATGCTGGCTCTGAGGAGCCTCACCTAGGCTGCCCCTGTTGGACCAGGACACCTGCATTACTCCAAATTTTTCTGATTTCTTTTAGGATGTGTTACCTATGTTGTTCTGTGATTACAGCTCTCTGGCCCTGCAAGCTGCCTGTGTGATATTGCTCCTCAGAGACCCTGAAAGTCTTGGAAACCTCGTCACTACCAAACCCACACCGTGTCTGTCAGATGTGAGATGTTTGGCAAAGACCTCTTTAAGTGCAAATTATGATTAAAATCTCCCAAGAACCTCAGCTTTTATCATTGTCAGAGGTTTTTTTGATGGGATAATGGAGGTTACAGAGCTAAAATCACTCGGGCAGTTTCAGTTAATGTACTTTAAGGAAAACTTGACGATAAAACTTTGACTCTCAGCAAGAAGTAGTGTGTGTTAAACAGCATTGTTGGTGTTAATTTACTCTCTAAAACCTTGTGCACTTACAGAGAGGGAAATATCCGTGTTACCCAGGGCAGCTGAGTACCAGCCTTGCAGAGCTCCTTCCCCTCTTTTTTATTTAACACCTATTCCAGGTTTTTACCATCGATTTCAGCTAGTGCTGGGTAAACGGGAATTGGGTTTGCCGTGTCCGTTCGGGGTTTCCAGGTTCCTGGAAGGCTCACGGCTGCTCCCAGCCTGAAGATGGCAATGGAGAGCCACGGAACCCAGAGCCGGGAAGGGCTGGCAGCTATGGCTTTAGTGATCTGAATGGGTCTTCTAAATTGATGCCAAAATTATCCCAGAGTGGATGGTGTAGAGAAACCTCTCCCTGACTCCTAATAGGTATTCCTTTTAAAGGACATCCTTGCAGTATGGAGGGCTAAGCAAGATAAACAGCTAAAATGTCAAAAATAATGAGAACAAATAACTTATTTTACAGTAATACCAGCTATCTCCAGACCTGTTGGTGACAGGACCTGTGTAGACACAGCAGCACACTGGTCCCTGCCCCAGGGAGTTCATCAGCTAAGCTCTGTGGGATTTAGCAAAATTATGTCTGACAGACAAACAGATGATGCAGGGAAGCTCCAAGCAGATGATAGAGGGAAGTAGAATGGGCCAGTGTTTCTGCAAAGCTGCTCAGGTGTGGGGCATTGCTGAGCACAGCTCATGCAGCATTTGAGATTTCCACTCTAGCTAAGTGTAGTGGACCAGTGGCAGTTTTGGAGGACAGAAGCAATGAAACTACCTTCAACTTAAAAAAATAGGGAAAAATACTTGCTGAGATAAGAAAAGAGACAGAGTTTGATTTCTTTGAGGAAAATGAGACTGAAAATTGAGATGTTCTTAAGGGAAATGTGTGCTTTTACACCACATTTTAAAATTAACCTCGTGGCCTTACTGATAATTTTCTCTTATGAAAAGAGCATCATTTTCCTGTCTCCCAGTGCTGGAGTCGGGCTCCTCAAAGTGATTTCCACACTGCTCTGCAGTGTTTTGCTGCACTGAGGGGGGCTGTGTCTAGCTAAGTTCTCAGAGCACATATACAGGGTAATACCACTAGGGAAAAACATATTGCTAAATTTTAATCACAGCCACGGTGGAAAAAAAGTGGCTGGATAAGAATTTTGGGTTTGTGCTACACCCTGTCAGGAGCACTAATGAGGATATTCGATCAGGCAGATGGATGCTGGGTTTGCTAAAGGGAGAAGGAAGGAAGGAAGCTGCTGATGTTGGAGATAAATGTCCTTCCTGGTTTTTCTGGCTGCATCCTTGCCCAGGTACTCCCAGATTTGGAGACCAGGCTTAGAGATGCAGCTTTTGAAACCTGCACTCACAGTTCAGCCCCCACCCAGGGTCCAGCCTGTTGCATCCTCATCTCCTGCCATTCCTCTTCCCAAAATTTTCTTTCAATCCTTTGTTTCTCCAGCCCTCACTGCCTTTCCAAATATAGGTCTGTGTGTCATGGCAGAGATTGCTGTTAGTGCTTTTTTCCCCCATCCCAACTCTCTGGAAATGGAAATTGTGATGGTCCCAAGGCAGCTCAAACTCTCCAAAAGGCTCTCACACCTCCCAGGAGCCACTGCTGCATGCAGGGGACATTCAGGCTGCATGCAAACACACCCAGATGGCAGAAAGGAGCAGACACAGAATCAGGTTCTCAATTTTAATTTTCAAACTGCATCCAGCAATGCTCTGGCTTTTCAGTGGACGGATCCTGTTCATGTGAGTGACACAGGGCTAACACTGAGGAGCACTGGGGTCAAAAAGAGGTGAGAAGATCTAGGTAATACTGGCTTTACCTGAACACCATCTGTTTTCAGCCCCTTTTCTGCAGCACCAAGATGACACCAGCCATGAGCTCAACAGGGTTCAAAAAGGGATGCAAGCAGGCTTTACAGCAGTAACAAAGTCCAAGAGAAAACCCTGAAACAACACAGAGAAGCAAGCTGGGCATGGGTCAGGAAGTGGCAGGTAGAGATTGGGAGATGTTTTCCAGGACCCTGTTGCCTCACTACTGCTATGGTTGAGCCACAGGCATATTTATTCAGAGTGTTTGGTGCTTCCCTGTGTCCAGAACAGAGGAACATCCCTGGATGGAGGCTGCTCTGATCTGCTAGGAACTCACTGGAGCCATGAGAAGGACAATCAGAAACATGCTCCCTCCCAGGACACTCAGCTGGTCCCATCACAAGAACCACAACTCAGTGAATGTAAAATCTGCAGCTTTTCCCCCCAGTGTACAACTTCAGAAAGACCAGGTTTTTAGTGAGGCTGAAGTGATGCTTTCTACCTGCATGCCTTAGTGCCATCTCCTGGGTAGAAGGGGAAATTCTCATTTTGGAAGTGGAACTGAACTCCCTTGGCTGCTCAGCCATTAGAACCAGGATCCCAGACTCTGCCTGGTCCTGCTGAGCTGCTGAATAATTGTCTTCCTTGGGATTCATAATGCAGATGTCTGTTCAGGGAAAAGGATGCTCTGGGTTCATCCCTCATCTTCATCACGAATTTTGAAGTAGCATTTTAAATCTTTAATTTTGTCTTTTCTGTTTCCCAGCATGGAAGCACTGACTGAACTCTAAATTTACTTCATGCATCCTTTATGGAAAAATCAACTCAAAATTATCATGGGTTAATCCATTGATGACTTTCTCTACTTTGAGTATTTCTAGAACTCTCTGCAAATTATCTCATTGTACATCAGAGGTGCAAAACATCCTTATTGAATGGCTAAATGAATTTCACAGAGCTGAAAGACAGGCTAAAATATGTCTGTGGTGGTTCTGGCCACCACTACAGAGCACCTACCTCACCAAGGAATGACTGAACCCTCAAAAGTGTTTGATGCTGGCTGCACCTTGCATGGGAACAGGCAGAAATCCCACAGCAGCTTCCTTGGAAGAGCCAGCTTGGGAAGAACTGGTCATTTGTGTCGTAACAGGCACAAGTTTTCAGAGGTGTTTTTGCAAATGTAATTAGAGGATTAGTTTAGCCCAGCAGAACAAAGCCTTGGGGGTTGGGGTTTCAGTGGCACAATGTGACATTTATAAAAGAGAAGCACCTGCAGTAAATGCTTGGCCACCTGCACTGCTCTGCAAACTGCACTGCCCATGAATGCCACCACGCCTGTGAAGGCTGCAAGGACGTTCAAGGGCTGAGCCTCAGCCCCAGCACTGAGCCATCAACTTCTCCTCCTGTTTTGGCCTGAACTCTTCCCATGGCCGCCACCCAGCTCACAACTGTGCAATAAATCATTCATCATGCTTCCTGCCAGCAGAGGAGGAGTTAATGATGCAAATCCACCATCTGTCCATCAGCCCTGCCCTTGGCTCAGCCACCAGCCTCAGCAGAGGTTATAAGCAAAGAATTTGCCAATCAGCACGTTTTGCCAACCTGACTTTTGTCAAGGGATGGTGGTCAAACAACTCTTTTTGAGAGGTGTAGTTTTAATGGCACTTTCTTGGGCAAATGGTGGAGTTCAAAAGAGATGGAGAGGAACAGAGAGAAGTGTGGAAGGTTTATTGTGATGGCTTGGCAGTCCAGAACAGAAGCAAGGCCAGCCACTCCTCCCATTTTCCCTAAAATCAGGTTTTTTGCTTTCCAACCAGCCTCAGCTGGCCTCATGAGGCTGAAGATGCTGTTTCTGTGCTGTTTCTGTGGCAGCTCAGGTGCTGTTAGTGTTTGGGAACAGACTACTGGGCTTAAATTCGGGACACAACCTCCGTAGAAGTTCATAAACCATTAAAAGTTCTTCACTGCCTTTCTTTGAGCTTGCTCAGGTGAAGAGGGTTTCTTTGGTTTGCTTAAAAGCTACATGAATCATCAACAGAAAGTGAGAGGGGATTATTGCTGGATGGGATGACTCTACTTATGGTGTAGAGATCCATCTGATGCTGCTGCAAGATGAAAGTGAGTTTACAGCTGTAAATGACTGCAGCTGTAAATGACAATGTGATGATGACAAGTCCTCTGCATGCCCCTGCCTGGCCTGGGCTCAGCTCAGAGCTGGGGTCCAAGTGCTTTGCCTCAGATCTCCTTCTTCTGGAAGGAACACACAGCCTGCTGTCAGGACCCAAGGAATGGCCTGAAGCTGTGTCAGGGGAGGTTTAGGTTGTTTATCAGGAAAAGGTTCTTCCCCCAGAGGGTGGCTGGGCACTGAGCAGGCTCCCCAGGGCAGTGGTGACAGCACCAGCCTGACAGAGCTCTGGGGGTGTTTGGTCAGTGCTCTGGGGCACAGGGTGTGACTCCTGGGGACGGTGCTGGGCAGGGCCAGCAGCTGGACTGGGTGATCCTTCTGGGTCCTTCCAACTCAGCTGATTCTGTGGTCAGCTTGAAAGCTGCTTGATGGATTTGCCTCCATCCAATATAAACCATGCTGGTAAAACTGTTAGAATTCTCTACTGATACTACTTTGTTTTTATTTTTAAATTACAAGCAACGTATTTTGTATTATGTTTTGATTTTGCCCAAATCTTCCAGTTCTCCTTCCATGAGTTCAAAACAAAATGTTTTGACCCAGGGTCATGCTGACCCACATATTTTACTTTCCTCTTCATCTCCTTGGTCGTTGGACATTGAAAAAATTGGGTTTTGGGTGGCCTGAGCCTTTCCTCTACCTTGCAGGTTGTTTTTGGTGCAGTGAACACATCTCAGGTGTTCTGGGATCATGTGGCCCTTGTAGACCTGAGCATTGCTGCTTTCCCTGTGAACAGTGGTGATATTCAACCAGGCCTATCCCCCTTAGGAGGAGCCACTCTTACACCAAACTAAGCCTATATTTTCCTTTTTAAAACCACAATTGTTAAATGGAAACATGCTGTAATATTTGAAAATTCAGTTCTCATCCTTCCATGGCCAGCTGGAAACATCCAGCTGTATGTGTTACTCAGCAGGAAAATGATATACCAGAGAAATACGAAAAATAAGTAGATTTTATTTCTCTATGGGATGGATATCAAGGGAAAATATTCTCATGGGTGATGTTTGATGACTCCTGGGTGAGTTGCTGATAATGAGTCAATTAGTTAAGCAGGTCAGCAGGACAAACAGTCCCATCAGGAAGCTCCTGCTCTAATCAACACGTGAGGGTCTTCCAGCCTGGGAGCTGCTCCTTCCTCTGCCAGCTGCTCCTGCTTCCCATCACGGCTCACACTGTGAGGTTTCACTGTATTTATCCAAGGAATGTGCATATGAAAGACATAAATAATGACAAAAAGTGAAAACAAGCACTTCAGTGTTTTATTTCAATCAAACTGCCTCAAAAGCAGATAAAGTTATCACATCAATCACAGCCTGTACAATCACCTACACCTTCTTCAATCCAGCTGTGGCAAAAACTGCCTTGCCTGGAGAGCCAGATCAGCTGTATGGCCCTGCAGGTGACAGAGGAGCTCCCAAAGTCCCATTGCATTTCTCACTGTGGTGGTGGGTTCCCACACCCTGAAAACTGCACTCAAAGGTTGTTGGATCCTCTGGAAAATTTTCCACTTACTTCAAGAGGCTCAGACTATGTAAAAAAAATAAATAAGGGGAAAAAAATAGCAGTAAATTTAATAAAAATCAGAGAGAGGAGACCCCTGATGTGACTCTTTGCAGTCCCACAGCTGAAAGTGCTCACTTTCCCCATTGCCTCCCCTGCACTGTTTCTGGCAGTGGTCACAGCTTCCTGCAATAAAATCAATAAACTCAATCTTGCTGCTACAAATACCAGCCTGCAGGTTTTAATTCTGCCTTACCCTGGCTTTGCAAGGTGCTGGGGCTGAGTTAGGATTGTTCACTCGATGCTGCTGCCCAGACTGGTGCTGAGTGCCAGGTGTGCCAGGGCAGTAAAGATGCCACAGTAACAGAACCCTCAAAAATTGGGGCACTGGCTCAAAGCAGAGCCCCAAACCTTTGCACACCCCACTGAGGCTTTTGGAGAAGTGGGAACCTTGAGAGGTGACAAAAATTGCTTCAAAGCTAGCAAAGAAGTCAAGGAGTGGTGCAAAGCAGAAGCAGGAGTTGAGCAGCAGCTGAACTTGGGGAATTTGGTGCCCTGAGCCTGTACCTGTCCTGCTGCCTGGAAACCCAGCCAGTGCACACACAGAATTGGTAGGTACCCAGTGCTGCTTTGTGCCAGCTTCCTCTTTGCCTAATACAAAATAAATGGGCTTTTTTAATTCCAAATGGAGCTGTGCAAGCCAGATGGAGAAATGCCAGCTCTGATTCTTTGGTTTTTCATGCAATTCCTTCTGATCCCAGTATCGTGTTTGCAGGAAAAACATCCAGGCAACATTTCTGCAGTCCTTGGAAGTTATTTACTGCAGCCCTCTCTGGAGGCCACCCTGGTGGGACAGGAAGACCATTGGTGCTGGGGCTCTGTGGGATGGAGACAAGCTGGAGATGCCCAGGCAGAAGGGAAGGAGGGCAGGGAGTGGGAACCAGCTCCTGGCTGGGGTGAGTGTGGGGTGTCAGGTGAGTGCAAGGCTGGGGTGTTGTGTGGTTTCAGGAGCAAGTTGCTCTAGGTTAAATAAGTGTGGGAATAGTCTTTGAACTGGAGTCAGGCCTTTTCCTTTCACTGGAACAATTCTAGCTTTTGAAGAAGAAGATTGAAAAATAGAAAAACTGGAGAAAAGACAATACTTGGGCTTTCAGAAAATTGTAACCCTCTTTTTCCATTAATTTTTGACCTAATTTGATTATCCACCTTTTTCAGGGCAGAGTCAGCTGTCCCTTTAATCAACACAATCCTAACCATGCTAGCAGGGGGTGTTTGGTGAAACCCACCTGAATTTTCAAACAGTTCTGTGGCCAAAGCAGTTTTTCCTCCTGAATGAAAACTGCATTGAAGGGGATCCTCTCTTCCCCCAAAATTTCACCTCTGGGAAGGAAGGGAAAAGTTCCTGAGTGTGAGCCCCAAGCTCCCAGGCCTGCAGCTGGTAGGGAAGGACAGATGGACAGATTTGGGATGCTCCTGGGGGTGGGACTGGCACGACAGGACAGAAACCTGTGAGGCTGGGCTGGAACTCTCCCTGAGTCACACCAGCTCTGCAATGCAGGTGCTCTCCTGTCACTCTGCTCCTCACTGCTCTGGCCACTTTTCTGGGCATGACCAATGTCTGAGTCACCCCTCATAAAGCTGCTCCTGGAGTCACATTTTCCACGGTTACTGCACATCCTGTAATAGATGTTTTCCTATTCAAATGCTGCTTGTTGGGATGTTTTCCCCTCAGAGAAGGCAGCAATCCATTCCTCCATCCCTTGATCACTCAAAGCTTTGACCAATATGAGTAATAAATAGTCTTGTCTGGGAGGTAGCAATGAAAGATGTTTTTGGGGGGTTGGTTTGTTTTCTGTTGGTTTCGGTTTTTTTTTGTTTTTGTTTTTGTTTTGGTTTTTTTTTTAATCTTTATTGTATTGTTTCCACATTAATCCAGACTATGGAGAATGGGTTTGAAAGGGATCCTGAAAGCACTTCTGTGATGCTAAATCAGAGGGCCAGGGAAATCAGCTGAAGCACTGGAACAGGGTAGTCCATGGAGCTGAATCTGTGCTTAGCCCATGACTCACCAAGACAAAGCTGCTGCAGAGGATTAGTGACAATTCCTGTGGATGAAAGCCAGACCTGGCTGCCCAGACTTGTGGCCAGGGTTTGGGTTTGAGCACTGTTTTGTTTAGCACTGTGTGTGTGTGTCTCAGCCTGCTTTCAGGCACAGCTCTGTGTTTGCAGGAAAACAGCTCGTGCAGCCCACGTGCCAGAAATCAGCACCCCAAGTGACAGCTCCTCCTGATCAGTCCCTGGTGCATCACACCAGACCTCCTGCACCCTGTCAGCCATTCTTCTGCCACAAATCATCCATTAATTCAAGTTTTTTACCTCCTTGCTTAGCACCCAAGCAAGCTCCTGGAAGTGCTCTGCTTTGGGAATTCAGGTTGTAACACTTGGCACCTTCTGGCTGCACATCTCACTCTGTGCACTACCTCTTACTGTGAGCCAACCTCTGCTCACCTTGTGATGCTTCCCAGACATTTATTCAGAGGTGTTTAACAACAATAAACAATTTTAGCAATAATATTTAACAATAGTGTTTAACCACAATAAACTTCCATCTCCTCCAGCCTGCGTCATTGTGGAGTTTTTCTGCCAGCAGAGACTGCAGAGAGCTGAGCAAGGATGATCCCATGTGTGACACAGCATGGGATGGAGCACATTTAACTGCTGGATTCCCAAACGGGGAGTGGGAGATCCATTAATGCCACAAGCACCCCAGCAGTGCCTGCCTGCCCTTCCCCTCCAGGCCAGCTGTAATTGCTCTGCCAGGCTTGGCACAGCACAGCACGAGCAGCACTTGTCTGCTGAGGAAAGAAAGCTCAGGGGTTTCACCAGCTGAACACAAATCTCCACTGGCAGCTCATGGAATCTGCATTTTCCCTGCCGTGCCATGCCCAGGGATACAGCACCTGGAAGCTGCAGAAGCCTCTCAGGGGTCACTGGGCTCTCTGCAGTTGTAAAGCACTTCCTTCAGTCAGTCCATTTATTGTGCCAAGGGCAAGGGGAAGCTTCAGCTGTCCATACTGGGCATAAAATATTAAACTCAACAGGTTTTGGGTTGTTTTGTGAGGCTGCCATGTGTCGGTGGTTTCGTCTAATGCTGAGCTGGGAACTTCAGTGCAGCTCACACAACTTTATTCTCAGACTTTTTCTGGCCTTCAGGCCAATTTTTTTACTGCAGAAGCTCTTGCTCCCAGGTGGGGACCACTGATGGCCACCAGCACGGGTGAGTTTCACTGCTGGAAGGGTTTTGCCTTGTGTTGGATTTGGCACAGCAGCAGCAGGTCACCAGCTGGAGTCTCACAGTGTAAGGGTCAAGGATGTCCCTGGGGACTTTGGCTCCTGTCAGGAGTTTCAGGAGCACCTTCAGGACAGGTGAGAGCAGTATAGGAAGGTTTAAATGCTTGAGCCATCCCTACTCAGGCTCATGGCTTGCTTCCTCTGGGTATTTCCAACATGTGCTTCAGCCATTGCCTCTGTGACTGGAAAAAAACCCAAAAATACTCAACCAAACAAAAAAAGCCCTCAAAACAAACAAAAAACCCCCAAACCTATATCAATACATCTATATAAATATAAAATATGTGTATAAAATATGAATATTAAATACATAGATCTATAAGGATGTGGCATTACACAGGCAGACCCTGAGTGCCACAGAGGAGGGGGGTCAGGGGGCTGTAGGTCAGTCCTGCTGTACAGTTTTGTGTTGTTTTTATGAACAGCTCTCTGAGTGCCTAGAGGAGCCCTGCAGGCTCCAGCAGCTTTCTCTCCTGTGTTTGTTCATCCCTGGCTGACCACGTTTGGCAGGCACTGTCAGATGCATTTGCTAAAGGATTCCTGCAGGCAGAAAAAAAATGAAACAAACAGAAACTTTTTATCCTTTTTTTAAAAAAAAATCATTGAAAATGTGTGTTTTTGAATGTGTGTCTCTTTCCAAAGTGTCCCTGTGACTTACAGGCCCCTGGCTAGGCCATAAAGGGATTTAAGTACACAAGTCCAATCATGGCTTGGAAATCCTTGTGTTCCCTGTGCTTTTGGTAGGGAGAGTTTTTAGGGAGCTGATCTCCTGACAAAGAAAGAGAACTCTGATTGCTCTCCAGAAGTGGCCTAATTTCATCTATAACTCACACCTGGGACTGATGACCTTCCAAATAGAACCTGGCCTTGGCAGAGACTGAGAACCAGGCTAGGACAGGGGATGCTCTCCAAACCCTCCTGCTCCTCCTCACCCTGAGCTCCCACCACAGCCCAGGGCTGGCAGGGACTGGTGGGGCCAGGAGCTTGCACAGCACTGGGGTAAGAGCCTGAACAAGAGATGTGGCACTCCAGGTGGTTTTTAAAATGCTGTTTATTGTATCCAAGGTGTCACAGCAGTCCAGGGTTGGGGTGACAGAGCTGTGCCTACAGCTGTCAGCTCCAGCTTAAAGGCAAGCCTGAGGACCCTTTAATTTTGGTTACAATGCATTAAATATTTTTCTTTGCTGAGCATCTAATACATAATCAACCAATCAATACCTTTGCTATTACCTACAGCCCATCACAGCTACTGTCATTACCATATCATGGTCAGTACTATCCAACCACATGAGTTTGTATGTTACAGCTTAAGCTTAAAGTTGGTTTTCAGTTTTCTTGCAGTGGAAAATTCTTAGACATTTATTCTACTTGCCACATCAATATGTCTTGTTTGCCTGTGGAATCTTTCTGCTTGGTGAAAACATCTTTTTGTTTGTGGTCAGCTTATCCTTTGCTCTAAGCCATAAAAAACCCCCTCCCAGCTAACATACCCTTTGCTTTCTTAGTTGTCCAGTGAGACTGGCTCAGCAATTCTCTATTTACACATCTTTTATTCTCCTGTATCAAAACTTGCTTCCATCTCTTATTAATTCTCAGATTCTACACTCAGAAATCTTTCTGCCAAGCATGCATATCTGTGAGACTTTCTTGTCAGAATTTCATCTGTCCCAACACACTGGGAAATTGCTGAGTGTGGCAGCAGTTGTTGCTCTTTGGGAAAGGTGGCCAGAAATGCTCAGAGCATCCATTTCCCACACCATTGTTGTCTTTTAGGCACTCACCTGCATGGGTTTGGTGCCTTCAACCCCACCATAAGGCAAAGGGAGAACTGAGCATGCTGGAAATGTGATCCACACACAGTGGGAAGGGGAAACATCTCCATGGAGTGATGCTGAGCTCAGCTCTTCCCTGGGAAATCAGGCAGCTTCCCCCATTTTCACAGGCATGAGGAAATTTCTTGTTCTGTTCACGACCTTTTCCACGTGGCTCAGCCAGGGCTGACTCCTGATGCTGGGATCTGGTGGTGAGGGCCACGTCTGGCAGGAGATGACACTTGGATAGTTGTGGAAAAGCATCTGAAAAACTAACTCTGTCCATTTGTCCATCAAAACCAAGTTTCTAGCAGCTATCAGATTAAAAAAAATTAAAACATTTCTTTCTTAATTTAGAAATAAAAATTTCTTCAGGTTTTCTATTTCCCAGTGTTCTTGCCAACTTGGAAAAGGTACCAATGGGCCCCTGTTTAAAGGGACAAAGGATGGTGAACAACAGGAAACTAAATATTTAAAATCAAACAGGCTTTTTGTGCCTGAACACAGAGCTGGAAGGATAAATTTAAAACCCAAGCACTGAGTTGAAACAGGCTCTGTTTCATGTGTCAGACAGTGAAATGAAAAATATAAATTGCCTCTCACCAGAGTTTTTTATTCCACATTTATCCCTGCCAGGGGTGAGGGTGAAGGATGCCACTTGAGAAGGAGCAGCCAAGGGTGACACTGCCACTGGTAACCTACAAATTTTGCATGGAGAACTGCTGCTTGTTTAATCCTAGACCAAAGCCAGTCAGTCCATTTTGTGTTTTGATGGAAGGCTCTCCTGGGCCCCTTGGGGTCGTGTTTTGGGTGGGCACTGGCTCTGCTGCCCGTTCCCCACCTCTGAGGACGCACTTCTGCCTCTGCAGCAGCATATTTTCCTTGGTTTATGTTACACCATGAGCCAGTGCAGAGCTGCTGCCAGGTGTCTCCATCTGAGGAATCTAGAAAATGTTCAAATACAGGCATTTTTCTGCTTTGAGAAGAGATGAACACTGAATTTTCCCTTTGGTTTTGTTCTTATAGTTTTGGCATTACAGAAAATCAATTTCACCTGAGATTAATGTACCTTTATAAAATATACCCATTTTTACTTTGGAGATGGTTGTTTTTCACTGTACACAATTTGTTTTCCAACCAAACTAAAAGTATTTTTGTGTTTTAGTGGCATTTTTCATTTTCTATCAAAATCCCTACACTAAATCAAGTTTATGAAGACTGCAAATAAGTTTTCCTATCTCTAACAACAAGCACGAAAAAGTGGATTTCAGACTCATCCCACTAATGGCAATGCTTTCAGTATCCTGCTGTCCCAGTGGTATGGGATTTTGTGTGTTTGGGTAAGCACAAAACAATAAGAAGACTGAAGATCCATTTTTTTTTTAAGAACCAACATCATCATTCACCTCTGCTAGACACCCCATACCTGAGTCCCCTCCCAAGACACTGCACAGAGGAGGCTCTGCAACAGTTTATTTTATCATATCTTTCTTTATTGGCTCTCTCCAGGTTTTTTTTTGGTTTTTTTTTTTTTGCCAGGCTCACTGTAGTTTTTCAGAGCAGTTTGTTCAAAACATGGATTTATCATTCAAGTGGCGGTGGGTGCCGGCACAGATCAATTACTGCAGCAGCTCCTGCATTAACAGAATTGCAGATATTGGCCTTGCAGCCCACAGAGGCACGAAGCCAGCAGATGAAACGCTGCTTATTTTTGAAATGACAGAATTTCTGTCACAGGGAGCCGGGGAATATGGTCAATACATAAATCAGCACGCTGGGAAAAGGAGATGGAGTTGCAAGGTTCTGCTCCGTGGGCTCCAGTTCTGTGAGTCATGCAATTCACAAGCAAAGGTTGAAAATGGTCTTGGGCTTGTGCTTGTTCTGATGCAGGGGCTGCCAAACTCTGCTGATTGCTGTGTCTTTTCAAAAAAAAAAAAATAAAAGGAGAAATTTAATATGCAAGATTCTCCTTCTAATGCATTTTAATTAAAATCTTAATTGGTTTGAGCTAAGTATTTCTGAACTCTGGTAAAGTAAATGAATATTTAAAGCTCCCTTGGGGGCATCATGACAAGCACAAGCCAGAAAAACAGGATTTTCTTTTACCAAAAAATAAAGGCTTTGAACAGAATTCCATGTAACACCAACAGGCAGAAGTCTGAACTGGGCAGTGGTGAGGAATCTGATTTGCACGAGGGTCTTTTCTCTTGCCGGAAACTCTCTTGTTTTCTGTCCCCCAACAACTGTTTTTATATTTTGTTTGGGGTTTTTTGGGGGTGGGTGGGGTTCTATGTGATATTTTTTGTTCTATTTAATGGAGTAGCATTTCCCAAGCAGTGACCTCACTGGGAAGCACTAAAATTGAGCAACCTTTTGGAACACCCTGGGTGTTCATTAAAAAGGGGACAGGGTACAGTACTCTACATCAATGCTCTGTGCAACAGGAATTATAAATTAAAAAAAAAAGTAAAAAAGCAAATTACCAGGAAAAAAAAATCTTCACGTGCATCTTAATCTTCTGCAATAATCTACATAAAATCTGATGAATTTACATAAACTCTGATGACCTATCAAAGGGACCTGTTGCTAGAAGGAGCTTATCCCTCCCAGTTCATGGAGCAGAGAATGTGAAAAGCTTTGAATCCAGCCTCAGACCCTCCCTGGGACGTGCCCAGCACTGAGAGCATCAGAAGCTGGCAGCACCCTGGCTGTGCTGCTTGGGAAGCCTTTGCTGTCTGTGGTGATGGCTCCAGATCAGCATGTTTTCCTCATTTTACTCCTGGAATAATGTGGGGTTCAGCCTTCAGAGCCAAAGGACTCTGCTTCAGCCACAGTTTTAATGAGAAGCACTGATTTTTGACTATGAATTTCTGTAAAATGCAGCCACTTCCAGCTCATGGCCCAGAGACCCCTGGAGATCCTCTGCCAGCTGTGATTTCTTTGGGCTGCCTCTCCTGGTTTTGGAAGGGGAGAGCTGCACAGCCTGAGTGACCAAAAGCAGAGAGCAAAGCTTTGCTCCAGGTGCTGCTCACAGTCAGACCCAGATGTGTCAGTGCCTCCCCAGGCAGGCCTGGAGGTCACTCTGACCTTCATCTGCTTTGTGGAGGTCCCTGATTTGGGAAACACCAGCTTTGTGGCTATGCATGGTGTCAGATCTCAAGGGGGTGAGTGACAACTTCGTCACAAAGGCCAGAAAAATACAGTTTTGCAAAGAGAAGAAAATATGTGAAAGCAACTTATAACCTGTTCTTGTTTATTACCTGGTTCCTTTTCTATATTCAGATTTTACTTCTTTACCTTGATTAAAACTGATTCAGTCCAGCTGCTAATGTAAACAGCCCAGATACCAATTCTTTGAATCCAACCTGTATTTATCTGGCATAGATCATATTTATCTAGCACAAGTCAGTGTCAAATAAACAAACACAGCCTGGCTTGTACAAAGCCAGATGTGAAAAACAGAACAACCAAAAAAGAGTTTTGGTATTACAGAGTAGGCAGTGGAAAGCAGACAGGTTATTATTGGGAGAGGAGGGTTTTGGTGGTCCTTGGGAATCAGTCTGACACAGTTGTCAACAGAAATACATTTTTGGATTTTGTTCCTAAGCTGTTGGCTAGGGACAGCACATGGTGCACCGTTTTATGTGAATTCCTGGGAAAGGATTACTGAGCGGGGAGAACAGGGGAAAAGGGGCAAAAAAGCAAATATGAGAAAGCAGTGAGATGATGTAGAGACCTGCTGGGTGGGCATGGCTGTCTGGCAGGGCAGTGTGCACACACTCTCACCTTCCACCCCAATTTCTGTTATCCTCATCAATGATGAGGATTTTCATTCCCATCCCCACTTTCTTTATCTCTGTTCCTGGAAAAGATGAGGTTTTGATGAGATGGATTTCTGACCTGCCCCTGAAGGGCTCAAAGGAGTTCATCATCTTAGCAGATGAGATGTGTTTTCCTCTATTCAGCCTCTCCTATATCAGAACCCACCAAACAAGGTTCCCTCTCTCCTGCTCGTTCTGACACCCAGCAGATGCAGCTGTGGGGTGGCAGAGGGCACAGCTGGGCACAGCTGGGCATCCCCAGCAGAGGTGCCAGCATGAACACCTTAGCAACCTACCAGCCTGTACAGTGGCTCTTGCTGCCCCCCAAACCATTCCATTTTTTTCACCTGCCTTCCCCAGCTTTGCTTTTATATTCTGTCCCTTCTCTTGCCCCCCAGATTTAATGACCAAGTAACATTCGCGCATCATGCCAGAGGAAAGATCCTTGGAGAATAACACCTAATTTCCAACACATGCTTCTTTAATCCCCCTGGGGCTTGCTGATCTCCGAGCAGAGCAGCATTTCCAGAGCGATTTCCCAGCGCAGAGGAGCAGCTCCTCCTCCTCCTGCCCGTTCAAACACATCCTCCTTTCTGCAAACGCTTCCACAGACATTCAGATCAGGTGTGTGCTCCCAGCGCAGCCGTGGGCAATTATCCCTCCATCCCCGGTGGAACAGCGAGGCTTTGCCCGCTCTGAGCAGCTTTCCACCCGTGAGGTGTTTTGCAGCTTTAGTTCAGCTTAAAAAGACAAGAGATGAGAGGTTTTTCACATGCAAATGCACATTGCTTGGCTTAGTAAAAGTATAGTGGCAAGGGATGTTTTGTTATGGAGCTCTAAAGTATTTTGTAACTCTAATCGTGATTTTATATGTAAAAATTTTCATAGGTAAAGTAATGGGGAGTAGGGAGGAAGGGAAATCATGTCCTAAAAAAAAAAAAAACCAAAATATTTCCACTGGAACAGGTTGCACAAAGACCCATCCAACCCCGCCTGGAGTACTGCCAGGGTTAGGGCATCCACAATTTGCTGCAAAAAAAAGTGTATAGTTCAAGCTTTGAGTCTTGTAGATAGTTTTTAGATCCTCAGGTGAAAAATCCATAATAAAATGTGAAATATTAACCTTGCCAGGCAACATTTTATTCTTCAACTAATGAAGCACATCAGTAAACAAGTCCTCTCCTGGATTCAGGATGGAATGCCTGGTAAAAAGAAAAGATTATTAATTTGCTGTTGCTGTGCTCTTCAGCATAAGGCACTCTACATCGTGTCTGTAGTTATGCCAGTCCACTTGCTCTGGGTGGGCAGTGACAAGGTTTGAAAGAACACCTAATTAAAGCTAAAAATAAATCACAGACACAGTTGTCAAATGGAAAAAGCACAACACAGCTTTTTGTGGAGAAGAGCACAATTTCCCAACACAACATAGGATGGCCTCACATTTCAACAGTCAGAGCATTGTTCTTTTCCTTTCCAAAATCTCCCTGTCCACATGAGTGTTTCCTCCTGATTTGTCATTTTTTACTGTGAAACTTCTCAAAAAATCAGGCAACACTGCCCTGATGTCATCCAGCAAGACAAAATCTGTGCTCCAAGCACGTTGAAGGAGCTGGGGAATGCACACAGTTCATTTCACACATTTCACACATCTCAAACATATTTCACAGCTCAGGAGCTGTCCCCGGCCCAGCCAGCCAGGAAATGCTGTGCATGTGAATGGGACTGAGTGCAGTGCTTCAGGGATTAAACAAGGGTTTAATCAAGGGATTAAATTTCCAAAATGGAACAGCAAGGGGATGCATTTTCAAACAGGACTGTAAAACTGAAGTGAGACTGGCTCTTGTTGGGACAGGTCCTGGCATCAGTGCCACGGGAGCTGAGGAAGAGCATTTAAGAAACCCTGTGTTTCAGAAATTTACTTCCCATCTCACTGTGAAAGGATGAGTTTCTTCAGAGTTCTCCAGGGTTTCAGAAGTAGCTTTGTTTTTTCAAAAAGTTTTCTGCTTATTA
The DNA here is from genome assembly GCA_013397155.1 of Irena cyanogastra. Classification (NCBI taxonomy): domain Eukaryota; kingdom Metazoa; phylum Chordata; class Aves; order Passeriformes; family Irenidae; genus Irena; species Irena cyanogastra. The sequence continues at coordinate 162,589 of VWZV01005695.1, read as the reverse complement.
AAGCCTATCTGTAGCAGATCCATCGTGTCTGATGTTCTGAGACTGAGACTTATCTCACCTTCTGCTCAGCCCAGGGCACTCCTCTGTGGCTCTGGCCTGCCCTGACATGCACAGAATCATAGACCCATAAAATGGTTTGGGTTCCAAGGGACCTTAAAGATCAGCCAGTTTCAACACCCCTGCCATGGCAGGGACACCTTCCACTAAACCAGGTTGCTCAGAGCATCATCCAACCTGGCCTTGGACGCTTCCAGGGCTGGGACAGGCACAACATCTCCAGTAAACCCATGCCAGGGCCTCATTGCCCTCACAGTAAAGAATTTCTTCCTAATATCCAATCTAACCCCTCCTTCTCTCAGTTTGAAGCCATTTCCCCTTGTTCTGTCACTCCATGTCTTGTCAAAACTCCCTCTCCAGCTCTTTTGTAGCCCTTTAGGCACTGGGAGAGGTTCTAAGGTCTTGCCAGAGCCTTCTCCTCTCCAGGTGAACAGCCCAGCTCCCCTAGCCTGGCTCCAGAGCAGAGGGGCTCCAGCCCTCTGAGCATCTCTGTGGCCTCCTCTGGACTGGCTCCAGCAGCTCCAGGTCCTGCTGGAGGTGCCAGAGCTGGACACAGCACAGCAGGTGAGGTCTCACAGCTGGTGTAGCCCCAGGGCAGAGAGGAAGAGGTTCCTGCAGAACCCAGGAGGACCCTGGTCTTCCAGTGGGGTTTGTGAGGAAGCAAAATGAATGTGGGGGTGTGCAGGGTCCCACCGTGGTGCAGCAGAAACCCTCCTCCCAGCAGTTCCTGCAGGGCAGGGCTTCCAGGCACCAGCCTTGCTCCTCACAGGAGGTGCCCATGAAGATTTATTCCTGAGAGGGATCCCCTTTTTTCCTTCGAAACAGGAGGCCCAAGTGATAAATGAATAAAGGGTGTCACAGCCCTTTATTCTTCATCTCTTCTGGGCTGTACAAATGGCAGCAGCCTGTGACAGGGATTGCCATTGAAGGCACTGGATTGTCTTTCAGTGGTTTGTCTCCTGCCAGCTTCCAGCACACACTAATCCCAGATGTCCAGTGAAATCTTCCTCCCATCTTCTCCCAATTACTCAGCCTAATCCTTGCCAGCCTGTAATCAAGCCAGGCAGCCTTGTGAGACACTAATGTGTTCTGTGATTGTAGTTTGCTTCCAGCATTTATGACATTTGCAAAGACAGTGGTGAGTCATGCGAGACAAATGGTTAGTGCTGTCTATTTTTTTATGTATGTATATAATTAGATTTTGCAGCACAAGAGAAAAGAGCCCCTGTCCAGCTTGTCAGGAGAACAATAAAAAGGAAAAAGAAAATTTTCTTTGGCAACTTATTTCAGCCTGACAAGTGCTTTAGATGATAAGTTTCTCTTTTTTTCCTGAGAGTTATACAATAATTTCAGCACTGTTGCTAGAAATACACAACAGAGCCAAGAAACAGGATTGTTGGAAGCAATTAAAATATGGCAGCTATTCAAATAGATTCTGTGTCCTGATACAGCACGTAGGATATGCTGAGTGTTTTCCTCCAGTGGTTTTGTCTGTGGGTGTTTAGTGCTCTCCTCTCTCAGGACACTGTTTTGTGTATCAGTGGTGTCTTTTCTTCCAAGATCAACAAAAGCCTTTGCAACTCCCCTTGGTGGTCTCTGCAACAGATCTCTGGTGTCTGCTCAGTGGGATTTCTGACTAGATTTATAATTTTCTCCATCCCTCACATCCGTCATGGTCTAATAGATAACGCTCAGAACCAGAGGTTTTGCTTCAGACTATGGTGTTGAGTCACTGAGCAGCTTTTGGCAGGCAGTGAAGGCTTAAAAAATGTCCACTCATTTCTGATGACTCAGTTTGAGTGTTTTCATACCTCTTGGGCTTGAATTTTCTCATGGTCTTTGAGAACTCAAAGCACACACTCAGTTGTGCAACCCTGCTGCAAGCCCAGCCCAATCTGGATGCTCAGGAATGGAGGAGCCCATGATTAGAGAGCACTTTGGGGAATGTTATTCCCTGGGTTTCAGTTTAAGGGTAAAAAATACCAAGGTTCCTTCTGGACAAAGGTTTCTGTTTGCACAACATGGGATCCTCAGGTGAAAGTGCCGTGGTGTAAACATGGCAAGGAGTGTGACCATGGTGAAACCCTGACCGTCTGATAACTGGGACATGCCCTGTGCAGGGGAAAACATTTTGCTCAGAAGTGCCCTCAAACTTCTGGGGAGATCTCCCACACAAGTAAAAGTCATCTGCCCAACAGCTACAGGGAGATAAACAAGCCACTTCAGAGATGTGAGCAAGCAATTCCATGAGAATATGCAGCAGATGTGTATCCAGAGTTCCCAGAGAGTCTCCTGATGTCTAACAGCTGGTCCTGCTGCAAAGATCATCATTGCTTTCAGGTAAACCCAGGGACAGTTCCCTGCCAGCCTTGGATACCTCTGCTTGAATTACAGGACTGTCAGCTGGTGAGGGAGGATGGTGATCTGGCAGTATCAGATCTGTCATCCCTCTCTGGGATGAAACACCCAAGGTCTCCCCAGGCAGTGAGGAAGGTTCAGCTGGAATTGCTCACTCCTGTATGGAGTGACACCACAGTGTGGCAGAAGTGCAGCTGCAAAGAGCAACTCAAACATTCAAGAGCACTCAGGAGCTGTCCCTACTGCAAGTCACAAGGCAGAGCTGGGCCATTTCCTTGTCTGAATGTGCTTTTAGAGCTTATGAGCCTCAAACTCTTCTCTAGCTCAAGGGAAAATCCATGGCAGAGCAGAATTTGGACGCAAACTTCATGTCCTGATGAGCTCAGCTCAGTACCTACAGCCCTGCAGTTAAGAGGCTGCCAGCAGAGTTCTGGGCACAGTGACCAGAGGTCCCTCTGCCAAACACACAGGGCTGGTTTGCACCAACAGGAAACTCATGGAGAGTGACAGAAAAAAGGTATTGGAACTCATTTTCATCATCAAGCAGCTTCAAAGGAGTCACAGGCTTCCTAGAGACCAGCCCTCTGCACTGCCCTGCTCTGTGCCAGAGATCACATCTGCATCCTGGACACCTGGAAGGACTGGGCTGAATCCACACTTGGCTGGGAGATGCTGTCTTGGTTTGAACAGACAGGTGTCTGCTAAGGAAGGCAGGAGTCTCCCCTGAAATTGAAAATGTAAACCCCCTCCCTCTGGATTGTTATCATTTTGAAATCAAGGGGCTCTCAGGCAAAGATATGGGAGTAGGAATAACAGCTTTTTATTAGGGAAGAAAAGTAAAAAAAAAAAAAAGAATAAAATAAAAATGCAGTAATACAGAACAACACTGCCAGAGTGAGAACAGGAGCTGCCCCCCTGTGTGTCAGGGTGTTGGTGGCAGTGCCATTCCATGGTGGCTCAGCCCTCCTGCAGTGCCAGGGCTGGCTCTGCTGGAGCAGGGATCCTGGACAAGGCTGGAGTTTTCCTCTGCAGCTCCAGGGCTGCTGGAGATGGGCCTGGGCTCCCTCTGGGAATGCAGGGCAGAAGAAAGCTGAAACTCTGGGAATGCAGTGGGAAAAGGCTGCTGGGCTGTTCCAGGGCAGATTCTATCCAGGTAGGAATGCTTGGCTCCTCCCCTGGGCAGAGCCTCTCCCGATGGGATGATGGAATTTTCTCAGCCATGCAGGGACACTCAGTGGCCATGGACAGCAGAGATCTCCTGGAGGGAGGGTTGGCTGTGGAAGGGATAAAGGAAAAACTGCCCAAAGAACAGCAGAGAACTGCCCCACCTCTGACAGATGGCAAGTAGAACGCACGCTTATCTTTCAATCCAAGAGAGATGCCTGCAGTATTTTAAGGTTTGAGTTTCAAAGATTTAAAGTGTGATTGCTCCTCTTCCTCTCCAAGTTGGATTGATCCAATGACCTCAAATTGCCCTTAAGACCAGAACCATTGGGCATATCCATACAAAATTCCTGATGTGTACAAACACCAGCTCTCATGAGCCAGTTTAAATTTTGAGGATTGGGTTTTTTATTTTTTTTCTATAATTCTATAACTGGATATCCACCTTACTGCCTTGAATTAATGGGTGTGATGATAACAAATGTCTAATAAACTGTCTCAGGCTCCAGTAATTCCCATGGATTTCACCAAGAATGTTTTGGGTCTCTCTAGTTCCCTTGATAGCGGGGAGGATCCTGATTTTTCAGCAGTGTGCCCCAGGCTGCAGTTCAGCTGAGACACACCCAGAGACATAGGGGTGTTTACAGGGTTAAAAGTGTATCAGCATAAACATTGCTGGAAGGTAGTGGGAATACCTGTATTATTTATTTCCAGAATATAAATTGCATACTGTTGAGACAGAAAAAATTAGGAGTTTATACCCCCTACATATCCATTGGGAAGTAGAGAGATGACTTTTGGGGTCTGAGGAGCAAGTGGAAGCAGCACAGAACAGCTGACAATCATTCAGGAGCAATCAATTTAGGAATGATTATGTCAAAGTAGGAAGATCACAAATCCCACCTGAAAAAGAAAATATAAATATATGGAGCCTGATGAAGGAAGAGGGAGAGAGAATTTTTCAGGTAGAACTCATCAAGCACAAGAAGTGCCTCAGCCAGTGCAGCACATAAGACATTGACAGAGCACAATCAGGGAGCACAGCAGGGATGGTGTGTGCAAGGAGCTTCCCTGCCTGGCTGATGGTTGAGCATTCCCACAGGATCAGGTGCAGCGTGCCAGGGCAGCCTGGCACCCAGCACAGCCCGCAGCCACCTGGGGCTGCCACCAGAGTGGCTAGCAAGCACCTCCAGAGGCTTCTGCCCAGAAACCCTGACAGTCAGCAGCCCTAGGAAAGAGCTGTTTAACAGTCCAGACAGCTGTTTGTGCAGTTCCACACCTGGCCAGATAAAGACAGACAGGAAAGCAAATGCTCCTTTCCTCCTCCTCCTTCTTCTCATGCTGCTGCCTTAAGAAGGGGCTGGAGAAGAGGCAGCGCTGTCAGGACAGGCTGCCCCTCAAGAGGCAAAGGAAAACACCAAACCTGCCACTCCTGTGGGCCTGTTTGCCCAATGCCATGTGGTTTACAGGTCTGTTTTGTCCATTATTCGCTGTGCATTTTGTAAATCTCTGTGCATGGTAGGGTTATCATCTGCCACTGCTGAACCACGAGGTCTAAACCCCACCAAGTTTCCTTGTATCCTTCTACTTGGCAACACAACACCTTGATCTGAGCTCCTTCCCTCATTCCCAAGGGATTTAACAATGCTGCCCAAGTGGCCACCGAGTGTAAACGAAGCCTCAAACCATTCCTGAGAATTCCAGCCCCTGCACCACCTTATTTGCCAGTGTATTGGTTTGAAAAGCCAAGTGTCTGCTAAGGAAGGCAGGAGCCTCCCCTGAAATGGAAAATGTAAACCCCCTCCCTCCAAATTGTTATAATTTTGAAATTCTCAGGCAAAGAGATGGGAATAGGAATAACAGTTCTTTACTATGAAAATTAAAAATACAAATGCAATAGTACAAAGAAACAAGAAAAAAACCCCACTGCCAGAGTGAGAACAGGAGCTGCCCCCCTGTGTGTCAGGGTGTTGGTGGCAGTGCCATTCCACGGTGGCTCAGCCCTCCTGCAGTGCCAGGGCTGGCTCTGCTGGAGCAGGGATCCTGGACAAGGCTGGAGTTTTCCTCTGCAGCTCCAGGGCTGCTGGAGATGGGCCTGGGCTCCCTCTGGGAATGCAGGGCAGAAGAAAGCTGAAACTCTGGGAATGCAGTGGGAAAAGGCTGCTGGGCTGTTCCAGGGCAGATTCTATCCAGGTAGGAATGCTTGGCTCCTCCCCTGGGCAGAGCCTCTCCCCATGGATGATGGAATTTTCTCAGCCATGCAGGGACACTCAGTGGCCATGGACAGCAGAGATCTCTTGGAGGGAGGGTTGGCTGTGGGAGAGATAAAGAAAAAACTGCCCAAAGAACAGCAGAGAACTGCCCTAGCTCAGGTGATAACAGAATACACAGCCCCAGCCACATTTTGAAACCCAGGACAGCCAGTCTAAAGAGCTGTACCTCTGTCTGCATAAACGGCTCCACTACTTCTCAAATTTTTTAAGATCAAGCTGCTTGTGATATGCAAAAGGCTCTGAAATGTACATTTCCTATTACTCTCCTTGTTGTAAAGGTCAGAAAGCAAAACAAACTGCATTTTCCCTCATTCCTCCCTTTCCAGGTACCATTGAAAGCATAATGTAAAACCAGAGCCCCAGCAATCCATGAGATGACATCCCAGGAATCCAGGCTTGGCAACATCCTTGAATTTCCCATAAATGTTAAATTTTGGCAAGGTTTTTTCTGATGGTTTGTGACATGCTGGCAGGTGAATTGATCAGAGATGACATTAATATGAGTGGCTGACACAGCATTTGCAGCACTCTGTCCAGACCACTTCTTCTTGCTGCTCTCTCTCTCCTCTGTCATTTCTTTTGAGATTGGTGCTTTGGAAGAGCTGCAGGCCTCTGCTGTTATTCTCTGCTCCATAAAATCTCAATTACTGGGGTCTGACAGCCTGCCTGTAATCCAGGAGGACAAAGAAGGGCCCAGCCAAAGGAAAGCCAGGACCCAGCTGTGCCACCTCTGGTACCACAGCCCCTCCCAGCCCCCAGGAAAGGGCAATTAGCGCTAATTAGGGAAAGAGGCAGCTTCCTTTGGGGCTTGGGGACTGGTTTTTACTGTGAATTCAAGGGAAATAGAGGAGGAGAAGGGGGTTTTGGCAAGGCCAGGTGCTGGTGCTGAACCTGAGTGGATCAATCCAGGCTAGGGGGGGGGAACAGACCGACAGCAGCCCTGGCAGAAAGGATTGGGGGTGCCCGTCCAGGGCAGGGGGGTTGGAATTACATGCCCTTGAAAGGTCCATTCTGTGCTTCTGTGAAAAAGTGTGTTTTAGGAAGGTTCTGTCAAAAAAAAAAACAACCCAAAAAACAAAACCCACCATAAAATAGATATTATTAAAAGTCACAAGTTTTTTCTTGTTTCTGCAGTTTATTTATTATGCTTTTAATATCTATAAATAAAACCAATTTAATATGGAAACAAAAATATATGTAAACAAAAAATATAGACAAAAACAAAACCCACCATAAAATAGATATTATTAAAAGTCACAAGTTTTTTCTTGTTTCTGCAATTTATTTATTATGCTTTTAATATATTAATATGATACAAAATATAATTGACATAAAATGTGCATATAATATATACACTTTAATTCTATTTGTTGATGTTTGTTTGTCAGCAGACAGAGAAATAAAAGAGCTTGGTACAAGCTTTTAAATAAAACTTCTACCCCTTTGCTTATCTTCCCTGGTCAGATGCTCCTGTTTGGTTCAGTGGTACTAATGGAGTGAGGAAGGAGATCAGAAAGTGGCTTCAAGAGCTCAGCTTCCAGAGAGGCTGGTGAACCTTTCCTTCAGGTTTGAAAATTGTTCTTTTTGATCAGAAACAAAATATTTTGCTCAAATTTCAAGTTTTTAAAAAACCTTTTAAAATTAAATGTAAAATAGAAGACAACTTTAAACACAGTAATTTAAAATATTTACATTGAAGTTGTCAAAGCTGATTTTTTCATTAACACATGGAAGCTTATTTTGACTGAAGTAATGGAATCAATCTAACTTCACAGAAAACTCTGGTTCACACATTACTTATTTCTCCTGCTTCACAGAAAATATTTTGTTCTTATTAAAGGAAAATACAGGGATGAGGGCGTGTTTGGCTGTGACATCTTTCTTTCTTTCTCTCTTTCTTTTTATTTTCTCTCTTTTGCCCTTCCCTTCCCAGAGTGGAAAATCTATAATTTAAAGTATTTTCAATTAAAGATTTTATGTTCAAAGGGCAATCTGCTATTTCTGAAGCAATAAATATGACACAGAATGATCCAAACACGCTCTTCCACCACAGTTTGGTTGTTGATGTCACAGACAAGCCTGAAACCAGGAGCTCAGCTATTCCAGGGAGACAACAGTAAATCTGAGTTTCTTTACTTCCCACCAACCCTGATCAAGAGATTTCCTTTCCACACCCATTGAAAAAATTCTCCAGTGTCATTTTTGGTGGTGGGTGAAGCCAGCATTCAAAACCTTTGCACCAGTCTTTGGAAAGCCAGCGGGAAAGGGGAGCGAGGTGCTGATGGCAGCAATTGGGTGCGATGAGCTGATGCCTGTGAGCGGGATTTGGGGCTTGTTTTAGGACAGGAGCCACGGCCGAGGGTTTCACCCGCCCTTCTGTGTGTGTGACATTCACCCCAGCAGCCAAGGACCAGGTTTTTACACCCGTTCTTGCCGAGTTCATTGTGTGCCGGCGGAGCGGTGCCGCTCCCTCCCCGAGCCCGGGCCCGCAGCTGGGACCGGGACTGGTCCTTCCCGGCAGCCCGTCCAGCCAGGCTGTCCCACCTAAAAATCCACCTAAAGAGCCCGGTTCCCAAAATCCAACACCCACCATCCCAGCCCTCCCCGGCTCGGGGACAAGGCAGAGAGGGGCTGGGCAGGTGACATTCACCAACCTCGTGCCACACGTTCCTCTTCCAGCCCGGGATTTTTCGGGTTTTTCCGTTTAGTTTATGAACAAAAGGCCCTGTTTGGCAACGGGGGAGCCAAACCCACGGAACGCCTCTTATTTTTTATTGTTCTTTTCATGCATCAGGTCGCCGTGTGCCCGTAGCTGCCGAGGGGGAGTGGGAAGGGCTGGTTTGAAAGCAGGAACGAAGAGGGCAGCGTTCCCACGCGGAGCCGCGCATCCAGAGGGAAGGAAGGAAGGTTTCCCGGGGAGGAGGAAGGTTTCCCAGAGGGAAGGAAGGAAGGTTTCCCGGGGGGCAGGAAGGATTCCCAGAGGGAAGGAAGGAAGGTTTCCCGGGGGGCAGGAAGGATTCCCGGCTGGAGCGGGGAGGAGCGGGCGCTGCGGGGCGGAGGAGGGACGGGGGCGGCTCCTCCGCCCGCCTCGGTAAGTGCCGCCGGCGGAATCCCCATCCTCACCCGCATCCCCGGGCAGATCCTGACAGCCTGCCCCGGGCGGGGCTCCCCGCGGGCCCGGCTGCCGCTCCCCGCTCCGGGTGGGACCCCCTCCACTGCAGGCTCCCCCGAGGCACGTCCTGAACCCTGTGCCCGAGGGACATCCCCTTCAAACACGGTCCCCCCCCTCAGGAAGGGTTCCCCCCTCTTCTTCCCCACCTCCAAGGCAGATCCCCCCGCGGGCAGGACCCCAGCCCCTCCCCGGGCTGATGCAGATGGGCAACACAGCATCCTCGGCCTTTTGCTCTGCCTGGGGCCGGGGGTTTTGCTGCCCTGGGGGTTGGCGCTTTGGCCCCAGAGGTTTGGGGGTTTGACCCCAGGAAGGGCGGATTTGGCACCCCGGGGCTGTGGATTTGCACCCCGGGGGTAGTGCCTTTGTACTCAAGGGTTTGGGGCTTTTTGCACCTCAGGGTTTGGGGTTTTTGCACCTCAAGGGTCGGGGGTTTGCTCCCCAAAGGGTGAGGGTTTTGCCTCCCCAGGGTTTGGGTTTTGGCACCCCGGCTCAGTTCCTCACCGAGGTGCCGGTGAGCACTCCAGTGTTTGCAGCGCGGGTTTAACTTCGCCTTGAGTTTCACGGCTGCGATGTCGCTCCGGTGTCCCCTCTGTCCCCGGGGCGGGCGGCGGCTGCCGGGCTCGCTGTGGCTGTGCAGGAGCGTTCCCGTCTGCCGGGGGGCGATCCCGCTCCGCTGTGCCGGCTGTGGGTGAGGATTCCGTGTCCCGCTGCGGGGCAGGAGCCAGCAGCTTCAGGCAGCCGGGCTGGGAGCAGCTCCGAGGGGAGCGGTCCGGGCTCCCTGCAGCCGGGAAACAGCTCCGGGCTCGGGGACGCCGCTTCAGCCGCCGGTTCCGAAGGTAAGGATATGGTGTTTTGTTGTGTTTTACTGTGTTCTACTGTGTTTTACTGTGTTCCCAGCCCCGCGGCTCTCAGAGAGGCTGTAGGAGTGCAGGTTTGGGGGTGGAAAGAAATCGTGCCCGTGGAATGCTTGTCCTTCCAACGGGAAAGTTGGATAGAGGGAGGGAGGGAGAAGGAAAGTCAGTGCAGAGGTTCTCTCGCCCCTCGAGTGCCTGCTGTACCGACGGAAGCATCCCCAGGCATCCTCCCACTCCTTTATCACCACCCACAGCCTTCCACAGTTTGCGGCAAATTGCTCGCACTCTTCAGCAAGCTGTTGCAGTTTTCTCGTGGGGAGGAGGAGGGAAAGGTGAGTGAGGTCCTGGGGCAGGCGTTGTTCCCTGCTGCCGTGTGCCGGTTTGTGCCTGATCCAGCAGAGCCTGGCAGCAAGTAATTCCCGGTAATGTAGTTTGTATTTCCAGTTTTCATCATTCCTCTAAGATTTTAAAGTGCAGTCGGCCTTGAGATTGCAGAGCTTTTTTTCTTTCCCCTCCCTTGCCAACAAAATATGCCTTTTACCGATGAAATTAACCTTTAGCTTGGGATTTGTCTGCTGAATAAATTAGGTCAAACTTTCTGGATATTAAAGGGGAACAGGAATGGTGGAGTCGCTTTGCTCAGGCAGCCTCAGAGCAGAATCCAGCCCACCAGTTTTTTGAAAGGAAGTAAAACCATAATATCAAAAAAGAACTGTGCAAACCCTAAGGCATCAGAGACCCCAGGAAACCTGGGAAGATCACAGTACAACTGGGCATTTATCCCTTTGGCTTAAGGGGGCTCTCACAGGAAAGACTGAATGACTGATGCTGTAGAAGGACTCTGGGCTATCTCAGCAGTGTAACCACACGGGCTGCTGCAGCTCTCAGGAGTCTTCAAAAGCTCCAATATTTTAAGCTGAAGTGCATCCCTGGGAAAGATGGCTTACCCTGCTTTGTCCCAGTAATTTCCACAAGAGGTTAAGATGGTATCACCCCCTGCTTTCCTGTGCTGGCAACTCTCCAGGTGATTTGAGAGCAGCACTTTTTAGTTAACTTACTCAGTTTAGCACACTTTGGATAAAGGTTGGCTTCTCAGTCAGAGGCAAAAGGATCCAGTCATCCACCCTGGGCTGCTTGGCTGTGACAGGGACTGTGGATGAGCTTCCAGGGACTCTGCCAGGGGAGTCAGGAGCAGCAGGATCCTGTTGTCTGCACCCTGAATTAGAGTTCTAACTCAAACCTGAAGTTTCAAGAATCCATCATCCCATGTTTTTATTGCTGGAGTAATGGATGCCAAATAAAGACAGCATTATCTCCAGTCCCTCAGCCTCTGTGTTGAAAAAAAGAAAAAAAAAAAACATGACAAAAGAGTGTTTCTCTAGTGTTTTGTGAGTGTGGGCACATGTGCCTGCTGTTTCTGTGCACTGTCACACTCCTGGATGTGTCTGCATTCAGGAGCCTGCTGTGAGTTTTTCACTGGAGAAAACCTTTTAACCCAGGCTGGTGGCTGGGATGGCACTTGAGGAGCACAGAGAGCTGGCAAAGAGGAATTCTAATAACCGTGTTCTAATTCTGCTCAAAGTTTGAGAGTGGTGTGTGTTCACAGAGCAGTGTGAGTAATGATCTGCTTTAATTGGAGTCGTTCTAACACTGGTACAAACTTAATGACTGTGTGGGAACAGTCATTCTTTGCAGGAAGGTGTGACTTCAAAACCTTCTTGTCTTAGTGTTGCATCTAAAAAACCCAAATAATTAATCCAAAATTCTCGTCTATCATTCTCATCTACCCATGAACAAAAATTTGACAGTGATTTTTTTAAAACCTGAAGACCGAATGTTTTAAACTTTAAAATTTGACAAAGTTTTTTTTTTTTTCTTAAAAAAATTGATTTTTCATCAAACCTGATTTTTTGCTGTTTGTGCCTTAGGAGCCTATCCTAATGCTGCATGCTCTCCTGGGAGAACCTGGGGCTCACTGGGTGCTACTCAGTGCTTAACCTGGTTAGGAGTCAGCTCCAGGTGGGGTCAGAGGGCATTTTCCAGGTCTTGTCGAGGTACCAGGGGTGTGAGGACAGCAGCAGGTGTGGGAGATGAGATGGAAGATGGCTGTGGAGCAGGAAATGGCCCTTGCAGAGGCAGCTTCTGGAGCCTGGCTCCTGTGTGGCCATGCGCCGTGCCCACGTGGATTTTCCACCCGTGTCTGTGTGATTTCCCACCTGTGTCCATGTGGATTTCCCACCCATGTCTGTGTGATTTCCAACCTGTGTCCACGCGGATTTC
>VWZV01005695.1:97310-150401 GCA_013397155.1 Irena cyanogastra | reverse complement strand
CCACGTGGATTTCCCAGCCGTGTCCGTGTGATTTCCCACCCATGTCTGTGTGATTTCCCAGCCGTGTCCACGTGGATTTCCCAGCCCTCTGTCCCCGAGCTGTCTGTGTGGAACAGGCAGGGAGAAGAATGCCCTGAGCAATTCTTTCTGCCAGGAAATGTGGCTGCATTGAAATCCAACTGTTCCACAGGAGCCCCTCCAGTCTGATGACACCCTCAGTGGAGCTGTGAGAAAGAATGGCACAGATTATCCTCTTTCCTGTCAGTTATGGGAGAGCTGCAGACTGGATTTTTTATTTTATTTTGTTTTTATGGGGTGTTACCAGGATGTGGAATGCTGTCCAAGGAGCATTTTCATCAGGACTGAGATACTTAAGACACCCTGCAGACTTCTAGCAGTGTTGACCCGGGGGGCTGCCTGAGGTAATGTCCAAAAAACTTGCTTGTTCTCAGTGCTGGAGGAGCAGGAGAGCTTCATGTCTCAGCCAGTGACTCCCAGCTCCAGTGAGGATGAGCTTTCCTTCTTTATTTTTTTCTTTTCTAGAAAGCTTGAGTCTTCTCCTAATTTTGTGTTTAACTTTTTATTTTTTACTTGAAAGGAAGGAAACCACTAAATCCAGCAAATAAATAGAAGTCAGGGCACAGAGCTGAGGATTTTGAAGGAGGAGTAGGTGCACGAGCACACGATAACATCCAAGGACAAGGTCACTATTGCTTTCAGAAAATGCAGGCCAGCTTCACTGGTGGGTAGGAATGCTTGGAAGAAGTCAGCAGGTGGAAAAGAAACACCTGGGTGGTGTAGGCTGCTTGGAATTCTGAAAGGTTTTCAAAATAGTCCTCCATGGTGGGGGCTTTTAAGGACATGTTATAGTCCTGAGTCAAGAAGGAAGTTCCCTGTGTGGAAACCACTTGTCTGAAAGGTGACATGCAGGAGGGATAAGTGCATGGGAGTTACAGAGAGGCCAGGGATGCCCTTTTCAGGGATAGGGGCCGGGATGTGTGAGGTTCTAGAAATCGTGAATCATGGAGAGGTGATATTTACGGGCAGAAGAAAGTTTAACCAGGACATGAAGGATAATGACTGACTTAATGAAGTGAAAAAAAGTTTTTATGAGACTCATTGAGCATTACAGTGGAAGAAAGAATTCAGCTGTGGAGTGATGGGGTTTTGAAAAGATGGAGAAAACTTAATTTCCTATTTTCCTGCTATTTTCCCATCTAAAGCAGTGGACTCTGAGCTCTTGCTGCTGCCCAGGGACAAGAGCTTTGGATGGCCACAGCCCAGAGGAAAGGGCAGCTCAGAGCCACTCAAATCAGCAAATGATGTCAGGGATGGTGGTGGAAGGGGAGTAGGACAGAGCAGAGATTGTGCCCTTGGGTAAATCCACAGAGCATTCCTCTTGGAGGTTGTTTGGGGTTTTGGTCCCTGTGAGGAATGAGCGAGCTGGCATGTGAGGAGGGAGCTGGTGGGGTGTGACAGGGGCTGAAGAGCCCACCAGAGGCACTGAGGAGTGGAGGGGATGGGCTGTGTGATGTCTCTTCCAAGGCAAGGACCAGAGGCATGGAATGAAGCTGGGGCAGGCTCAGAGCAAGCAGAGAGAGCTGAGCCACGGAAGTTGTTGCTGTAGGAGGTGATGGATGCTGAAAGTTTGCTGGGGAAGCAGGACAATTTCTTGATTCAGAAATCATTGAAACCATCTTAAGAGGAAATTCTGGATCATAGGCTGATCCAGAGATGGATCAGATCCCAACAAAGAGATGTTGGGAACATTTTGCTGCCCTGTTCTTACACTCCACCTAAAACAAATCTGGCCCCTGTGAGATGAGGCAAGCTGGGCTGCAGAGATGTTATCCAGGCCCACCCTCACACTGCACTCAGTAGGATGCCCTGGAAATGTGGGATTGACCTGAGGGCACTGTGGAAGCAGATCCCAGTCACAGAACAAGTGATGATATTTAAATATAACAATTTGTCATTGGGAAATATTTCTATAATTTTCTTTTCCCCATAAGTTTTGTCTTTGTGCTCCCTCAGCTACACCAGTGAGCTTTGAACTGCTGGAGTTTTTGCAGGGCATCATTCCCACCTTCCCACCTGCCTGTGACACCACTCGGTCAAAGTCTGGGATCTGAGCTGTGGACACAAGCATATGGATTTCCTCAATGGAAAAATCCCCAATTGAGGAGTCAGGAGCATCACCTCCTGTCTGGGCACAGAGGGAACATGAGCCTGGGGTCAGGGCTGAGCCTGGGGTCAGGGCTGCACCTGAGACACCTCAGTGTGATGATCTTCCAACCCAAACCCTTCTGTGACTCCAGGATTCTGCTCCTGTGCAGCTGCTGGCAGCCCTGCTGGGCCATTCCGACTGGAGGATGGAGCTGCCCACTGTGGTGGTAGAAAACCTTTAAACTTCAGAGTCTGAAAAAGCACCAGGACAAGCCAGGGCACAGCACAGACTGAACAGTGGGGTCATGGAAGCAGCCAGCCTGGGCAAACAGCCCCAACTGGTCTGGGGGTGGCGAAGATGATAATGAGAATATAGAACCACAGAATGGTTTAGGTTGGAAAGGACCTTAAAGATCATTGAGTTCCAGCCCCCACATTATGTGGACTTGGCCTGCTGTTCAGTGAGATTTAGCCCAGCTGCTTTAATTTTTAATTTCAGTTGTTTTCTTTTCCTCTCTCTGCTCTCAGTACATTTCTATTTTTTTTTCTGGTTTCATGCTTCATCTGGTGATGCATTTTCATTCACAGGAGGGCTTTTAATTGCTGTGAAGGACTTCAGTCAATGCTTCACATTTATCCTCACTCTCAGGATTTCAGACACTTTTAATGGGCTGGTAACCCGGGACACAGACACAGCAGGGTGTGTGGATTTTTCCTGGAGCAAATGAAGCATAAATATTATTTCCATCCTCCCTTTCCCACACCTACAAATCGCCATCGAAGTAATTCTGGTTCTCCCCTTTTGTCTCGTGCAGGTTTTAACAGTGGGAAGATGCTGACGGACAGGAATGAATCCTGGCTCTCTAATTTCTCCTCTGCTGCCTCCTCCTTTGCAAGGGGAGGGCTGGGGCTGCAGGATGTGCTCCTTGGGCTTGTCCTCACCCTCATCGACGTGGTGACCCTGCTGGGAAACACCGTGGTGTTCCTGTGCCCCGTGGTGGAGAAGAGGCTGCGCACGGTCACCTACATGTTCATCATGTCCCTGGCCGTGGCTGACTTCCTCGTGGCCTGCCTGGTGATGCCCTTCAGGTGAGGAGAGCCTGGGGGGTGGGAGCACAGGAGGACAGATGTCCTTGCTCCCAGCTCTGCACCCACTCGTGGAGCAGGGCTGGGGTTCACCTGCTGGGCTCTCCAAGGGGCTGAGCCGTGGGCTGGTGGCTGCATGTGCTTCCCTGTCTCTGCTCTTCCCTTACAATGCATGGAGACACAATTCCCAAGGGTGTTCTTCCTGTTGGCCACACAGGGACTCTGATCTGAACTTGATTTCCAGCTTCGTACGTGGAGCTCCAGTCGCTGAGCCCCCTCTCCCAGGGCTAGCCCTGCACATGGAATGAAAGGAATTTATTCAGTATAAGCAGAGTAATTTAGGCTTCCCTGATATTTCATGGAGGAAGAGGCTCTTGAGAGGGCAGGAGTCCCTGCACGAGGTTTGTATTTATAGGAGCTTCACTCCCTGGCTAAAGCAGAGAAACAAAAGCAGAAAGCAGCTGGCTGGTGATCCTGGCTGTCCTGTCCTGCAAAGCAGCCATAGGTTTGTGGAAGTCAGGGAGCTGCACCTTATTCTGAGTTCATGGAGCAACAGGAGGAAGATGAATTCTTTTCATGTTCTATGCTTCAGTTCTCATGGGGCTGCCTATTCCTTTGAATTTGGCACTGAAAAATACTGTCCCTACAAGCAATTACAAACTGAGTTAAAAGTTCATGGCATCAGACGAAAAAACCCAGTTAATGATGTTCTTTTAGAAAATATTGCTGCTAACTTAAACTCTACGCTGGATGAATTTTAAGTTCAGGTTCTGAAATTACAGAACCATAGTGTATTTTGGGTTGGCAGAGGCTTTAGGGGTCCTCTGATCCAAGCCCTGCACTGAGCAGGGACACAGGCAACTGGAGCAGGTTGTTCAGAGCTCCATCCAACCTGGCTTTGAACACTCCCAGGGATGTTGCAGCCACAGCATCTCTGGGCATCCTCACTGTAAAAAATTTCTTCCTCCTATCCATTTTGAATCTAGTTTTAGTGATGTTTTACTTGAGCAACAAAAATTGCAAAGGGGAGCAAAGATCAGAGCACAGTTGGTGCTTTGTGCCCCTCCTGAATGTCCTGGTGCTGCCTGGTGGGAAGATCTGGATCTGCCAGCTCCTGCTGGGCCACGTGCTCAGGGTTGGACCCTGCTGGCTCCATCAGCCTTGTCCAGCCCTGCCAGCACCGTGGCTGCTGTTTCACACTTCCCCACTGCTTTGGCTTCACATCTACGTTGCTCTTTTGGATTTCAGTTTGCTCCTCAGTTGGCAGGTTACGATGTGCCAAAGGGAAGGAAAAGAAATTATCTTAGGAGGCAGTTTGGCTCAGGAAAATGTGACAGAAGAGAAAAACAAATTTGTCCTTGGTGTCTTAGTTTCGTAAGAGTAAGACTTTTGTTTTGCTCCTGGCTTGGCTGGTTTGCAGGAGTGGTTCAGCTGAGCTTACCTGAGTACTCCAGCCAGTCTGTCATTTCCAGGCTGAATATTTCCAGCTATTCTTTTCCTCTGCAAGCAGAAGGGCAAGGCAGGGGTGACTGCCTTGTGTGGGTTTCTTTGGCTTTTACTGCTCCTTCTTATCCAGCATCATTTCCAAGCTGCAGAGACTTTTTACCTCGGAGAAGAGGGGTCAGGCATCCATTACCCCATGCTGGGAGGATGCTGCAGCTCAGGTGCATCCCACCAGATGTGTGCAGGTGAGAACTGGGCACCTGCTCACCTGGCATCTGTGTGCAAGGGTTCCTGACAGCAGCACATCTCCTTCTGAGGGGCCAGGGCACACCACAGGCTCTGCAGCATCTCTGGGGGTAAGGGGAGCTCTGAGGAATGGCAAAGCAGCACCCAAGCCCAGTACTGAACCCGTGCTCCAATTCTAATGCCTCATTTCCCCTCTGTGAACGAGCCAGGAAACCTTTCCATGAGTGTGCTTGGGACCCTCCATGCTGCCCGAGCTGTAGGGACAGGCTCTGCTGCAGTTTGCTTGGATTTTTGCATGGAATCCCACACAACAAAGAGCTGCTGAGAGCTGGGACCCTTCAGCAGCACTGCACCCACTTACAGCAGTTGCTGTGCTCTGGAACAACCTTCACACGTCGATTTAGTGAAGTGGTGCTGATGAGATGTAGATCAGGCATTGTTTTCTGACATCAGATTGAATCTTTCCCCCTTGCTGGACACCTGAGCACTGCAGCTCAGCAGCCCTGAGCTCACTGTATTTTACTAGCAAGCTGGGAAGTTACAGGATAATTAAAGCTTTGCAGGATTAAGGAGTTACTCATCAAATTCACTCACAATGGTGATTTCAGCAGCACCCTGGGAGCTGCAGAAAGCTGGAGAAAGAAAGGAGAAGCAAATGGCATCTCACTGAATGCTATAGAAACATGCATCAGCCTTCCTACAGCTGCCATATGCTCCTTCCTTCACTGCTCACTTCTCACAGCCCCTCTTGACTTTGTTAGAAATATTCTTAGTACTGTGTCTGCTTTTGCTGGTGTGTTTGCCTTGCTGAGGCATTTGTGAGCCATGTAACGTACAAGCTGCATGGGCTTCCTCCTAGGATGTTGTTGTTTTGTATTTTTTTAACCAAGAGTGGAAATCCTGTCTGGTTTTGAAGCATTTGATTGGATGTGAAGTGAGTTTCTTGGCGATGTCCCATGCCCCAGGAATTGGGGAGAAATCATTAAAGACTGTGCTGTGTCAGGCACTGGGAAAATGCTGTGATAAAGCTATGTAGATGTAAATTTGGGGAGCTTTGTGGGGCAAAGCACCTCTCTCAAGGCACTTAGGCTGCAAGAAGCACAGGTTTGCTGTTGTTCAGTCATGCTCTAGCTGTGGGGTTGCTCATTTCTCGGGTTGTGCTTGGAGGATGAATCCCTGCTGTCTGAGCTGCGTGCCCATCTTTGGTACCTGTGTGACAAAATACAGCATTACCTCAGCACAGTCATAAGGAAAGAGTCACAGAATGGTTTGGGTTGGAAGGAACCTTAAAGACCATCTTGTTCCAGCCCTGGGCAGGAACACCTTCCCCTAGACCAGGCTGCTCAGAGCCTCACCCAGTCCAGCCTCATACACCTGCAGGGGCTGCACAAAGAGCCCCTCCAGCTCTGATTTCCACCTGTTTTCTCTGCCAGCATCATTTACGAGGTGACAGGGATGTGGCTGTTTGGGAAGCTGTTCTGCAAAGTCTGGATCTCCTTCGACGTCATGTTCTGCACCGCGTCCATCGTCACGCTGTGCTTCATCAGCCTGGACAGGTACTGCTCCGTGGTCACCCCCTACCACTACTCCAGAAGGATGTCCCGGGGCAGGTGAGTGCAGTGGCTCCTCATTTTGGGGCCCTCCAGGCTGTCACTTGGCCGTGCCCTACATTGCTCTGAGGCTGAAGGAGCTGTTGACAGGTGCTGCCCAGAAGCGGTGATGTGGAGAAAGGAACTTCCACTGTTTGAAACTGCAGAAAATGCTTAATGTGGTGCAGGAGAGGACAAGGAGGATGCAGCTGAGGGGCGGATGGTGCTCCTGGGAGAATATTTTTTGGGCTAAGAAAGGGTTGCAAAATGGGGTAGAAAGCTGTGATATGGGCTGAGTTGGACCTACAGGTTTTTCCCTGTGCAGTCACTTCACAGGCGTTTCATAGAATCACAGAACTGCTTGGGTTGGAAGGGACCATAAAGATTACCTCATTCCATCCCCATGCTGTGAGCAGGGACTTCACCCTAGACAATCATCAGCACCTTCCACTAGACCAGGCTGCTCGAGCCTTGGCCTTAAACATTTTCAGACATGGGGAAGGACTTTGAAGAGCTTCTAAGGACTAGGTGAGAGGAGACCCAGAAGGATGCATGTACCAGTAGTCTTCCCTCTCTAAAGTGGTATTCAGGAAAAACAAGGAGAGTTTCTGAGCTCCCGTGAGGGTTTCATGTGAAAGGCTGAAACGAGGACTGCAAGGTGGGGAAAATCATCTGAGGGTGGGCAGAGAAGACATTGCAGCAGTGGAGTGCTTTACAGGGTGGGTTCAGGCTCTTCTAGGCATGTTTTTCCCACTGTCGCTCTTGCTGTGTGTGATTTGTGGATCACAGACAAAGAGAGGAGGGGGCCGTGTGGCCCCCCTTGCAGATTCTTTCATCTGGTTTCCATCAGCTCCATCCTCATCAGGCGCCAGAGGGTGAGATAATAGCCAGATACTGAAGCTGAAAGCAAAAATATCTATGTGCTGTTGTTTCAAATACTAACAAACATCTTCTGTAAAACCTTTCCTTGTTTTTTCTCAGCCAGCTCTGAGCACTCCTTAAGCTGACCCCAATTCCGTCGACTACAGACCAATTACCCAGTTGTTAGAGATACGCAAGTCTGGACTTGTTATAGTCCAGCTTTTTCCCTTCTCCACATCCTGCTGGACTGCTCAGCAGCGATATCCCACACAGGTTACCATGGGGATTGAATCGTACTGTTGTTCTCAACCCAAAATTACTCAGACCCTCCCTCCCCTCTGCATCTCTTTCCTTTTGCAGATGCATCGTGATGACCTGCACGGTCTGGGTATATTCCTCCCTCATCTCCTTCCTTCCCGTCATGCAAGGCTGGAATGAGATCCCCGGGGTGGACTTTGATGCGGGCAGAGAATGCATCTTTGTCACCAACTGGGTTTTTGCCATTGTGGCTTCTGCCCTGGCATTCTTCCTCCCCTTCATGGTCATGTGCAGCATGTACTTCTTCATCTACCGAGCCTCCCGCCTCAAGGCCACCCGCATCGTGTCCCAGACGCTGGAGATCCACTACCACCCCAACAGCAAGCGGCAGAACCACCTGCAGCTGGAGAACAAGGCCACGAGGACCATCAGCATCATCATCTCCGTGTTCGTGCTGTGCTGGCTGCCCTACTTCGTGCTGAACGTCTGGCTGGCGGCCAGGGGCACCGACTCCACCAGCACCGTGCTGCTCGGCACCTTCAAGATCATCACCTGGCTGGGGTACTGCAACTCCACCATCAACCCCCTGCTCTACGCCTTCCTCAACAGGGACTTCCAGCACGCCCTCAAGAAGCTGCTCCTTTGCAGGCGCAGGTCTCAGGTGGACGTTGGAGAAGACATGGTTTCCATAGCCACGTTTTCCAAGACTGCTCCAGACCTGGAGCACAGTGTGACGGCGCCCAACGGTGCCCTGAAGGGCAAGCCCAAGTCTTAGGGATTCAGGATCAGTCGCTGGAGGTGGTGATACAGAAAGCGCTGGAGCACATCCCAATGGAAAAACAAAGGGTAGGAGAATAGGGGAAGGAGGGGCTGGAATATTACAGCTGGGGACAATACAGCAAAGATGCATTTCTTCACCTTCCACAGACAGTTTCAATAACAAGGAACTCAGCTATTTTAGGGGCAATTTGTTATATATTAATGGAACTAATTAATTCCTGGATAATTATTTTTCTAATGAGCATTTTCTAAGACAAATTCAACCTTCACGTTGGGTTAAAAAAACCAAACCAGTATGGTATAACGTGACCTTACACTTGTGCACACCCTGGTGATCTGTGTCAGGTGGGACAGTGCTTCTCATTGAGCTACTGTAGCTTCTCATCTCGAAGTTTCATTACAGATTTGACCAGTTTTAATAACTCCACGTGTGCCAGTCATTGTATGGGAATTAGAGGATGGATGTGCTCGCTTCCTAAAGAGGCACCACTCTGCAGCCTGGGCTATTGCTTAGGGTTCAGCTCACTGGCTTCTGCAACATATGGATATTCAGAACTTTCCATGGCCTTCTGTGAATTATCTGTGAGTTTCCTTGTTAATTCTGGAAGAGGACATTCCCTGTGGCAGACCCTGGAGATGACAAAGAGTTGCTGTAACACCAGGAGCAATGCAGTTTCAAAGCTACAGGTGGCTGACACCATCTGAAGATGGGATGTGAATAGGAATTATTACTTGTGTGTACACTGTGGTATCTATGACAGAGACATTAAAAATCATGATAAATGGAAGTAATTGTTTTTACTACTCCCAAGTGCTTGTCCGGACTTCCAACAGCACTGTCTCCCTGCAGGAAAGCCACAAGTGCCTCACTGAAGGGTTACTCTGAAAAAGTAGCAGGGGACTGTCCTCAGAGGGAGCAAAATGCAATAGGACCTGCCTGGAGCAGCTGAGCTACTGAAGATGCCAGCACAAGGGTCAGGAGTTCTCTCTCAAGAAAAAACAGCCCTGAGCTGGGGTTCACCAGTGGCTCTTGTGTGAAATGACTCTCCATGGAGAAGGCAAGGTGTTCCAGACCCTACGACTCCAGCAACAACATGGAAGTGGTAAATAACTACACCTTATTCTGGGGGAAGCAGCCCGTGGGCACAAGGGTGGACAGGGCAGAAATCCTGCTGCTGCCACCCAGATAATTCCGATAAAACAGACAAGGAATGGGGCTCCATTCCCAAGAGCTATGGGGGAGGAAAGGAGCTGAGGGATAGGCAGCATCCTGTGAAAGAACGAGACAGGACCCTGACGCTGCAGAGCACAGCAGAACCCAGGCCAAAGCTCCTTTTGCAGGGCTGTGAGCTCCCAGCTATCCCAGTTTGGGTGTTCTTCCCCAAAACAACCAGCAGGAAAGAACACATCATTCAGGGGAAAACCTCTCAGATTAGAGAAGAGCCTTTCTCTGTCAAACCCTGGAGCAGTAAGGGACAAAGACAGGGACAACACATTCCAGTGCCTAGAGAAGCAAAGACTGACCAGGCAGTTCAGAGCTGAGCATGGCCAGATGCTTTTGTGGCTGGGCAGGGACCCCACAGGAGAGTGACTCTTCCATGCCTTTGAGGGCAAATGTAACATCCCAGAATATGCAGACACACCTGGTGTGAACATATATGCCAGTTCTGCTACTGAAATACTGCAGGGCCCTTGGAACAGGCAGATACCCACATCCAGATATACAGCAAGTTAAAAATACCTTATTCTTCATTTCCTGTGCTCCACCTGTAATCACTGAGCTGGCAGGGAAGGCAAAGAGGCTCCACATGTGGCCATTTCACTGTGCAATTGCAGCTAACAGGGATATCCGAGGGAAGAGGACACACTTAACCCTCCTGCTTTAACCCAGCTAAACACAAATTCTGCTCCTGACCAGATATTCACTGCAGCATTCTGGTTTCACCTGGACAAGCCAGTATCTAGGAGAGTTATCCAAGAGGACATGGAAGACAATCATTGTAATCTACTTCTGCCTTATCATAAAGCTGCAGGGTGTCAGCTGGTTTAACTGCTGGTCACAATGTCACGGCACAGTAATCCCCAGAAGGATTTGAATCCAGTATCTTTTTAGGAAACTGATCTTAGAGACTTTAACAAATTTAAGTCTGTAAAACAGAAAATACAATTGTACAAGAATAGCATAAGAATTATCCCTTCTCCCCTCTCTGGTGAGCGATTGCCTCCATAATCCACCCAGTTTAGAGCTCAATTCCTTCTTTCTCCAGATCCTATCTCACTTCCAAGCAGCACATTTGGTTTTGCGTCATCACACACACTGTGGCCAGTGTGAGACAGGGAAGCAAAGGAAGTTTCAGGAATGCAGAGCCCATCCTGTTCCCACTGCACAGGGCTGCCATCTGCAGCACACACGGATGCAGGCTTCCAACAGAAGCAACTACTATTTTGTCTTATAAATAAAAAAAGTTTATTAAATCATTTAGACTTGAAAGAAGTCACAATAATCAATGCACTCAACAATTACAGCAAGTGCATCCTGTACACCACCAACCCAAATGGATTGATTCTGTATTTTATAAATAAAAATTAACATATTTACAGTGAGAAATAAAAGCATGGCATTAGGCAGTTAAATTAGCAGATTACACAAATGCCTACCAGTTGATTTTTTTAAAAAGTACAAATCTACAAGATTACATACGACATGTATGACTTCATTAGATTTAACTTTTCAGAATCACAACATTTTTGTACATAATTTTGACTATGGCTCTTCCAACCACTGCCTATAAAACCCCCCATTTCATGGCAAAAAGCTCCTTTTCCTTCTCTACAGCTTCATCTGTATAAGATGCATTCCCTAAGACCTACTGTAGTGCAGAAGTATGAAATGATTTCCTCTAATGACAGGCTATGGACAGTGACAATATGTACAACTGTGGTACTTTTTTGCTTTAAAAATAGTGCAGATTCTCAGTTTACCCACCAGGGACAAAAATGGAGTCAAAGTTAATTTCAAAATCATCTTCATTTCACCAAAGAGCAAGTGACCTGGATAGACACTCACTAGGCTTAGAGACTGTAATTTGCTCTATAAAAATACAGTATTTTAATTCTATTTACAGGTTACAGATCTCTCACTCACCCAGCAAGCTGACATTTACAAGCTTCAAAAAAACCCAAGAAACCCCCCAAAAAAGGATAATGGAGCACAACATTGGCAAGCACAGCAGCTGGACCCATCAGCTTAGGAGAGCAAAGGTAAGGAAAATGGAATGTGAAAGGTTTGGTTACTGGGCTTCGTTGGTTGTCAAAGTAAACGAAAATCTGTCCAACACATCTTATACATTAAACATGGCAAAAAAAGCTGAAGTAAACTATTCCCAAGATAAACATTCTGCATCATAGGATCCTTCTGCTGAGCAATCCCTGTGAAACCTGCCGAGTGGAAGAAGTGATCCTGAGGATAGTTATTTGCTTGGTTGTCTGGAATGTTTATTTCCTGATAGACTCATTGTCCGTGATCTCTGCCTGAGCACGGGTTTGGGTGGGAGCTCCAAGTCTTCAAAGACAGGATTTTCTATGATTGCTGCAGCCTCTGGTCGTTCAGTGGGACTTGGAGAGAGCATGTCCTTCACCATGGTGTACTGAAAGAAAACATGACACGTATTACATGAACCAATCCATAAACTCTTCCTCATTTCATGTCCTGGCTTCAGCTGTGGCTGTGTGAACTACTGGAAAATACCTCCTGCTGCTTTCTGAGTTATTTGGGTGTTAGTGCTTTGGCTCAGCAGTCAGATGTGCACTAAATATTTTAAAATATATCGCTGTGCATCTCTTAAAGTGTCTTTACTGTTATCAGACTCAAGTTTTAATAGAGTTATAAAAAACTTCACATTATTTGCAATCAAAATTAAATGTATGATACATAATTTATATGCAATTTTTAGATTAATGTTTAAGCCATCACATATTTAACCACTCTGAATTTTTCTCATGGCAAATTAGAATTTTTCCTTTAAATATACAAGTAGTTTGAATATTTGTTTCAAGTTTAATCAGAATTAGTGTCCTGCTCCTGCTGAGCATAGCACAACCCCTCCTCCCAGGCAGCCTCCAGCTGTAAAGCAGGAAAGGCTGGTCTCATTTGGCCACTGGTCTGAAGCTACCCTGAACACCTGAAAGCACCTCAGCTTTTTACTGGGGAGGTTTTGTGCATCACCTCCTTTTCACCTGCACCCAGGTAACTTTTCAGACCTGACTAATGAGAACACAGCACAATTTGCTCATGGTGATTTCCCTTTTGGGAGGTCCAGTTCTGGAGGGGAGCCCTCATGGTGCTACATAGAGCTTCTCCTTTACCTGTCTGAAGCTTTGCACTTTCTCTTTGGGAATATGGGTCTGTTGCAGGAAATCATGACAAGGATGTATGTGAAATGAATGACTGTAACTGACAAAGGGAAGCCAAGTAAAAATATACTCCTGGAGGAAAACTGTGACAAAAGTGTCATCGTGCCCATTATTGAAATGCTATAGCTTCGAAATGTAGAGAAGTACTGGGATAGAAAAATGCACCTTAATATCATGAACGTAACCTGTTTTTTTCCATTTTTACCTGCAAAGCAAAGCAAAAGAAAAAGCTACAATTATTAATGAAAAAGCTGTAATTAATAGCATCAGCTGTACCTACCTCTTGTGCATATTTCTGAGTGAACAATGGTGGAAACTTCAAATTTCGAACATCACTTAAGGTCTGCAAAAATACAAAGAACGACATATAACTTTTCCAAAATATCATTCTTTAGTACTATTATCTTATCCTTCAAAAATATGCAAATTATGCAAAGAAATCAGCCTGCTGGAAAGAAACCCCTTTGTTTTGAAGTGTTACTTTAGTGGTTAAAAATCACAACCTAATCGAACAGGTGAGTTGCTGCTTCCCTAGGTATTGAGCCTGCAACAGGAGGAGCTGTGCTACAAGAATTGTGATCTCTGCAGTTTTAAATCAGTCAGATATGTGAACGTGTACTTTCTCACTTTAGCTGAACAAAATCAACAAATTTGTGCACCACTCATAACTCCCACAATGGCCTACAACAGTATTAAGACACATGAAATGACTGTCTCTGCATTACCAATGTAAGCACCTGTCTTTTAAGGAGAAATGAGAAGATTTATCAGCAGTTTGGAAAGCAGATGTGTTGGGTATTTCTGTGCTTCTTTCCTACAAAGGCCACTGGCTCCATCTAGTGACTGCTTTTCCTATGTTCAGCCAGAAGCACAGTATTTAGCACTTCAATTTTTTTTTGAAGGATCTCCTTTTACAAAAGTTTGAGCGCAAAATACAAGACTTCTAAAGTTAAATCAAAATTCATTTCACTACTACTCCATTGGAAGTATAAAGTGACCAGTTAATAGTGATGGGCAGCAGCCAAACTCCTGTTCAAGAGAACTGAGTTTGATGTAAAATGCTTCAGAAAACTTTTCTCCTTTTCTGTCAGTTCAGTCTGCATTCAGTGATCTGTTTTCTAGCATGTCATTTGGAAATAAATTGCACTGCTACTGACTAACTGCTCACAGCTTGAGACAGAGGCAGCTCTCACGCTCCACCTCTGGGGATTTTTCCAGCCAGTTTTCACAAATTCCTAGAATTTGCTGGGTTACTTGGTCAGGCAGAGCATGTTTTGCTTCAGCAAGCAGTGCTAATGCTTGGCTGATGCCAATGAAAACCTCGGTCTAACAACTCAGAAATAACTACTGCAGTAGCCAAACTCCAGAACCTGGCAATGAAAGGGCAGGGGTTTCTTTTTAGCAAAAAGAGTGAAAGGACAGTGAAAATCCTGGAAAGTCATGGCACTCTTTTAACTCTCTTCTCGTAAAAAATTCAAATTAGATGGAATTTATGTTTCATTCTGATTACTTGCTTTGCTCTCTATTCTTAGGAGAGAAACTGGAAGGGCAAAGCCTGTAATCACTGCTGCAAGAGATCTGAGAATACAGGATAACACTTTCCCAGGTATTTTGTTTCAGTAAAACTGATTCAGAGAAATTGAAACTGGTTTCAGTGCCAGGGGTTCAAATTAAACACCAATTTCTCCTCTAGACTATACTCTTTGTGCCATTAAAAGCCAGAGCATTTTAATCAAGAGAATGCAACAGATGAAGCACTTGGTCAGGCTGCTGTTCAAGTTGTTTCTTACCTCTCTGCTAAACCTACTCCATCTTCACCAAGAATGTAACACCCTTAAGCACAATCAAATGACAAATACAAGTTTTAATGACTCTTTCTTTCCTGCACAGGTCACTGGTTGTCCCAGAGGAGAAACCTTTCTGGCTGCAGCCCCTGTTCTCCATGAACTTGTTCCTGAGCAAGATGGATGTCACACTTTAACAGCAAGCAAGAGCTGTAATGCACCATCAAACATCCCAAATTCACATGTGGTGCAATGAATGTCATCAGTTATGGGAAGACTGTGCTTCAAACTGAGCAAGACTCACAGCAAAGTCTCACTACAGGATAAGGAACAGCCATTTATCACCAAGTGCTCTGGGTGAAAAAGCACTGCAGATGCACAAGAAGGAAGAAATAATCGAAATGCACAGCATGGTTCCAATTCTTGAATGAAAACCAAGCTGGTAGGCTTAAAGGCACAAGCTATATTTATTGCTTGAGTTCTTGGATATCATAGTTCAATAGTTTGTCTTACTTGGCTTGACAACAGAAGAGCTTTGTAAAGAAATTAAAGCCTCAGTTCAACCACACGCATAAGGAAGACTGCAGTTTATTTTCAGTGATTCAGGGGTTCTGTACAAGGCTGATAAAGAAGCTGTGCTCCTAGCTGGAAGGCTTTTCTCCAAAGAAAACAGGACAGGAACCTCTCGGCAGTGTTTCACCAAGCAAATAGCTGTTTTAAACAAATGCTCAAACTGAAGATAACCAACACCACACATACCTTGACCCTCTCCATCTGTGTGCTGAAGGGGTAGAGCAGCTCAAAGAGAATCAGTCCCAGAGAAAAGATATCCACCTTGTGTGAATAGGTGTTGCCACAGATCTGAGAAGGCAAAAATCAGGGTCAGGGCAATCAAGCTACTGGATGCAATTATCTACAAAGCAAACAACACTCTTGCAACTTCACCTGTGGAAGTCACCAGCCCTGTGCAGAGCTGAAAGCTGCAGCACAGGAACGTTGGTGAACTTCAGCAACGAGCACCAGGGAGCAAGGTCCTGCTCCTCAGCTTCTCTGTGCTGCAAAGCAAAATGTTTCACCTTACTTAAACCTCAGGCACAAGAGTGTGTCCTTCCTCAATTAAGTGGAATCTTTTACAGTTACCTTCCTATACTGCATTAAAAGTAAGAAAAATGAATGCATCCAGTCTGAATAATCAGCCACTGCTTTTGCTATAACATATATATATATATTTAAATATTCATTTAGGAATTCAATTTAGCTCAAAACTCTATTTTGATGAGGAAGAATTTAAATGACTTGATTGCAACGGTTTACTAGGTGTGCCTGATCTTAGAGGTCCCAAAAATTCAGGGATCTTCTGGGCACTGCCAAACACAGCTTTAGAAAAGACAGCACAAACCTGTTCTGGGCTCATGTAGAGTTTGGTCCCTACTTGTCCTGTGTGCCTGGCATAAGCTGGCATTGGGGTCAGAACTGATTCCTCCTCCTCATCTTGGTCCATAGCAGTCACCAGTCCAAAATCCCCAACCTTTACTATGTCATCCATTGTGAAAAATATATTGGAAGGCTGAGAAAACAAAGATATGGAAGGAAAAGAAAAAGTAAGTAACAAACAAGTGTCTGTGTTTCAGTGGTTGTAACACTTGGTTCTAACTCAGAAGCTGTCAAGGTTAAAAACACTCATTGAAGTGCTGAAGAATAGCAGTTAAAAATTTTAACTACTCAGGAAAAAGGAATCACCCCTGCATTAACCACTGTCTCTTCCTGAAACTCAGACTGCTCATTTCCTATCATTCAGCAGAGGTTTACCAGCATCACAGAGTCTGCTGAGGAACATACACAGAGTCAACACTGCTGGGAACAGCACAGGTAAGTTATCCAGCTTCCCATCACACCACACTTTCACACCACATGCTGCAGTTCCATCTCCTGGGCTTTTGTGTTTTAATCCCTAAGTGCTAAAATTGTTTGTTGTATTCCAGCATACAGCACATCATCTGAGTGGTAAATTATGGATACAATGAGAACAAGGTCTGCTTTTCAGTGTAACTGTGCAGTTTAACATGGGCACAAGCTGTTTGCGTAACAGAATTAAAAGTTTATTTTTGATAGAAGCTTAAGAACTTTGCAACTCATAAAGGCAGCAACAGTGATGATCTGGCTTAACTCTCCTTTAGCTTGTTTGCCACACACCACCATTCTTGGCTTAGCCCAGTGATAAAAGAGACTGGAACAGAGCTGTCCCTTGGCCAGTGGTGCTCATCCAAGACAGTTTTTCAAGGAAATTTGCTTCCTGACTGAGAGAACAACACCCACCAAAAGAATGATTATTCCCTTGAAATATAACGACTCCAGCTGGGTTACAAATACTGACACAGAGTTTTGGGGGAAGAACAGACTGATCCTACAAGGGGAAGGAAGCAGCAGGATGCTGTACAGGGCCAAGCTGTGAAGAGGTGCTGGGCAAGCTCCTCTCAGAGCTCCTGGGCCCTTGAGGCTGGGAAAACACGGGCTATGCTTTGCTGACATAAGCCCTGCAACAGGAGCAGGCAGACAGACAGAAGGCAATATTGTTCTACAAGATAAAGGACCACAAAGCTGACCTATTTCAAAGTCCATCTGACTTCCTCAGTAAAAGACAAACCCACTGTGTGCATGAGAAACAAGACAGAGCAAAGGCTTCTTGGTGGTTTTTGTTTTTTTTTTGTTTTAGGCAATGGCCAGCTCTGAGGGAAGCACGAGAGAAACAGTCCCACAGTGCCCACATCCTGCCTCTGAAACTGCCTTTTGAGCCAGGCTTTATCCCCCACTGCATTTCCCTGTAATGAATGTCCAGCCCTTTGGAGTCACAGTGCATTCAGGGCACAAAAGCTACTGCCCTGTAAACCCACAGCATCTCCAGGCTCTGGCTGAAGCATTTACAGAGCACCCACCTCTCAGTGCACACCCACATGGCCAAAAGTCTTGATACCAGAATTGTAATGCTCAAGGAACAAACACCTCCACTAGGAATTTGTATCCCATTGCCTTGATCTCCCTTCTCCTCCAACAAACATGCAGTCAAGATTTCTCCCGAAAAACTCCTCGTAACAGAAAGTTTATTTTAATACTTCTCTGGCTGGACACAGACTGTCTCGGAACAGGCTGGCACATAGTTTCTACAAATAAGGGGAATGGACTCTCTGCTATTGCAAAATACCAGCAAAAATAAACCATCAAGATCACATTTGGAGAAGAAAAAGCCTAAGGCAGAAGCACACGGTTTTGATTTAAATCATCAGCAGAGTACAATCAAATATAACCACCCTCTCGTTCAGTTATCTTGCCACCTGCACAAAGAAATTTCTCTCCATATTCTTCAGTCAGAATAAGAATTCTCATTTTTTCACATGAATAAGCTTCTCACACATTGGAATACTCTGTTTAATTCAATTAATGCTGCAAAATGTATCCAAGACTGTTCTGGCAGTTCTGTGAAACTGATAATTTCTTTTGAGCCACCAAGCATGACCAACAGCTTATCCTAGGAATAACAGTAAATTCACTTGACAGACAGACTTTTGTTTCTGCACTTCATTTTCTTCAAAAAGATTTCAACTCTGACCTCTTCACTTGCCCACATAAATTCCTGCCATCTTGTCATGACAGTATCTCTGATTAGCAGGAGCCTAATTAATGCATTTTAAATGTGCACTGTTAATTTAAATATTTAGATTACTTCTTGGATCTTTTAATATGCTCACATAGAATTTTATTTTCACACAGATCTACCAGCTTTTGTTGATGCCAATGGGAGCAAGAACTGGCCTCTGCTATCACTGAGCTGTGCCTGCAGCCAAGCCAAAGCAACTTTGCAGGTTATTCAGCTGTTAGTGCTGGCACCAACCCAGGGCTGCATGACCAATCCCTTGGACAAATTACAAAATTAGATGAGATCTCTTCCTAGGAGCTTCTGAAAAGTATAGAAAATAATTAAATAAACTGGCTGTTGTTTTGACCAAATTAACACAGACAAATAAACTTTGGGATCCAAGAATAACATCTATACAAGCATAGAAAGTTTCCTGCAGGAGGAATTTGTTCATCCAGGGAGACTGTTTCCAAGTTGGTTATACCAAGTAAACAAAATTAAATCTCTTGTTCAAACTGCTGCCAGCACTGAACTTTTAAGATGTTCCAACAAAACACTGCACACCTGCTGATTAAGATGAACACAGTTTTAAGTGAAGATCTAGGTAAGGTTTACTGAACAGTGAACTCAGTGAAGACTGCAGAAGGCTACACCTGACAGTATTGTTAAGAAAGGTTATTAATTAATATGTCTAACAACATATTAGTGCAGGGATTTAATTACTTTCACAGCCAGTTTCTCAAGCACTAAAGATTTGTCAGATAACTGGTTCAAGGTAATTGCCTAATGCTGATGGGAAAAGAAAATGCTTGGAAGGGCTCATGAGTTTTTCTAACTCTGACATATCCTTTGAGGATTACTGAATTTGAACCTCCTTTTACTGCCACATCTGAGCATTTTTTAGCTTTTGCTTCTGCTGACAGCAACTTGCCATCTGAGAAGCCACAATCATTTCAGTAACTACTCCACTGAGGCAGGGTAGTAATGCCTCCTCAAACAAGCAAAGAGGAACAGAACTGTCCACATTTGGCAAAAGGGATCCATTTCTCAGAGCTAGGCCTAACAAAACTAACTTTGGCTGAGCTGTTCAATCAAATTGTTTTATTTGGTAACACATACTGACACTTCCAGTGCTTTAAGTTGCAGCAAGATCAAGCACTAGCATAGGAGGATCATGAGCAAAATGAAAGAAAAAGCACAAGTTAGTCCTGACTTCAGTTACACTAAACACCAGAGGCGCAAACCACCTTTCCCAGTTCTCACTGTCTGGATGCTGTGAGACATTAAAAATACTGTGAATCCTTCAGAAAGCTTCACTGTGATAGCTGGCATTGGCTCACAATTCCGCTCCAGGACAGTTTACATTTCAATCCCAGAGCAGTACTACTTAATTTTTACTTTCTCTAACCAGGAGTAACACTGTTCCTTTTAGGATGTATTGCTATAGAAAGAAGGAAATTACCAGAATTAGAATCACAGAATTATTTAGGTTGGAAAAGACTTTTAAGATCAAGTCCAACTGCAAGCTCCACACTGCCAATTATCTGCTTCACTTGAAATAGTAGAACAGGATCCAAAATAGTTTTGTCATACAGCTCAGCACTGAATAACCCTGCACAAAGAACATGAATTAAAAATACCATAGGACAAATGCCACTGATCTGTGCCAGGTACAAGAAGTCTTGCTGTAAGAAAGACTTTAATTGCAGTAACAAGTGATGAATATTTATTTCCTGGAGCACTGCACCTCCAGATTATTGTACAGACATTAATTCAGCTTTAACACCCATGCTGAGGTCACTGAGAGGAGTCAGCTATTTTGGCAGGCTTTGTCTGCAGTGCCACATTCCTCCCACACACAGCAACCTATGGATACAAACCTTGAGATCCCTGTGCATTAATCCTTTGCTATGCAGAAAGTCAACAGCTTCAGCAATCTGCAGAAAGATCTGCAGACACTCTATCCTTTCCCTCTCCTCAATGGTGCATCTTCTGCTCATCCAGTCTTTAAGGTTCTCTTTCCGGCAGAGCTGCATCTGGATGTACAGATACACCTTTGGAGAGGTGGGTTTGACTTTTTCTGCAGTATTTTTAGAAAGGTCCAGGCTTAAACTCGTTGGCCTTGGAGGTGAAACAGAGAGGGGACTTCCTGAAGCAGATTTCTTGTTATCAGGTTCCTTTGTACTTTTCCCTTTATCCTCAGAAGGACTCTCATTATGTGAAACATCAACTTTATCTTCCTTACTAGAGGCATTTCCACAGCCAGAATCCTCAAACACAATAGAGGAGGAGGTCCCTTCCTTCAGATGTACAACAGGAACAGCTGAAGAACAAATTTCCATGGAGTGTCCCAGCTCATTACTGTTGATGGTACTGTCTTCTACATCACAGCCTGTAAGGACACTATCCTGAAGGTTCAAGAGTGGATCTTCTGAGTGCTGCAAGTCCCTGTTGTCTGTGTCAGAAAATTCCAGAGGGGAAAACTGGCTTCCAGATGAGTCTGACTGACCACAGGGTATCCCCACAGACCTCACCCTCTCCGATGAAGTTGCAGTAACTTCAATGTGCTCCTTTGTTGAAAATGGCTCTGTTGTGATCTTAAATGATGGGACATCCATCGGGCTGGGAGAACTGAGTGGCCAGTCAGTGCTGGAAGACAAAGTTGAGAGACCAATACAAGAGAAACTGTAGTAGGTTCCCATCATTCCACTAGAAATGCACTTCCAAAATCCCAGATTTTAACAACTGCTACCCCAACACCTGTGTCATACTGCAACAAGGAGTGATTACCCAAGTGTAGGAATAACTAATAACCAGGATTTAGCATCTGTGTCATAGCAAGGATAATGTTTTCTCACTGGGACAAAAGTGTTGATAAAGGAATATTTAACAAGCTCTACTGCCTGGATTCCTAATGTGCAATCAGGCTCATCTTCAGTTTGAAAAAATCCACCCCTTTGGAACTCGCATTGCAAGGACTATTTAAAGTACTTGGAAGAATTACAGCTGTGAAATGTTAATTTGATGCCTGAAATATAAAGGTCGCTGTATTCTAAAAATTGTGAGGCATGTTAAGATGTTATTATGAAACCACCCAGCAGTCTTGTATTAAGCCTCATTCTATAAATGCCAACATACACCCACTTTTTCCTCTCTCTTCACATTCTCTAACTCCTTTATCTAATTTTCCATTTTTAACCTACTTCTACCAAGCTTCACAAATAGTCAGTCTGATTATCCCTCATGTTATTTCTAGTGAAAAAAATTTATTGAATTCTTTGAGTACGGTATCAGGTCCATCTAACTCAAGACAATGAAGAGGAAGAAAGTAGTATAAAGGCACAAAGAAGGCAGAGATGCCAAAGTTTGCAACTGAATCACAGCAGCAATGCTCCAACCTTCCAATCACTGCAAGGTTCAGTTACAGAAATTCAATTAACAACCATGTAATGTTTCCTAAGCTGAAAGAAGGACCTTAACACAAGAGAGGACCCATAAATCAAGAACTTTATGCAGAAGTGTGATATTTTTTTATCTGTTCAATTGAAAAGCTGGCAGGCTAAGTTAACAACCATCTCCCTCCTAGACAGTCTCTCCATCTTCCTGGATTCTCTACCAGTTTTCCAGTTCTCCTGACATACAATCTCGAATTCAATTGTTAAAAAGAGCTCCATGAGTTACCTTTCATCTTTTAACCACTGCTCATCCATCTTCTCCTGCCATCTCTCAGGGGGAGCTTCCAGCCATGCATTGAAATACCGAACAATCCCTGGATGCTCGAGCTTAGCCAAAGCCTTGACTTCTCTCATCACCTTTTCACGAGCCAGCTCCCTGCGGTTTGGGGAGAGGAGAAAAAGAGACATGGTCACAAAAACCAACAGCACAGCACAAACATTTCTGCAAAGGAATTTAATCAAAGCTGCCCCTGTATATACCAGACCAGTAGCATCATTTTTCACATCAAAACAAAAATATGTCTTAAATTCCCCAGAGTAACTCCTTTAGCTCAGAAGTGTGGAGGAGCAGAATGTGCTCATAATGGCTCAATATTTAGTCTTCCCTTTTCACACAATTATGGTTAGCAAAACCAAGAAGAAATTAATCTTCCTCTCAACTGTTCTCAAGGATAGATAAATGATTTTAAACAGCAATATTCTACAGGGATGTAGAAGACACTGACACAAAAGACAGACAGCAATACCTTAGTATTTGTATTTTTATTGGCAGTAGGTAAGGAGGTTGCATAAGGACTGTTTCTGTTCTGTGGACAGGAAAGTAGGCAGCCTCCTGTCTTACTGAAGGACTTTATCTCTCTTCATAAGACTGTAACTGGATCAAATAAAGTCTGATGGTTTTATTTAATGGCTTTGAATATGCTTGGAAAAGAAGAACTTAGGCTACCTTAAATTTCTGAACAAAACCTTTAATCTTAAATAGTTATGCTTATTTAACACATTCAAAAAAAATAGTAATTCTAGATTTCATAGCTTTACCCCCTCCCTCTTGCTGTTCTAACTTGAGATTTTCAGCAGCAGTGTCTCCCATCTCCCACTAAAAGGAAGTGCTGCAAGCTCTGGGTAGGGTAATCCAGCAGCATGGCTTGACCACCTATGACTGAGAGAAAAGGCAGGGGTTGTGGGACCAGAAAATGAAACAAATGGGCAAATGGAGTCAAAAAAGTAGGTGAGGGAGAGAGAAAAGAAAGAGGAGGTGGTGTAGGAAAGGTAAAGAGAGGAAGGAGAGAAGCACATTAACAGCACTACAGTAACTGGTCCTGTTAGCAAAGGCTCCATTCATCAAGGAAATGCCCATGGAGCAGCATCCTCACAAAGGGATCTGCAATGCAAGTGTTTCAGCCAAGCAGGTCACCTCTGCTGGGATTGCATATGCCAAATTCTCTGTGCCAAAACTAAGACAGCCCCCCATTAAAAAGTATGTCATTCACCCTAATGAAATATCTGGGAAATCAGTTCAGGAGCAGATGGTTCTGTGTAGGATGGGATCCCACCATTCATTCATTATTCTGTGTCCCAACAAATCCATTCACTACCTGTTGGGCAATCGGATCCTCTTGATGGCATAGTTGCAGTCATCTACTTTATTTCTGGCTTCAAAAACCACTCCAAAACCTCCACGACCCAGACACTGAATTGGTTCAAAATCTGTCAGATATCTGGGAAGAGAGGGGTGTGAGGAAGGGACAGAAGAAGGGAGGGAGGATAGAGGAGTAAAATGCGTTAGTATAGATAGAAAAAGAAAGTCATTTATGACTATGACTGAAGTAGTTCTGTACAGGCAAAACATGCTGAAGGATTTGAAGAATTTCTTATTTTTCCCTGCTCACCCACTGTGAGCCGTTCCCTATCTATGAAATGGACAGTTGCTAAATATGTATTTATGCAGAGCCTATCACAGGCCAGCAGGATCCATTCTGCATGCACTGGACAAACTGAAGAGGATTTTCAGAACACCAGGCTGCATGCCTACTGGATCCTGAGTATATAGCCCACATTTCTATAGCTGAGTATTTTCCAAATCATTATTTGCCTTTAACCCTACCCCAAGTAATTGTTTCTGCAACTAGTCCTTCTTGTCCTGACGTTTCTCCCTCCTCACCACAAATCAATTAATGCAAAACCAGCACATCCCATCCAAAACATCTCTGTTCCTATATATCACTACTTTTCTTATTCTTCTTCATTTTAAACACTCCAGTTCTTATCATTGAGTTACAAATGTACAGGAAATGGTCACATTTGCTCTGGAGCATAATGGCATGCTCCTATTAAGCCTTCTGTCTTGAACCAACTCCTTCGTAAAACCAATAAAGGTTTTATTTCAAGTAGAGACTGTTTATTCTGCAGAGTATATAAAATATCATCTGTTTCCATCTGCAACTGCCTTACACCATAAACACGGGAACAGATGGAGTAAACACTGATTAAGACCCATAAGACTGATTAAGACCTACAAGGATCAATCTCCCATTTTGCTTATCAGCAAGAAGTACGACAGCAATACTTCTGATCACATGTAACCTGTTGACTCTCTGGAATTTCTGAGACTAATCATAACTGCAACGTCCCATGAGTAATGGGGTTACAGAGTCCTTTGTGCCAGCTGCTGATTATCCTACAAAGTCAGAGGACTGGGAGTTCCTAGGTAAGAACAGGTGAACACCTACTCTATCTCCAGACAGCATTAGTAGCCACACTGATTAAACACCCTGTTTATGTTGTGTTGAACAGACCTCACCTTGACACATATCCAGAGTTCTTGGCATCACTCCAGCTGTTGTCTTTAATGTCTCCACAAGTGGGCTCATACTTACAATCAGTCTGACACTGTGTTTCAGACTCCTTCCGCAGCTAACAAGGATTTCCAAAACAAGAACAAAACAAACAAACAAACAAAATCAACTCCTTGAGTGCCTGAGACTGGTTTGTACCCCAGATATTAAATAAATATCTCCAGACACGTCAGAAGCAGTCTAATCTGCTTGCTGAAGCAGTTAAGCAAATTGTATGTGGCAGCTGGCAGCCTTCACACACAGATGAAACAATAAATTTAGGCTTTTGATTTTGTTATCTCATTTGTTATTAACTTATTAATATTACTCATTGCAGAGTCCAAACTGAAAGAAACAGCAAAAATAATTCCTTCTGTATTTGGGATTCAGAAAAAAAAATACTTACTCTGCTGTAAGGGTGGGGATGGAAGAGTTTGCGCACAATAAAGGTCGTGGCCACGATACAAAATAAAATGGTGCCAACAATTTCTTTCCACCAGTGAAGCAGAAGAACAGGATCCTTTTTGCGAATGTTCTTGTAATTCGTGTCA
The DNA here is from genome assembly GCA_013397155.1 of Irena cyanogastra. Classification (NCBI taxonomy): domain Eukaryota; kingdom Metazoa; phylum Chordata; class Aves; order Passeriformes; family Irenidae; genus Irena; species Irena cyanogastra. The sequence continues at coordinate 125,304 of VWZV01005695.1, read as the reverse complement.
TCAAAAAATCTAACCGTGATCTGGTTGCTACGTTTATTTCTCTCCCTCTTGTAGTAGGGTAAGTAATAACCATTATCTGTATACAAAACATACAAAGAGAACACAGATTTACTTGCAGGTACCCACAAAACAACTTTGGCTTCTCATTAATAGGTCTCCTCAACAGACACAGGGTGTTTTTACTTCCATATCCCATGATTTTAAATGGCATATAAGAAAATTCAGTCAATTAAGGTTGTGGACAGCAACTAGGTCTCCCTAGCTTTAAACCAGAATATCTTCCACATGGAAAACTTGTGACAACCATCCTGAGTCTCCAGCACTGTTAGCAAAGGCTGAAAAAAGTAATTCCCAAGATCTTTCCACTCCAAAGAACTCTCAGTGGCAAGAGCAGCACACACAACAGCTCTTCAGTAGCAATTCCTGGCACTTTGTTGTGCTTTATGTGGCACGAACTGTACCTACATCACAATCTGGAAATCCTACTCTGGGCAATAATTTCCTAGTTCATTAAATATTGAAAAAATACACATATTTAAGGCCAAACAAATGCTCATTTATTGAAATTCACAGATAATAAAACCTGGGTATTTGAAACACTTCAAAGTCTGGAACTTCACTTACCATAGGGGTACTGCAGAACTGACAGTGCTCCATTGCTGTATTCCTCATGAGAATACTTGTCATTGCTGAGACACTTATCAAACTCATCAGAGCCCACCAACACTGGGGTCCTGGAAGGAGAATCTAAGCACAGAAAAGACAAAATTGTCTGAGCTTTATTTCAAGTACAGACTGCTTATTCTGCAGAGTATATAACATGTCAATTGTTTGTAAAATTCTGTTCTCTCATTAATTTAAAGAGAACTCCAATTGCATAATCTTAGAAAATGCCTCTTGAATCCCGTAATGAGAAGTAAATTTCATAGAAGGAAACATTAAGAAAGGTACTTTAAGGTAACAGTTACTTAATCTCCCCCTTGACAAGTCAATTAATTTATATTCACATCACTGCAAAAACTTCTTCCTCTTTTTGTTGAAAAATTTGATTAAGAAGACCCAACATTTCATTACAAACAAAGACCCTGTCAAATCCACAGTAAAAGAATACAGACATTAAACATTTAATTAGAAAAAAAATAAACACTCAATAAAGCACAGAGATATTCCTGAAGTAGTTTACAGTTGGAAACAGACTAGTTTGAAACATACTGGAAAACAGAAAGATGTCCTATCTTTTCTGAGCTAAAGTAATAAATGAAACCCTGAACTGTTACTTACGGATTAAAGGTTTCCATTTGATTTTGGGAAGAGGAATAATTGCATTATCATTCCTGGATTCCAGAGCCTTTGGGTTGGTTGGGAATTTCTCAGAAATTCTGACTGATGATTGAAGATACAGCTGGCCCCTGAACATACCTAAGTAATAAACAAGGAAGTGTATTAGTCTTTAGATTTGGTTCTCTTCACCCCGGAATAAAACTGCCTAGACGAAATAGATGGTTAAAAACATTTTTGGAAATACTCCTTCACATTCTGAGAACCTGAGATACTGACTCTGATTGCTAGGCTGGATGAATTCAGTATCTTCCCTCTGTTCTAGGAAAGCAAGAGTTCAGGACATCTCATTTTTACTGCTGGAAAGCTGGTGCTACAGGAAAATGCCAGCAATTTTTAAGAGCTATAAAGGAGTTTGGGATTTGCAGAAGTAAGACCTCATTCAAACTTCCTACCCTTGTTAATGCTGCACAAACACTCATTACCAGGAAAGCTGCAACAATCTGGCTTCTTCCTAGTGTTATTCTTACCATTAACTGGAAAGCTACAAGGTGCAAAGACTTAGAGGAAAAGGCCAAGGCAAACCAAGTCTTAAAAAAAATAAAGCACATTTACCTCCCAGAGACAGCTGAGGAGGAGAACCTCAAGCCACTCTGTTTCAAACTGTCACAAACCACCTCCAATGAATCCTGACAGCTGGATGAAAACTAAGTCATGTAAAATCTTATCTGAATTTTCTTCACAGTAAGTTACTGCAACTGGTGTACAAATTAACGGGCAATAAGGCTGCCTTGTTACCTGTCAACCTATCTTCTAAAGTTTCAAGACTTTCAGTCATCTGCAAAGTACTGAAACTACAAAGGAATGAACATATCAAAATCAAAATGGAAAAGATTTATGGGTTTGAAATCTACTAGTACAAAAAGATTTGTTTTACTACAATCTCAACAGAGAAATGAATAATGTTTACTACAGAAAATGCTGCAGTTGATGTCTCACCCAAATAGACACTGGATTCTGTGGCCCCTCTGGCAGCTTCCACAAGATCTTCTTCATCTTCCAGTACCTCATTATTTGCTGTGTAACTCGTATCATCAAACAGACTGATTGGAATTACTTTGCCATCCTTAAGCAGCCATGCAGAAGCAATTGGAGTGCAAAACTGAAGAGGACAGAGTTAATTGGAAAATGAATGTTGTATTACTGAGCTATTAAATAAGAATAATAAAAAACAAAGTACTTAAATTTCTTATTTAAATTTTTGTAACAGATGCAGCAGCTCAAAGTTAGAACTTCAGTTAAAAAATTACAAGCAGATGTGTGCTCCTTTACAAAGAAAGTGCCTGAAACCAAAGATGAAAGACATCTTCAAAACGCCTACTTTTGTGATATTTAATATTCTGTCTTTCCCCTTACCTGGTATTCCCATTCCAGATGTCCTCCTCGTCTGTTAAAAGCCATCACCTTCCAGTCAGCCACAGAGACCTTTATCACTGTGTCTTTCATCATAGCTTCCTGCTCATCCATGTCTGAAATAATTTTTGTTTCTTCTTTGTTCATAGTTGATTTAAAATTGCTCTCAATGTATCCTGCTCTAGTTTCAATATCTGGGACATAGCGCAGCTCAAAGTGACCAACACTGAAATTCCACCTCAAAGAAAAAGAGAAAACCTTTGTAGAAACAGCTTTTATATTCTAAGGAAGTCCCAAGTCCTCTGTGCAGAAGATCTCTAAACTGAATTACCTGTATTTGGTCCATATTTTCACAGTAACCTCTCAGACTGTCAAATGAACAAAACTGTACCAGGAGGGGAGTACTAATCCAGAACACAAATAAAACAAGATGAGAAATGTTGTCCAACGTGATGGGTGAACTGAGAAAAAAGCTGGTGAAGTAGGGCCAATGGCACTAAAGGTTTAGTGTATGAAAGGGGAAACTAAAATCATCAAGTACTAGAGCTCGGTCTGCTTAGTAAGAAAACATTCTGTAGCTGATGAAAGCAGTCAGTACAAAGCTGTTAAGAAGCAGCATTTTAACAAGCCATTTTTCTCTTCACTAATTAAGTGGGTTTAACTGGAAACATAAGTTTTTTTAAACTGAGAAAGGGACAATGATTTTTTTCTTTAACTCCACATACAGCCTAACACAGATCCCTTGACAAGTACTTCATGAAACCAGGACTGCTCATGTCCCATAGGTTAACACCAAAAAAAAGACACATGTATAATGAAATGTGTAAGGAGCACAGTTTTCTTGCACAGCAAGAAACTCTTCAATTCTTGTAAACCTACAAAGATACAGATGGGAAAAGCACAGCATGTTTAGACAGCATGAAGGGGCAAATATTTCTTGAACAGTATATTGGGGTACCTAAAGCTTCTTACCAGTCTGGCAACCACCAGGAGACCAAACTGGCTCTTTAAAGAATTTACACTCTTATGGTAGAAGTTTGGCATATTTTATACACCCAGTCGATTTATTAAATTAAATAATTTAAACCCCAGATGTTTCCTATCCATTCCGTGTCACCAGTAAAGCACCTCTGTTTCTCACCATAAAGACAGGAGGATTCTGAGACCCAAGACTAAATACTATGGTTTTGACATACCTCTCCTGGCTAATATTTGTCTCCAAGAAACACAGAAACCAAGATTTATCCTCTCAGACATCTGATCTGTTACTGAGTTCTCATTAGGTTCTCTCTGATAGGCTACAAATTCACCACTTGTCACATCCTGCTGCAAACAGAAGAGGGAGCAGGGGAACAGGGAATGACTGGCTCTCCACTATGTTGCTGGGCAGTTATTTGTATCTATGTAGAGAACTCAGCTTTTTAAGCCTGTATTTTATGAAGTGGGTTTGGGGTTTTTTTCCCAGAAAATACATGTCTGTCATTTTACAGAAATCTCACTGTATTAAAACTTCAATGTGACAGCGTTAGAAAAATCACAGATTGAATCAGTTTCTACAGCTTAGAAAGAACAAACCACCTACATTATGGAATGAACAACATAAAAATTTAAGAATGGTTTAAATATCAACTTAAAATGAAAACATAAGACAAAATGTATAACCTCTCTCCCCAGTGACAGTTACCATTAGTACGTAAAGAACCTTGAAGCGAGTAGATTATAAGAAAACTTTTAAACTGTCTCCTCTGGTACAAAAGCAACAGTTAGAACAAACATTATAGTGACATTTGCCTTCAAATTATCCTGAGGCGAGCAAGGCCAAGGGAGGCAACTGTGATCTGATTCCTATCTTTTGTGCCTCACCATCTCTACGGGCCTGTTCCTGAATAGTTCAGACTCACTTTTCATTGCCGCTGCGTGGCCCCACAGCTCGGACGGTTTTCTGGGTGCGGTGCAGCAGGAGCGTCTCCTCCTGCTCTGTCTCCTCATCGTCCCAGCGGCGGCAGCCCACGGCTGAGCAGATGTACTTCACCTGAGGGACAAGGCAGGCTCACATGTGCAACTTCAAAACAAGTATCATCAACAGCAATATTCAAAGCTAACAATCCTTACAGCCTGTTCTTGGCTGGCAGGCAATTTGGAACTCCACGACTTTAGATGTTCGACTGGAGGGATGTTGAAAAGGCCTGGTTTGAGAGATAACGGCTTTTCAGAACTAAAACTTTTAAAGGATTAAAGAAAGTTTACAGTCTGTGGTATTTTGACTACCATTTGACTATATTTTGCATGTACTTCTAACACAGAAATCTGAGCTCTCTCTTTTCCCATTATTTCTATGGACATCAAAAGAACATTCCTGCAAGACCCACAGCATAATTCTGCTTTCATTTCATATTTGTCTCAGCATAACTCCATCAGCTTCAAACAAAGTACTGTTGATTTATATAAAATACCACAAAGCCTTCCCCCTTTGCCTTGCCAGCTATTAAAAGAAAACCTTAATGAATTCTCACAGTCACAGTTTCCAACAGTCCCAATCTCAAACAGAATCTGCATTATATGGGCAATGCCAGAAAGATGAAACTGCCCAAACTCTGAGGAAGGAAGAGTCAGGCACTATTTCCTCTAAGAGGCAGCTTTGCTACTGTGAGCATAAGCCAGGAATCAAAACAGAAACGAAGATTTCCTCTTCTGAGCATTGGAGGAGGACAAGCCTGTTGGTGCACAGAGACCTCTGCTACCAGTGAGGAAATCGAAAGGAATTCATGATCTCTGGTTTGGGGTCTGTGCTCTTTATCATTAGTGATGATTCCAAACCACACCATAGAAGTGTTCCACATTAAAATGTATGGTGAAAATGAAAAAAAAAAACAAAAACAACCTACCCTGTTTTGTTGAAAACAAATACAGGGAATTTTAATTTTTTTAAACGAGCCTATTTTTAACTTGTTTTAAAATGCAATGTTTCTGAATTATCAAATGTGCATTCTTCATTACACGAAGTATTTACAAGCACTTCAATGACAACTGACATTTAACTTAACTTTTAAATATAACTTTAAAGTATGAGAACTATTTCTGATAGTAAGCACACTGACAACAACTAGAAGTCCTTAACTTTTGCCTATGTTGAATTTTTTCTGTTCTCAGTAGTTTTGAAAAATCTGAAATTAGTTTTAAGAAAGGTGTCACCTAAAGTATTAATTAATATACAGTGAGCTGAACTGCAAAGTCTACTTAAAGCAGAGCCAGATGATAAAGCTGAACTCCTCCCACAGAAAGGGGTCATCCCTCTTATCCTCTCACTGTGCTCTGGTGACAAAGCCCCAGTCCCTTCCCTTATGCTGGCTCTTGCACCCCCTGATCCCCTGTTACAGCTAACCCAGCACAAAACGAATCCAGTAAAAAGCAAATAGTGCTCTGCTGGGTTAGCAAATGGTGAGACAAGGGTTAAAGGCAGCACAGGGGCAGGAGGAGATTGCAGTGCCATGCTACCTATTGCAGCCCACAAAGCTCAGGTTCTGCCCTTCTGAGCCCTGCATTTAAACTCTTGAGCTGCAGCACAGTTTAAACCTCAGGAGTTATCTGTCAGTAAGTCAGAGCTTGAAACACACAGACACAAAACACCTTTCCAGGCTCTCACCTTCCCTGAATAGGAGCTCAGTCCATAGGTGGTCAAAGACTTTCCCCCAACTAAGACAACGTCCTCGCCGAATTTGTAGGATGACTCAAGAAGGGATTCAACCGTGAAAGGAACGGCTTCCATGCTCTCCCGATCCCGATCCCACTGAAAGAGGTCCCCATCCAAGGAAGGGATAATCATCTTGTTTCCAAACACCTAAAATAATTGAATTCAAGGTTAGCTATGATTTAATCATAATTTTATCAAAACACACAGACCACAAATGGCAACAGAAATGCTGCATAAGCAAGTCTAGTGCATTATGGTCCAGCGTTCTAATGGTTTTGTATCTCAGAGTCCTATTTTTTAAAGTTATACTGAAGACAGAAAACTTTCAGGCTTTCAAATCAAATCCATATTTCACTATTCTTAGTTAAAAAACAGTTCAGTGTGTGACACTTCTTCAAAACATTTGAAAGCTCGATGAGTTGACAGGTTTCATCCAAAACTGCAGAAAACATGATGTGGGTTGAAGCATTCTCCAAGAGACAGGCACTGGTTAAAGTGCAAAGTTTTGCAGATTATTTGTGATAGTTTCAAAATAGAGTAATTTTGAAAGTACAACTGAGACTGTTTCCACGATTAATGTCTATTCAGAATATCCAACTTTCTGTAAAGCAGAGAGAGCAATTATCACTGAGATCAGAGCTCACATTTCACCTTTGTCTCTCCAGACAGTTAAATTTGACTTCTCAGAATCTCTTATCTTTAAGCACACTGTTCCTTTAAAAATTGCCTGGCTTTTCCCTAAACACACAAGAAAGAAAAAAAATCTTCACCGGGATACAGTATTTCACCCATTACACAGAGATTTTCAAGGAGATCCTAGTTGGGAAGTATGAGTCATTGTCAGTGAGTACTAAGGGACTTATTAAGAACCTCATTATCAGCATGATGGACCATAACTAATGCTGTGGAGTCACAGTGGCTGTGCCCATCAAGAACAGTGAGAATCTGTAATCCACATAATCTTAGCTTCTGAGGATATGGATTAACACGGGAGGTTTTACTCCTTTTTCAGAACCTCTGTCCATTTGGGCAGTATCTTACAAGATAATTACATTGAATTCGGATACTTGACATATTAGGAATTAAAGACTGCTTCTGGTACATGTGTATCAGTCACTTGGAAAAAAATATTCCTGCTCAGACTTCAAAGCACAGATGTGTGTATTACAAAGTGGTACAAAAGATGCAGAGGGTTTCTTGATATCATTTCTGGAGCTGCTGTGAGGATCTGAAACTGCATCTTCTGCATGATCCAAATTCCATAAAACATGGATTTTTTTATTCCTCTAACTTGGTCAGAGTCAAGCAAACAGCATTAAGTGAAGTTGGGATTCACCTGAACAGGGAGGGAAAGACAGATGTTGTAGATGTGTGCATGTCACCACTAGTATCTCCTCATACACTGTTCGACACACCTCATTTAAAGAGAAAATTCAGGTGAGTTACCCCACACTGCTGGCATTTAAGATCCCTAAAGGATCCAATACCAATGCTTTCCAGCTTTGAAAAGCCTCATGATGACAGACAATTGAAATAAAAACTTCTCTCAGGAGCACAATGTGTAATTGAAGAAATGATAAAAATAAACTCCTGAGATTAGCTGTGAAGCTCTTTACAAAGCAAAATTAGGCGTGTTCTTTCCCTCTCAGATATTTACCTTATGGCAATAAAGGCCAAACGTCCTGGAAAGACATTGCATGTGACACAAAAATCTTGCAATATGGCCTACTATTGGGGAGGAAAAATAAACACACACAGCCCTACAAACACACACAGAAATAAACCAAAAAAAAGGAAATATTCAGGTGGGGAGTGGGGCATGTCATTTGTAGAGATCACCTGATCGGTGGACAAATAAGGCAAACAATGTTTATATAAACATTCATATTCAAGATCAACCTTGTGGTCTTGAGAAACAAGAGACTGGGAAGATCTGGCGAACACATTTTTAAAACCAAAATGCCAGTGCCAAAATTGCAGCTGTAACCATGGTGGAAGTACCTTGTTAAAAAATTGAACACAGAAGAGTAATGCCACAAAATGTTTCTGTAATATATTCTTTCAGAGGCCCATAATAATTCTGATGACAACTTTTAGCCTGTGCAGCTGTTACTTTGCATTAACAAATCCTCTGAATGGATCTGCACATGATCCATACACATGCAAGTAGTCTGAAAGCCCAGCCAGTATGAGGTACTCTGTTCCAAGGCTGGAGACCATTCCATGGTTTGTGAAGAATGGAGACAGTGGTGTGAACTGCCCAGGAATTGCTGCTGAGCAAGGAAGACTCTCTGTGGGTAACTGCAAGCTCTGGGGACAGCGTGACACGTCACCTTAAATGCCTCCCCTGTCCCAAGGCTCTCACTCCAGAGCCGGGAGTAGGAAATTTTCCACCAGCAAACGACACACACACATTGGCCATTTCTAGGAACCACACCCGAATTTCCAAGATCCATGAAGCTGACTCAGCAACATACACCTGGATACTCCCAAAATACGGATCAAATCAGGTTATGGCCTTGAAAATTCCCTGACAGTGGCTCTCTGTCTGCTCGACTGTTAAAACCTCAGTGCCCATCAATTGCAGAGGACAGATGACACTGCTGGTCAGCTCTGCTGATCACCTGTCCGTGCTCCCAACCTCGAGGGCATCCGCAGGAGCAGCACGTCCTGGCTGACATTGGGAGGGAAAAGCTGAGGAAGACACAGCTGCTGTCCATGATCACATCACGAAAAGGAGCAGGGGCAGCAGGAAGAGCTGTTACAGTGAAGGACAATGCTAGAGTAGGAGTGGATGAGGTTAAACTGACCCTAAGTGCAAGTGAGACATTTGGGTTACTCACCATCACAAATGAGCTATTTCACTACAGAAACAAAACAGGGTGAAAAAAAATCACCTTCTTTTACTATGATTCTACCTGTAAGTGGATTACATGACACAGTGCTGACAAGAAACAGCACCCGATTACCACGAAAGTCTTCTTTTAACAAAACAGCTTTATTTGAAGGATGGGGCAGGTATGCAGATGTGCCACTTGCAGGTGCCCACATACATGCATAACAAAAGGCATTTGTGGCCACTTGTGGTGACATCTGTTTTCAAAAGAGCAGTTCAACCAGAGGCTTTGGAAGGACATTAATAACAACAACTATCTGAATTATGCAGCTGATTCTCTAGTACATGAGAAGCAGAAAAGGGACTTTCCTTGAAAGTATTAGCAACTAGCATCGGCATGCGGCTCAGGTAAAGGAATGACATCACCCTGTATCTCAAAAGCATTACCTCATCTCCTAATCCAAGGAGTGAGTCACCCAGGCAGTCAGCTGCAAATCTCTTGGCACAGAAAATGTAGGTTACCACGATGCACTTACACATTCCTCTGAACTGTCAATGTAAATAGCTATTTGTTCAGCTTCACTGGTCAGCAATATGGCACATAATTGTTAAGTGGCTTGTCTTTCAGAAGTAACACTTTAAAAAAGCCCCCACATTAACTACGGAGCCCTAAACGAGCCGCTGCTCTTTTGCTCATTATGAGTTTGCAGCCCAAGTTCTCCATTGGCTCTGCGCGGGGCTCTGCAGCCCTATCAGCGGCGCGGGCTGCGCAATCTCCAGGCCGACGGGTGAGGTAATGCAGTTTCTAAAAAGCCTCCACAAAAAAGCAAAAAGGCATAACGATCCGGAATGGCATATGCTTCCAGGGAATTTGCTGTCTAGACTCTTTACTGGAAAGGAGGGCACCGTACGCCAGGTGCCACGGCAGGTTGATCGGTGCAGGAAGCCGCAGATTTATAGCGGTGGAGAGAAGAGAAAAAGAAGGAAAAGGAAGAATTGTGTAAACAGAGATCAAAACAAGCTGAAGTACTACAGCTTCCAGGAGCTGTTTAACAGCAAGCGTGACATTCTACCCCCTTCCTAATGCTCTTTATTGTCTGAAACAAAGATCAAGCCTGCTCACGTGCAGACACATCTGAGCCAAGCCTGGTGCCAAAACAGTCAATATTATTGTTTACAGATGGGCTGGACTATCTAACTCCAAGGAAATAACCACGCACAAGTGAAATAGTTTCCTTAAAATAGGATTTCATGTCTTTATGTTTTTCTAACACTTCTGCTTGTAGTTTTCAAATCTTACTGTTACTATAAGCTGCAAGAGCTTCATTCCAGTTACTAATTAACTAAGACCAACCTACATGATCTTAAATGATAAGGGTACCAGTTCTTTCCCCCCTACAATAGGATCACTGTAACAAACAGGATCACAGCCAACATCAAGCATGCTCTTAAGAAAACTACTTGTCCCTGAGAACTATGTCTTTTAAGCCTCTTTAAAATTAATCTAGGCAACATATTAAAAGTCACATATGGTAGCTTTATTCTGAAGGGTAGAAACGAGTCTACACAAAGAAATCTGGGAAAGTGAAAGCAAGCTGATATGCTTCACATTAAAAAAACAAACAAATTAAAAACACAAACCAATAAATGGTAACACAGGTATCCCTACTGTAATTGCTTACAGATTTTTCAGGTAATATAGATATATATAGATACACATACACACATACACAATTTTTGAGATGTCTCTAGTTTGGGCTGGTCTGGAACTGATTTATTGTCTGCTCTTTTTTGCTATCCATGCAGGTAGGTTATCTGCACAGAGCCATGGGCTTATGACTTCCTCCCAATAGAAGAGGTTATTTCTCCTCTTCACCTTAGATTTCAGGATGCTGATTCATCTGTTTTGCCTCCAGCTACCTGCAGAAATCCTGAAGCACAGAGCACTACAAGGATGACAGTGTCCCATCACTAACAGGTAAACCCTAATCAAACAGCAGCACGCTGGGATAAAGGGGCCAGCCAGAGTCTTCTAACTTCTGCAAGGCCCACAACTTCCCCACTTCCTTAAGAGAACAAAGACACAGACACAAGCACAATCTTTTGAAAAACAGAGGCTGTTGAGCTATTCCACTGCCTAAAGCACTGGTAAAAGAGCAAAGCCAGGAAAAAGAAAACTGACTGTGAAAGGAAGTCCATGATTTATATCAGTAAAACGACCTGAGACATGTTCAAGGGCAATGAGGAAGCTGAGGCAGGAAATACCAACAGACATAAAATTTCTGTTGTTTGTCTAGAAAATTTCTCCTTCTTTTGAGTACCATTACTTCTGATGTCTGCACTACACTTGTTTACAAAGTGCATACCTGTCCTGACCACCTCCTGTGCCTGTTAAGCACTGAACATGCCCAAACCATCTCTGAGACCAGGACCGTGAGAAAGGCTGCACCTGGACATCAGATAATCAGTATTTTATTGGGCTGTTTACAGAGGTGGGATTGGGTGGCCTTCCTCCTCTGCCGAGGTGAGAGGCAGCCAGTGCCAGGGCGGCACATCAGAGAAGCCATGGAAATAGGTTTCATCTCAGCTGGGGTGTGACAGCCTTGAAAGAGCACATGAGGTCTGCACAGCAACAGTGAGCAGAGATGTTTCTCAGAGCTCAGGCTGATTTTTACCATCAGGCTGTACAGCTCACCCAGCAATAGTTCACAGCATCTATCAAGTGACCAAACCTGGTCCGTGACTCCTGCCTGCATTAAGCACCTTATGACACAAGTTTATATCTATTAGTCTTTCTTCTCCTTCCATCATTCCCCATACTCCACAAGCTGGTAGCTCCTATTTCATTTTTCATTAATACATTGGAAAGAGTAATAAATTCAACTTTCATGGGCCTGTATTATCTGTATGATGAGTGTGTGAAGTGATGCTGTAACCCTGTGCCTGGATGAGTACTAGAGAACTCATTTCAAAACTCCTTTCTTCTCTCTCTTCAAAGCAACACCTGCAACATCCTCCCGACAACTTTAATAAAAGACTAGAGCTGGTATCTCTGTCATAATTCTACACTTCAGATCTTAAAACCAGATCAGGTGTAAGCACCAGGGTCCTGACAAAACTGTCTTTTACACGAACAGTGTAAAAAGCAACAGATGACAGCAGCACAGCAGCTTGAGACTTACACTCTCCTTTCCAACGTCAGGGGCACGCTACCTTGTTCAGCTTGAGTTTGCCCTTAGAAGAATTCTTCCTGCTCTGCCTTCCCCTGAAGGGCCACACAGGAGATCTGAGGAACTGCAATGTGCTAACTAGACCACCTTAGCTTCAAAAGAGATCAGGAACCCAATATTGTTTGCTGTGCAATCACACAGACCCTTCCTCTGAAGACAAGCAAACTGAAATACCACCGTTCCTTTAATCACACTCAAACAAGACTTGGGGTTTTGAGATACAGAGATGCCAGCCTGCTCTGCTGCCATGGTAACAGACTTTTAAAAACTGTTCTCCTTAATAATAATAAAAAAACCTAACTGCACAGTGCTTTAAGGAAGACTTTATTTTGACATTATTCCATCCCCCTCTTTTACATGGCAAGTTTTATTAATAAGACTGCAAGTCTTCTGAAACTTAAGAGCAGTGCTTTCTGAGACAAACCAGTGCTGCTGCTACGGAGCCCATCACTGAGCTCCCTGAAACTAACAGCACGTAAGGGAGTGGATTAGTGGAAAAAAACTTACCCAAAGCCTTGCCTTTCCAGAAACAGGTTGTACACAATTCATCAGCCCCCTGGCAAAAATGGTACTTGTATTTGGTTTGCAAGGCAAGGCATTGGTAGTGAGAGGCTACAGGGGTGAGAAGAAACCCACACTGGAGCAGGGGAAAAGTGGGAGGGGTCCTCCCGAGGAGGAAGAAGTGGCAGAGACAATGTGTGATGAACTTACTGCAGCCTCCACGCCCCATCCCCCTACGTCACTCCAGGGTGGAGGGAGAGAAAATCAGGGTGAAGTTAAGCCTGGGAAGAAGGGAGGGGTGGGGGAAGGTGTTCTTCAGATTTGGTTTTATTTCTCCTAATCCTACTCTGGTTTTATTGGTATTAAAACTGGTTTCCCTGAGTCAAGTTTGCTTTGCCTGTGACGGTGTCTGGTGAATGATCTCTCCCTGCCCTTATCTTGACTCACGAGCCTTTTCAAAAGATTTTTCTCTCCCTTGTCCCATTGAGGAGGGACATGACAGAGTGGCTTTGGTGGGCACCTGGAATCCATGCAGGGGCAATAGCAGAAACTTGTGACACTGAAGGAGACCAGGAGTCAAACTGATCTCTGCTGGACCCTGTGTGTTTCTTCCCCAGGGCCTGCATGGACAGGATGGTTTTGCAGACAAGGACACAGAGTGCATGTGAAAAACAAAGTCATAGAGGAACTCCTATAGGAAAAGAGCCTGATACAGAGAGAGAACAGAACACGGCAAATCACAATCTCCTCTTTTGAGGATGCAAAGAAAGAGTGCACGAAACATGCAGTGAGTCTGACAAAGATTAATAGTTACCTCCTTATGGAGCACAAAGTCCAGAAGAAATTAGGAAATGAGATGTCAGTGGCTGTGCTGCTAGAGGAATGATTTGCTAAACTGTCTGAAACGCTTAACCCTTGAAATGTGGCCTTCTTTATATAGATAAAGATATAGCCTGAAAGTTAAAGAAGGCTCTAGGGTAGAATAAATTACTTTTTTGTGTATTGGGTAGCTGAATTCCAATTATCTAAGTTATCCATTACCTGAAACTGGTATTTGTCTAGGTACTAGAGTTGATCCATTTTAGTATCTGTAAACACCAGAACTGCTAAGCAGCCAATACAAAACATGCAGTGGGCCATAGGCAATTGAATTACAAGCTCTCTTCCTGCCCTTATCTTGACCCAGGAGGTGAAGGTCCAGATCACAAGACTTGCAAGAAATGGTTGAGGGAACTGCAGTTAGTTAGCCTGGAAAAAAAAAGGAGGCTCAGGGAACACCTTACTGCTCTCTACAACGACCTGAACAGAAGTTTTAGCCAGGTGAGAGGAATCAATCTCTTTTCCCAAGAAACAAGCAATAGGACAAGAAGTAATGAGCTCAAGTTCCATCAGGGAAGGTTCAGATTGGCTGTAAGGAAAACTTTCTTCACTGAAAAGATGGTCAAGCATTGGAACAGGCTGCCCAGGGCAGTGGTGGAGTCACCATCCCTGAGGAGATGTAAAAGCCTTGTGGATCTGCCACTTAAGGATGTGATTAAGTGGTGACCTTGGCAGTGCAGTTAACACTTGGGACTCTGTAATTCTGTAATCTTAGGGGGTCTATCCCAACCTAAACCATTTTGTTATTCTACTATAAAGAGAATAAAAAAACAGAGACAATGGGGATGGTAAAAAGCCTTTCCAATATTTGGAGCATTCTGACTATGGCTGTGAGCATGAGATGAAAGCTCATGAAAAGATGAAAGTTGTACACAGAGTGACTCTGAGAAACTTTCCTGGCTTTGCTCCAGGCAGAGCATCACCTGAGGACTGGTGTTCAGAGCTTTGGTATTCCACAAGCCACAACATCCTGTTCTGTAGCTGCTCATGTGTCCCCTAACAGAATTTGTCATCCTCCAAAAGGTTCTTAAAGCAGTGAAAGGACACGTGTCAGCACTTCCTCAGGGCTCTATCCGTGCTAACTTCAAGTGTCAGCATGGCAGCAAACGAGAGGCAGCTACAGAAGTCTTTCGGGTTTTTTAATTGAACAGGACACCAAACTAAGAGGACTGAAGATATTCAGGTTCCATAAATACATAACACCACTTGCCTAAGCAACAGCCCTACTTGTGATAACAGTATGATGGTGCTGCATCACACTAACCACCCAGCTCAGCTCAGGCAGCTGTCAGCAATTCCCCTTTTCTTCAAGTTTACCATTTCCTACTAGAAAAGTCGGTTGTGTTTTCTATAAAAGCACAGCTTCCAGCTATCAGGGTACTTTAAAACAGTTAGTCTTTTGCAGATGACTTTTTGTCCACTAAACAACATTTGAAGTTTATTTTCAGGAGAATTGTAAATTATGTTTTAGTTTCACCAAGAAAGCAACAAAAATCTGTACTCAGAAATCCACAGGTCTCTCTAGTGAAGTTTCCCAAGCCTGTCACCTCTTCATGCACACACGTGTGTGTTTCCAGCAACAGAACTGAAAAGAAGCACTTGTGCCATCAAGAATGCTAATACATCCATGCAGTTAAAGAGTAGTCACATTCATTCTCTTTCTGCAAAACACAGGCTCCACTCCCCTTGATAGCCCTAATAAGCCTTCTCTGCCTCAATTGCAATTAGAATTTATCTTCCTTTGAAGTACAATTCTGGACACTCACTTCTTATTCATTATGAGCTTTTCCAGGACCATTTAAGACACTAATCTGTCTCTCTCTCTCTCTCTACCCGCAGGCAACACAGAATCACATTTCCTTCCCCTGCAGTGGAATGGAGATGGCAGCTGATTACCTGTCATGGGATATCTAAGTACACAGTTTTCTCAGTTCTAAACTGGTCATCTCCAACCTTCAACAACAAAACGACTGTTACCAATCCCCACATCTTGTATTTCATTTAGCACAGTTTAATTTCATGTCTGTTATAGAATACCTGTATGACTGAGAACCAGCTGATGCGCCAGTCTTTCTCTGCAGGAATGACACCTCCAACTATCTAAGCATCTGGTGGTTCTATACACCTCAGTAGTACACAAAAATAAGGACACTACAGGACACTAGAATACTCTTTCAGACAACTAAAATTATACCAGTTTACCTACAAGGAACTATTTTCCCCAGTTTAGTCACCTCAATAAGCAGACCACTAATTTACACTCTGCCTGCTTGAGAAGAGTGGCAATTCAGTGCTTTACATCTGCTCAGAACATCTTACAGCCAGAAAGTAATTTTACAGCATGAATAGGTATTTTAAAAAATTTATTCTTTGTTGAGTAAAACTGTCCTTTAAAAACCTTTTGTACACACTCAAACACCTCAGAGAACCAACTTGCTATTCTATGTATATCAAAGTCTGACTCTCCTGCGAGCTGCCTGGATGGTGCATGGAGACCCTTCCAAGTGCTAAGCAGGAAATATTGTTTCTGCTGCTGGTACATCCCATTCCAGATGTTTTAAGATGCACCCAAGATTAAGGGCTAAAATTACTAACAGTGAAGTAGACAGAAGCATTCATTTTTAAGCAGAATTCAGAACAAAGACATTTTCTCAGAATGTTTGTGTAGTTTGGCCAGTGAATGTTAGCGGAGTCAGAACAATTTTATGCAGGATTAATATAAATTGCTAATATTCATCACTGCATTTAACAGCTGCTGTAACAACCTTTTCAGTGAAAACACTCAAGTGCCTGACAGTCTTAAGTGTTCCCCACCCATATCCAAGACAAATACTATCAGCTTTTCCTTGGATGGTATTTACAGACAGTGACTCAACCAAAAAATAACTATAATAGAAAGCCATGAGCCAAACAAACACATAAGTTTTATTCAAACTAATAAAATACTGCTGTAAGTGGTTGGTGAAACTTTCCTAACTCTTTCAAAGACACGGTTAAATTATTTACCCTTCCTGAACTTCTGGGAGGGCACATAACAGAATTCCCAATTCAAGCCCCTCAAAGGGCATTTTGACCTCTTGCTTTGCCCTGACCCATTTCAATGTGGATTTTACATTTTCTTCTATTCCAGAGTGTAAGAGGTCAAAGGATGGGAATTGCTGAGTTTCCTCCTGTGTTCCCAAAGCAACCCAGGACAGATGTGGGCTCTTCTCTGGCTTGTCTGGGCACAGAGGTTGCCTTATCCAAAGTGCAGCAATGTGCAGGCAAGTCAGTACCTCAAAGTGAGTCCCAGGACACTTTGCAGCAGAATTCTGTATTTCTTTAGAGAAACCAAAGCACTGAAAATCTGGAAAGGTTTATGATACAGATAAAGGGAAGGAAAAAGAAAGAAGATACACTCATACTGCACATTAAATTCAGTCACTAGTGGAGTTTTTTGAGATTTCAAAATCCTTTTCCAGCTCATTGCTCTAAGCAAAAAAGGAACAATCTGCTCAGAGTCTCTATGGGTTTGCTTCATCAACAATGCAGTGAGTTTTCAGATGACTTCAGTATAAAACTTCTTCACCTCTCCATATTTCTCTGGAGAAAAAACTGTAATACTAGGCTATTCCATTAAAATATGCCACTTCTATGTCCAAAAGAGATGACACAGATGTCTAAGTTTGTAGAAAAGTTGATTTTATATGGCTATCACAATAAAAATATATATTTATGTTTATATATATACACATACATACACATAATGCAATACAAAGGTCATGAGAGTCTTTATTGGAATAAGGATGTTGACAGATTTGGTGACATGGCATAATCATATTATTCCATTTTTCCAGGACACAATGGTATGTTTACTCTGACTGCTATAAATGTCAGCCTTGTGAGCTCAAACTGATTTTGTCCCATGATCTTCAATGTCTCAAATAAGGAAATAAGATGCTTACTTAGGGATTAGTTTGTAACAGCCCAAGCCTACCAGGTATTTCTATCGAGTCCATCCCAGTGCAGCCTCTGCCCAGAGCACTGAAACAACTCTGATTGGTGCCCATTAGGTAATTTAGTATAAGTCTTGCAGGTAAAAGAATTAATTATCCTCATCAGCAAACGATGTGCTACAAACCTTTCCCTGCTCTGAAGCAGTTCTCTCTTTCACTATAATTAAGCATCATTATTTCAACACGCTGCTTCTCCCTAAAGTGTTCTTTTCTAAGTATGGACAGTGTATTAATTACAAACCCAAATTTTAAAGAGCAAAGTGTTTCTATTAAAATTAAGCTCCCTTTTAGAAAAGTTGTGATTCAATGACTTTACTGTGAATTTCATCAGGTAATCTTTATGTGCAGGTAACAGGAAAACTTGGAGCTGTAGCCAGGCTTTTACAGAGAAAGGTTTTCCATTTTAAAACAATGGATAGGGAAACAGAGTTTTAAAATTGTCACGCACAAGCCTGAACTGCAGAGTCAACTTTTCAGCATTGGCACCCCGACCATGATTTGTTTATATTGGAGCTTAGAGCCAGAAAGAATTTTAGCATTTTAGTTACCCAGACACACAATTAATACTTCAGCAGCCTTTCCTTTCTAATTGATCTGTTCACATGACAAATGATGAACATCTCACTTGTCAGTGTCTTAAGCAGTAGTTTCAAGATCTGAAGCGTTTGACAGAGCTGCTGGAACATTTGAAATTTCACTGCCTCACTTTCCTAATTAACACACAAGCTCCAGACAGCCAGGTTGACATTTCACTGTTAGGTAAAGGAAGTTAACTACAGATCTGCTAAACACTGAAAGTTTGAAGATCTAATATCTATTCTTAAAAAGCACTTGGAAATTAAATTCATGCTTTTGCACCAGGACTTGGAACTACAGTTTATTATAGTCACACTTGACATAGTTACAAAAACCCTCATCAAAACAATTAAGACCCAGCAGTGCACACTTTCCTTGCTCCAAAAGAACACAAATCTTTGTCACTGCAAGTGTAACACAGAGTTTCTCATCTGCCATTTCTTGCAAGAAGATGTAATTTAACAGCTTACATAATGTTACTGCTTTATGATGAACACTGTGGTTGCTAGCACAGAAACCTTTTTTACTTCAAAAATGCTGGAAGAGGAAGGAAAAGCCTCAAGACTCAGTTTGAGAGAATAAAACTCAACAGGTCACATGCCCACATCAGAATTTTTACCCAAATCAGAATTTTCCCAGCAATTTTAACGAGGTGAATTACTCATTTAAGTAAGTATCTAGATTCACTGCATGAAGTCTTTCAGCTGATTACTGACAGCAGATTAAACATTTAAATATTTAAATGCAGTTTATTCGGAGTATTCATCACTTTCCATCATGTTTCTTGTTAAATTCTGTCTTAACAGCATTTGTTTACATGACAGTAGAAGTCTGAAAAGGCCCATATTCGTAAGGCTTAACAGCTTCTCAAAGGCCAAAATGACCTTTTCCTTCCAAAATTAGTTCTCATAGGCTCTGCATCTTAACTGCCAAAATCCCTCAATGTCTTTGGCCACAGCTGTAGAAATGAAACAATTTGAAAACCCATCTGAAAGTCCAACTTCCTCTATCAAACACTCTTTAAAAATGTGTTTTTATGACTACCACAACCTACTGACTTGTAATCACAGAAGGGAATTAAATACCACCTGGACAAACTACAATTTTTGTTGTCTAAACCCCAACCTTTCTTTTCTACAGTCATACTATATTGGAAAAATATCAAAACCCTGGACAGATAGTTGAGTGACAAAATTTATATTTGCAAAAACACTTCTATCATTGGAAATGCTTGCGCTCCCAAAATCATTAAAAACCTGGACTCGTGACTTAACTTGTAGTGAAAAAATAAAGTTTATATTTGCACAGATTTTAAATGTGTGCTTTTCATAGCCACTGGTTCTATTTTCATGTATTCATCAGAAACTATTTGCAGCAACAGGTAACAGACCAGTATTTTATATATCTACTACTGGGAACATTTGTAAAGGATCACACAGTCACTGACACCTTCCACCTCACAGAGCTCTTTACAGTTCTCTCTTCTGTATTCTTTTCAATTCTGCTCTTAAATATCTTGGGGAGTAAGTTCTTCTTTCCTACAGTGTTCCTTCTAAACCACACAAATACACCTGAACAAACCTCACAAACCTGCATCCACTAATAAAATTCTCTCTCAGAAACAAAGGAACGTGAGTAAACATTCCCATTACTTCTGCACCGAGATACTCATTAGCAGCTCTCATACTTACACTACCACAGCAACAGAGCACATCTTTCCTTTGACTTCTTTACACCAAAACACAGGTCATGTCCACAGACAGCGACAAAGAACCACGAGCAAGAAAGTCATGCAGTCTGAATAATCCTGAACTCAACTTTCATTCTCTGATGCTCATTGTGCAAAAGCATGATACAGGACTGGTCACCAAATCCAACCATCCCTGACAGGGAAGGACTGTGTACTTCTGTGGTGCGTTATCATCCCAAATTATCTCTTTGTTGGTGCTCTTATTCCTCCTAAGTCTAGGAGAGAATGAATCAGAGATCTCCCCAGTGCAGGAAAAAAAAAGGGAAAATAATTCCTTCTAATTTTCAGCCTAGTTTATTGAAACTGATGGTGGCCAATAGCACCAAACAAGAAACTGAACTCTAGATTTTCTTCTTACAGTTCATCAGCAAGAAGTGATGCAACCCTCTACCACTCAGTACTTCAGGGTGACCTTCAGCACTCTGTTTAATTGCTAACACATTCTATTTCACAGGCAGCCTGCTTATCTAGTATAAAACACCCAAAACAATCCTTTGTTCATTTATTAAGTCACAAGGACTTCTGCTTTTCTTGAGGGAAAAAAAAGCGCCAGTACTTGCCAAGACATAGTCTAGTAATACAAGGCAGATGATCCTTTCATTTGCTTGAAATTACAAGTAACTTGTTTTCAATCAGCAATTACACCCAATTCCCCAACTCAGTTACATCATCTGGTTTGATAGTTATCAAATACGTCAACCCCAAGGCTGAAATGCTGACACATTCCAGTTCGAAATGGCAGCATGATGTAAGCACTCAAAAAAAAAAGAAAAGTTTGAGAATAGTAGTGACAAAGTTTCCTAAGTGTTTACTCCATTATTTAACATCCACCAAACAGGGAAGAAGCTGCATTCCTTTTATTACAGACAACTCATCTTTAATGATTTTGTCAGGAAAGAAATTAAGCCTTACCTCTGGTTTACTGAGGCTGGATGACACAAGAGAACCTGATCCCACATCCAGATCCCACTGTTTTCTGCCACTGTTTTCTGGATCCAGTGCAGCAATTCGTCCATCCAAAGTGCTGATAATTACCAGAGATCTGCAAGTTGGAAACATTCACAGTCAAAACTACAGCAGGATGGACTTCCTCTATTAGCTGCCTTTTATGCCCAGTAAAATCCAACTCCAACCCTGAAGTTAAGTCTCCATACTCTGCAGAAAAGCAATTCAACTGGGTAGCTCTACCCAGACCAACAATAAAGTAGAAGAGCTGAAGTCTCTGGCTGGATGTCATAAACTAATTTCCATGTGGTAAGACACTTTCAGAGTTCAGATTCAGGGGAAGGCAGTTGACTTTTTGCTCTTGCATGCAGATGTTACCACTACAATACTGAATGAGATCATCTTTTTGGAGATATTTATACAAACAGCACGGAACCCACTTCTTCCAGTTCCTTCCAAACTGATCTTTAATATATCCTTCCAAAACAAATTAAACCCGAAACTATTAACCCAACCAATCAGGATGTAAGAAGTATTAAGTTGCAACTAAGTTATCAGTGATTTTGGATTAAACATCAAACTTCTGGGATATTTGGTAAGTCTGTGAATAAAACAAGTCCCTCCAAAGGCACACACAGGGCGCTACAAACAACCTCCAGTGCCTGCAGACCACAAAGCAACGAAACTGGGTTTTGCAGCTTAGGCTTTAAGTAGCCTGATGTCTGGGGATCGGGGGCCATGGCAGGCTGGCTGCTGATTTCTCCAGTGCCTGAAGCTCATCAATTTCAGTAAATCTTGTTTCTTACAGAGTGGTACAATTAGAATGAACATTTCTGGTTGGGCTGGAGCTCCAGCATTAAAATAAACAAACAAACAAAATAAACAACACATCAGAGACAAAGCACTGACAAGGCATTTCTGAAGGGCCTTTTTTTTTTCCTTGAAGATTGTTTCTCTCTGACCTGAAAAAGCTGAGATTGTGTTGTCAGTTTGGCTTGCAGCAGCTCACCAATCTTCAAAGGCAGAGGGAGCAGAACTTGATCACTTTACAGACTGCTTGCACTGAGGGGGGCTGGATCTAGTGACCCAGAAGGACCTTTATAGTCACTGGTTTCAATGAGAATAAGAAACTGTGCAAATAAACTGACCGGGAGATTAAGCAGTTTGAGGTGAGGGTGAAAAGGCAGGGGGCTGGTAGTGCACACACAGACGTGTATTAATCTTTACTTTAAACAATAAGGGACAATAAATTATTGTGTAGAACTCTGGCCAAATATATTCACTTGTCCAAAGTTAATGGTGTAATAACATGGAATTTAGGGAGGAAATGATGGGGGTTATTAGTTTGCTTTAAGGAGGGAAAAACTGAAATCATGATCTAAAAACATGTTCAGGGAGAGAGGCTCATTACATCACCTCCAACAAAGGTCATGTAAAACATGGCTGTTGTACATGTCAAAGTAACCCACACAATTTATATGATTTTATAATGCTTATAGCACTACACTAAAAATAAATAGAAAAAATAAAGATATCTTTAACCTGTACCAAAAATGCCATAGCAGCTCCTACTTCTGAAGGTGGCCAAGTGTTACAGTCCTCCAAAAGCTAAGTTTAAGAAACTGCTAGAAAAATACCAATTGTGCAAATATTTGCACAGTGGAAGACATAAATTTTTATAAGCTGATTACAAACATTTTTTCCAACTGCACAGAAATGTAGACTGGGTTAATAATAAACCAGATTGCAGGAGATTGACTATTTTCAAGTACTGTAAACAAGTGCTCACACACTAAAGGCCTTGGACACATATTTAACACAATCTGTTTGCTTTATGGTAAAGCAATTTATCTGAAACCCTCTAGCATTGCATAAAAAAATATTATTCCAAGTGGGTCTACTTAAATTTTATGTTGATCCTCCTGACAACTAGGTTATAAAAAGAGGTAGAAATGCAGCTAGAATGAAGGGAATTTTGGCAGCCATACTGCAGAGAAGACAAATCCTAAAATCGCACTGTGAAATGTTTTCTCCCCGTGTACTCCCATTGTTTTCCTTTATTTAATTCTTCCTCTTTGACTGCTCCCTCAAGTAACAAATGTTTCATGCCTTTGTATCTTACATTTTTGTACTATCTTCCCCCACCAGATGCAAACCTCTACCTTCCCTAGGAGTTACCTCACTATTTAAGCCCCTCCACCACCACTCAAGACGGCGGTTTTGGAATCTGTACCTGCACCCTGACCTCCAGCCACCCAAATGGTGCTGTAACCACACTTCAGTTTTAAGTTTAGCTGATTAGGAAAGAGGAGGGGAGTGTGGGGAACCTTTGTGCCAGCAGCACACACTTGGAGGAACTGGTTTAACCAACCACTTCTGCACACTGTAAAAATCCTGGCTTTTCTTGGGCGTAGTGGCACTCAGGGTTCGTCCCCAGCTGTCGAATGGACTTTGCTTCACCTACTGTGCACACACTTCCATGACACAGAGGAACAGAATCATCCCAGCTATACCTAAATCTTAGGTGTGGCTACCTTTAGAACTGGAATTAGATGTAAGAAGAACATCCATTTCTCTCTGCTTTTTTAATGACTGATTAATTTTCAACTGAAGCCACATTTCTGGTTCCAACTTCATCGTGCTCTTCAGCGACACCACATACCAGGAAAAAAAGAGCTTGAACTCCTCACTCTTCTGATAAAATCCTCCATTCCTTACTCTATTTGTCTCTGAGTTAAAATCTTGATACCTGTTCTCCTCTTCTCTGATGGACTCCAGTAAGTTAAAACCCTGTCACTTGAACTCTAATTGGTGTAAGATCTGAAATTTGTGCCCAAGACTCTCTATAGTGTTAAACTTTCTCACTGTCAGATTTCCCCTTCCCTTTCTCTGTGAGATTCCAGTGCTTGCAGCTTTGTGTACTGGGAGCATGAAGTGGTGACAAGAGATCTTTCCATTGCTCAGGTAGTCTAGTCAAGCACTAAATTAACACATTATGATAAAAGCAATTTAGGCAACTACTTCAAGAAAATATTTCAGAGCTTAAAAACAAACAGCCAGGTGACTTGCTTTTTGTCACCCCACAGTGCCACTGTGGGTTTACTACAGTTTATTATCCCAATTCTCACATCAAATTCTTAGAAACACGAGAAGAATACAGCCACAGTTCCAGAATAGAGTCCTTTCAGCTACCTGTTTGCCAGCCTTTGCTGTCTCAAGATGTCAGGGCTGCAATTCCATTACATTAAACTGAAAAAGCAGTATTTTTGATGTGTCTTTGGGCCAACTGATGGACAAACTGAAAGTAAAAGGAATTCCTGACTCAGTTTCTATTTTGGTTAGGCCTGATAAACTCTACTATTCTCTGAAAAACACCACCTTACTGCTGGTTTTATTAACGTCACTTCCTGACTGGGGTAAAGCTGAAAGACTGACTTGACCAAAGATGCCAGCTTCTAGGAACACACAGGTTTTCTGAGAACACCACCAAACCAGATTCCCTTCTGAGAAGAGAAAACAAAATATTACTCAGCTTAAGGTCCAAAGCCACAACTATAACACCAAGGAAGCGAGGAAGATAGAGACAAACAGTATCAAAGCTGTGTCAATACTTTTTGACAGTAAATCACAGACTATACCAGGGAGTGAATAACATCACAGGGATACAAAAGAAGGAAAAAAACCAAAAACCAACGACCAATACCACAAAATTATACTTCAATAGTCTCTGCAAGCCTGGATCAGAAAAAAAAAAGATACAAAAAGAGATTACTCAAAATTAGGCAGTCGCTTAAATCTCGGGATCCATCACCTGAAAAATTAACATCAGTATAATGAAGACTGCACTTCTCCTTGCCTTGAGCTGCTGATCCAGAACATATTGTGGTGGAGGAGAAGAAAATCCCTTCTGGGCCCTTACAGATGGCCAACAGCAGGACTAAAGCAAGGGGCCAGTGCATGGAGCATACAGAGATATCAGTAATGAGAGCAGCTGGCAGAGAACAAGCTAATGTTGTGTAGTGAGATTTTATTTGAACTTTGTCACTATGAAAGCACATCTGGACACATTTCCCTGACCCCAAGCATCTAAAAACAGCCTCTGTGGCTGAACGAAAATGTTTTCTTACCAGTTCTATCCTCTTTTGCTCACAGACAGGAACTTGTTATTCCACGGCAGTGATAATGTTCCCCCCTTGAAATTAATCAAAATATCTACTGCAAACTTGCACATACATGGACAAAAGGCCAGTCCTGGGCCTTAAAACCTTTGTTAGTACCCCACAATTAACACAGCTCACTTTTGGAGACCAAGAGGCCTGAGCACAGTACTGTTCTACCTTAAAGAAGTGAAGGTATGATTTACTTACAAACAAAAGGGCTAAGACAGCAAGTGAAATTGTAAACAGGACAGAGGAGGAACACTTCTTTAGTTCACCTACACTCTTTCACTGCACCAAACTTTGCACTTATTCAAGGAAGTTTTTGTTAGAAAAACAAAGAACTTATCATCATCTTGGTATATTTACCATCGTTCCTTTTTCAGTTCAAAAGAACCATCAAACCCTCAACCCCCAGAAGTCCATTGGGACATTGCAAATATGGCTGTTTATTAAACTTGAGCTCTAAGCACCTATTCCAACAGCAAATCCTGCATGTTTGTATGTAAAGAGCACAGTAAATCACTAATCCTCCTATTTTCTTCCAGAAAAATCAAATCTTTGAATCAAGATGATTGTATTCATTTGCCTACAGCAAAGACAGTTGGGGTTTTGGTTTTGCTCTTTTTTTCGTGGATTATATTGACCTCTATATTGCCTGTATATTGCTGAAAAACAATTAGCTGAGATGAGTGGAGATCTCAGAAACACAGATAAAAAAATAAATGCAGACAAACACTATGACCAGGCAGCCATTCTATTTTTATTTGATGACAGCAAATCTGTTCCTACATGCTAATCAATTACAGAGCAGCTACATTTAATCTCAGGCTTAATTTACTACATTGAACATCTTTAGTGTATTCTATTTAGCTCTAGAAGGCAAACAGAAAATATATTTTTAAAAATTTCCCAGGCTAAATAAACGAAGGTCCTATCAAAAACTGAATGCAGTAGAATTGCAATAAACCAGGTGTTGTTTTGATACACCTGATACACAAAAGAATGCTCCTGTTGCTAACTGCTGAGACTGTCCACCAAGTAAACAGGGTGCTAAGTTATCAGCCGGTTTCTTGGTTTAAGTGAATGCTTGGGAATACTAAAGACAAGCTTTGGGCTATTCATTTTCATGTTTTCAAATACAGCAGGCGTTTAATCATGCTGTTCTTCCTTTAAACTCCGGCTGTGGCTTATCACCTCTTCATTATCAGCCAATTCAGAAACAGACTGGAATCAGCTCAGTAACGTTTCTGCACTTGAGTCATTCATCTAAGTCTTCCTTTTGCCGGAGCTTCTTGCCACACGCAGTTATTGAGAATTTTATTTCCCCTTGTTATATTCTGAAGCTCGTTCATCAATTTGCCTAGCATGTTTGGCTTCCCCTCAGGCATACCCCAGTGTCTGCACTGAACAGACAATTAAGAACTCGAGGGGAACTGCATTTTCTTTAAAACAAAGCGATGACAGAAAGGGACAGCGTGCTCCGAACAACTGTGAGCTGCGGGTATTGGGAAGAGTTCAGACTACGGACGCTTTAGGGTCTCCTTCCCGCAGGCACAGAACTGCCACCTGGGACCAAGGCAAGGAAGGGATCGAGACGTGGTATTACCAGGGTAAGCAGACGGGCCAGATGTCACATAGCGTGACATCCGGCAGCTTGTTTGTCTAAGAACTAAGACACCCTTTCTCCTTGTTAACAACCGCGTAAAGAACAAGCACCTCAGCGCTGGTGAGCTCCCGAAGTTCCTTTTCGTCACTGTCACTGCCTCCCCCTCGGTCCAGCCTCTCCGTGCCCCGTAGCGCTACTCCAGCCCCAGCACGGGACTCACCTCTTCCACCCCTTCTCCTTTCATCTACGATAACCCTACAGCGCAACGCTCCCTCCTCCCACTCCAACACTCCCGACCCATCCCAGCGCTATTCCCGTCCAAGGCCGCTCCTGCAGGGTCCCTTCTTCACACACGACCCCCGGGACGCTGCAGCCCTTTTCCCACGCACTGCCCCCTCCCTTAGCTGCTGATTCCTAGCCTAGACACAGTCGTGTCCCCCACAGCAGCCCCCGACAGCGACCCTGGACACTGCACCCTTCTCCCCTGAAGCACTGACCCTCGCCCAGCACCCCCACACCGGACCCGAGCCCTCTCCCCAGCACCTCCCCGCTGCGACCACTGACCCCTACCCCAATCACAGATACCCTTCAACAGTCCCAGACACTGATCCCAACCCCAATCACCAATACTCCCTCTAACCAGACTCACCCACTGATTCCCGACACTCCTCAGCCTCCCCAGGCACTGGGCCCGCCTCAGCCGCCCCACACCGACCCCCCACCCCGCCACTGACACCCCTCAGGAACCCCAGTCCCCGACAACCATCCCAGGCACCGACACTCTCCCCAGCCAGCCCCAAGCACGACCCTCCCCCCAGACACCGACCCCGCACTCTCACCCGGGCACTGAACCCCCCATTCAGCCCCAGGCACTGATCCCCACCGCAGTCACCGCCCTCCCCCGCTCACCTGCTGCCGGTCCGGGCCTCTCCGCTGCCCTCAGCGTCCTGCTCTCCGGGCGCCGCGGGGGCCACGCCGCCCTCATCGTCCTCCACTGTCACGTCCGCGGAACCAGCGGGCAGAGCAGCGGGAGCGGCGGCCGCCCCCAGCCCGAACGCGGCCTCCATAGCCGCGGCATCGCTCGGCGGCGGCTCCGGGCCGCCCGCCGCTACGCCCAGCAGCACCAGCAACGCG
>VWZV01005695.1:55452-96699 GCA_013397155.1 Irena cyanogastra | reverse complement strand
CCCCCCCCGCCGCTACGCCCAGCAGCACCAGCAACGCGAAGGCGGCCAGAGCGCTGCGGCCCCGCGGCCCCCGCATGGAGGGGCCCGGCTCGCCCGCCGCCGCCACCCGTTAGGACATGAANGGCGGTGCGGCCCCGCCCCTTCCTCGGCCGGGCTGGAGACGTGGCTGTTCCTCGGCGCCGGCAGGGCGGGGCCAGCGGCGCGCACCACCCGGCGCGGGGGGGCGGTGGCGCAGAAAGTGCCTCCCCCCATCCCGGAGCGGAATGGAGTCGTCGGGCGGGAACCGGGCCGTGAGGGAGTGAGCGCCCGGCGGCGGCGAGGGGAGAGTGGGCACGGCGCTGAGTGCCATGGGGGTGTTCGGACAGAGGTGGGGCTCGGTCAGCTCAGAGGTCTTGTCCAGCCGAATTGAGTCTGCCGTTTGGTGGTGCTCCCCGGGCTGTTCTGGGCGGTACAGGTAACCCTGTCCCTGATACCGAAATCGGCCCTGTGCTGACCCCAAGCGACCTCACCCCAGGTGACCCCACCTTTGTGCGGGCTTTCCGTGCCCACCCACATCAGCACACACAGGCCCATGACCGGCAGCCCCACCACTTTGGCCAGGTGTCGAAGCAGCCCCAAAAAGCTCCTGTCGTACCTTAAACTCTTTGTTCCTTCCGTGTGATCACAGATCTGTGCTGGGAAATTGTGAATGCCCCGTCCCTGGAAGTGTTCCAGGCCAGGCTGGAGGGACTGAGGAACCTTGTCTAGTGGAAGGTATCCCTGCCAATGGCAAGGGGTGGAATGGGATGGTCTTTGAGGTCCCTTCCAACCCGAGGCATTCTGTGAGTCTCTTATGGTATACTTGATATAAATGACATATACAATTGCCCCCTTCAGGGTTAGTTTTCCTCCAGGTTTTTCCAGACCCAGTTTACCTTATCTTGAAGAACAGTCCTTTGTCATCCTGATGGTACCACCCGATTGATGAGGATGTCATCTGCAGATTGGATTAGGGCTGATTTTGTATTTGCTTCCAAATGACTGATGAAAATATTGATTACGTATGTGTGTAGTACACCACATATGATCCTGGAGGGTCCTATTAGAAGTAACCTTATTCAATAGTGATTTATAACCATTTATAAAAAAAATAATCTCTGTGACCAGTGTTTAATGTATTCTTC
Organism: Irena cyanogastra; assembly: GCA_013397155.1. Classification (NCBI taxonomy): domain Eukaryota; kingdom Metazoa; phylum Chordata; class Aves; order Passeriformes; family Irenidae; genus Irena; species Irena cyanogastra. The sequence goes on along the minus strand of VWZV01005695.1, from coordinate 95,536 downwards.
ACTGATGCTTTATTACCCAGTTTAATTAAAATACTGTGCAGTTCTAAGTAAAAATGCTTTTAAAAGTTTATTACAGCTTTCCTTCCTTTTGGAGGGAATTGAATTATTTGTTGTCTTTTAGAAGCCGGAAATGAGATTTCTATTAGACTTCTGACTGGCATTACTAGCTCTTTAATGAGTGACATAACACCCTTTTTTGGTATTTATCCAGAACATTATCCATAGATCTGATGTTATTAAGTCTACATTTACTCCACATCATGCAGCCTCCTTTCCTGAAGGCAGGCACCAATGTGGCACTTTTTTAGCCTCCTAGAACTGCCCTGCTCTATCAAGGTTCCCTAAAAAGGAACATCAACACACAAGGGGTCTCTGCAGTCAGCTGTTTCCAACCTCCTGGGCCACAGTTAGCCCTGGAAGACAAGAGCTCCATTGGTCACTAATGTACTGAAATTAATCATACCACTGTCAAGTGACCCCCACACATGTATCTTGTGCTTCTTTACAAATGTAGGTCATAAATGTTCAATGAACACTTCTGCATTGTTATTGACATTTTAATCATGTCCATCTAGTAATAGGCTTGTACCATTCACTTCTAGGATTTTCTGGGATTTAGCCTTGCCAGCTATGGATTTCCTTTTATGTGCTTCACTCTCAATAACTACTCTGCTTCTCACAGCTTCTCATTTATACCAACACTTCCTTATTTCCTGCTTTCTCCATTTTGGCTATTTCTTTTTTAATTTTACTCACACTCTCCAGCCCATTAATAAAACAAGAGTTGTCAATTTTTTTTTCTCTCTTGAAGTTGTGGCTCTTTGATCGCCCAATGAATTCTTTAAAAAGAGCTCATAATTGTCATTTTTAGACTTCTACCTAATTTTTTTCTTCCTGCTTGTACTCTTATTTTCTGATGATTTGGAAATACAGCTCTTTTAGAACACCAGGTGTATGCAACCCAGGTCACAAACACTGCTCCCCAGCCAACCACTGAATTGCACTCCAGGGATCTTTGTTTGGGGTTTTTTACTTCCTTCATTATAACAAAGTCCAAAAGAATTTACCTTGTGCCACATGCCAAATGGTGCATGTCATTTTTAGTAACTTAAATGACATTTTATTACTGTACCCATATGGTCTTGTGCTACTATTTTCTTTATTTAGATAACTCCTCTCTCTTGAGTGTCTACCCGTTCATATGTTTATAAAGAGTAATCAAATTCCTTGTTTCTCTAGGCAAACCAAGCCAAAGGCTTTTATTCTTCCCTTACACAGTCAATTCTCTGCTCTAACTTGCCCTCCTCTGCACCTGTCTCCATTTAAATTCATTTTTCTTGCATGGTGATGTTTTGAACAGTCACATTGAAGGGTAAATTTAGTTAAATTTTAAACTCCATTATATATCTAGACAATGAGGAAAAGCTAATTTCTTGCCATGCTTTTTACAGTAACTTATCTCTCGTCCTACCAGTTATTTGAAGGACTCAGAGACATAACCACAGACCCCAGAATATCGGGATATGTCACGACTAGACTTGCACTTCTACCTTTGTGCTGGGTCATGAAGGTTTATTACACTTAAGGCAGAACCAGAAGCACCCCTTGCAAGTCTCCCTCTCACATGAGGGCGAGCATGACCTCATTTTCTCGCGTTCCCTCCCACCCCCCGCCCCAGATCAGCAGCCTTCCAATCGCAGCCTTTTATTTTGGGGATGATCTGGCGCTTCTCACCAGAGTACACGTTTTCTTCTAGACTCCTCCTAGATTCCGTGCCACCGAGGAATGATGAATAATAATCAGAATGCAAAAGCTCTTATGTCTCTTGTTTTGGGAACATTTCTCCAAGGGATGGACAACGTTATTCTCGAATCCTTATGACAAACATGGCAATACAGCCCTATAATTTTCTCTCTGTATTAAAAATTTGTGCCAACAAAACCAAACTTCCTGCTTTTTGCAAAGCATGACTCACATCCTCCATTCTGTTTTGACTGACTGACATAAGAGATCTATTTCGGTCATATGACAATAACTTTGAATCTGACTAGCCACTTATGTGGAAATCAAAGCCTGTTCTTGCAGGATGGATGGATGTTAACAGGAATGGTGTTTTACATAACTTCACTGAATATCTGCCTGCTTTTCCCGAATAACTTGCTCCTGGAAGAGCGAGGCGCGGCAGTGAAAGCCCAGCGTGCCACCTCGTGGCTGCCCTGTGCCCAGGGCCGTTCCTGGCGCCTCCCTTTTCCAGGAGAATCCAGACCTTCCAAAAGCTGCGTACGTTGTAATTAGCATACCAACACCCCTGCTGATGCCTTCTCACAAGCAGAATAAAACCGAGTAATTCTTCACCCGACAGATCAAACCAGAGACAAGCAGGGAGGCAGGTGTTATTCAGAGGAAATGTCACTGAGCTGGAGTTTGCAGGATAAAAAATGAGGTTGTAGGAATGTAAATTGCAGGGATGTGACAGGCTTGGAGTGGCTGCTGCCAACCAGAAAGAGAGTTTGTCTGGGAAATTCTCAATCTTTCATTTGGTTTCACCAGTGTGTTGGTCAAGTTTTACTTTCATGGGTCTTGAATTTTAGCTGTTTCATGCCCAATGAATGAGAGAGGAGTAGTTAATTGAATCAACACATCTGCCACCCAGAGGGGCTGTGCCTTTGCCAGGATTTCATTCAGGTTAGAATGCACTTTCCCAGCTGGGTTAGGCTGGGTTAAGCCTGCCATGGAAGATGGTCCCACAGCCTTCCCTCTCCCAAATGATAGATCTTGCTGCCTTCCTCAGGAAAGGTCAAGGAAAACTGACCTTGATTTTTTTGGTTGCTTCACCCTTCACCTTTCAGAAAGAACAGCTCTGCTAGCATATGGAAGCAGCAGGAAAACTTGGCCAGTGGTGGACCATAACGTGGGAATGCTTTTTTTTTTTTTTTCCCTGTCTTAGACCAGGGCAGCTTAAGCCAGTTACAAAATTCCCTTTCAGAGAGATATATTAAGTTTGGCTGACCCAGTTCAACCTCACTCACCTGGAAAGAAGAAATTGCTTTTTCTTGCCTGCGTGGCAAGGTGAATCAGCACAGGGTCATGGGAATGCCAGCGCCAGCATAAACTCTGTACCCAGGCTTTGTGTGGATGGTGACTGAAGGCAGTGAAGAGCAGGCTCTTCCCTTTTTGTCAACAGCAAGCTGTTATCTCAGCTACTATATAATTTTCCTACCGTGTAATTTCAGCTTCAGATGCAGAATTCAGCACCCGGAGTCACAGTCACCCTGAACGGGCTGAAAGGGCTGAGCTGCTCCATTCCTCAGCGTGGCTTTTGTTGGGGTTAACACCTCGCAGTTGCCGTTTGACAGGCAGGATGTCTGTTCAAAACAGGTTCAAACACCTCCTCCGACTGAAGCACAGAGGGTGAGAGTTGGCTCCTGGAGAGGCTTTGACATGGGACAAAACCAGGCTTGTACAAAAGGACTTTGAGCTGTTTGCAAACAGAGCTGGTTGTTGCTGAAATTCACTGAAGATCCATTTCTAAAATGTCCGCTCCCAATCTTTTGTGCACAGGCAAGGCTCAGCACAGCATAAATGAAAGATTTTCTGCTTTCACTGGAGCTGTAACTCACCAACAGATTCAGATAAATTGCTAACAGAAAGGTCATTATCTAGAAGTGGAAATGTCTGTGTTTCTCCAGGCATTGCAAGATGTGTTTCAAGCCAAAGCTGTCAGCCATTGCTGTGAGAGTGCAACAGGTTTATCACCCCACACTTCTGCACTAACACTCCCCACAACAGTAGGATTTGAGAAAAGCCCAAGATGGGCTTCCTGAGTCAACATAAAACCCTAGTGACTTTTCTTCATTTCAGTCAAACACTTAGGATACTGAAGAGAATAATCATAGAATCATGGAGTGGCCTGGGTTGGAAGAGACCTTAAAGATCATCTCCTTTCAACCCCCAACTGTGGGCAGAGACACCTTCCACTAGACTAGGTTGCCCAGAGCTCCTTCCAACCTGACTTTGAACACTAGGGCAGCCACAGCTTCTCTGGGCAACCTGTTCCAGTGCTTCCCACCTTCACAGTAATTTTTTTTTCCTAATATTTAATCTAAACCTACTCTCAGTTTGAAGCCATTCCCCCTTGTCCTGTCACTACATGCTCTTGTAATGTCTCCCAAAGCTCAGTCAGCTGGTCCTTCAGTTTTACCATTCTTTCATCATGGAAGAGTGCAGTGCTTGGGTCTGATTCCCCCTGAATATATATCCCACTAGATGTGTGTATTTACACTTTAAAATGGGTAACTTGCAGGAAAAATCGCTGCCAGCTGGCAGAAAACACTGAACCACTGCATAGAACCACGTGCTGCTCTTACCATTGAGTCACCTGCCCTGTACAGAAAGGTAAGGCCTCGAAGAGATGAGATAAGCCCGGGCAATGATAATAGAGTCTTTGTTGAAATCCCACCCCATTGTTCAAGGACTGATGTGCCTGCCCAGGGAGAACAAAAGGAAATGTTTCTAGTCCTTGAAAATCACAGCAGAATCAGAAGTTGGCAGCAAAAGCAAGCCAGTAATACACAGAATTATGACAAGAGAAGTCAGCGGCTGCTTTTCTGTTGAGCAAATAAAAAGATTATTCTGTAAGAATTGTGGCCTGACCTTGGAGTGAGTAGTAAGGGGTAAATAAGTGCAATTCTCATCCACCTTTGTGAGATTGCGGCTGGAGAGAAACTGAGGTGCCTGTGAATGGTCCTAATGTGGCTCACGGGAGTGAAAATGCCGGTTTAGAAGGACTTCAAGGTTGCTCTGCCTAATATGTTTCAGAAACCATTTCATCAGAAATCAACCCAGGGTAGAGGGAAAAGCTATGACAAATAAAGGCTCTGTGTGCTTCAGGACAGATCTCCATGTGGTTTTGTCCTGACCGTCCTGCAGGGCGGAGTAACGACTAAGTGCTGGTTGATAACCATGTGCTCAGAGGACCCCATGCATTTTTCATGTCCACGTTGCTACTTTCGAGGGAGATCGTGCTAAAGTTTGAGTGAAAGTCCAAGAAAGGCTTTTCCTCAAAACCGGTGGAAGCCTGGCCAGAGTCTCAGTAACTCCCCGAGCTCAGTGCATTCCCTCGCCTCCTGCAAGGGCTCCCCCCGCCATCCTCCCTCTTCTCCCAGCACTTCCCGGTGGGACACCCCGCATCCCTCTGCTCTTTGCAGAAGTGGCTGAACCCTTCCAGCCCTGGCAAACTCGGTGTCTCCGTACTTCACGCGTCCTTGGTCCTTACACATCCATGCAACAAGTTGCTCCGGGGACTGTCTGGCATTGTGGGAGCTGTAGTTCGCCGCTCGCAGCACTACAAGTCCCAGCCTCCCGGCGGAGGAGAAAGAGGAGGAGGAGGCGGAGGCGGAGGAGGAGAGGAGCCGGCACGGCCCAGGCCTGCAGCCCGTGAGGAAGAGCCCCCCGGGGGCGGGCCGCGCCGGCATGCGGCTCCCCGGCCGGCTCGCCCTGCTCCGCAGCACGCCCCTGGCTGCCCGGCCGCCAGGGAGGGTCCGAACGGGGCGGGCGGCGGCGCGGCGCGGCTTCTCCCGCGGGCGGCTCGGCGGCACCATGGCAGAGGAGGCCAAGAAACGGGCCGCCTTCGCCGCCGTGGACAAGCACGTCCAGGTGAGGCAGCCCGGGATGCTGCGGGGCGCGGGGGGCTCGGAGCCCCGGTGCGTGGAGCGGCCGCGGGGTGCGCGGAGCGCCCGGAGCGCGGGACGGCCGCGGGGTGCGCGGAGCTTCAGGGAGCACGGACGGACCCGGAGTGCGCGGAGGGGCTCCGGGCTGCAAGGACCCCCCAAAGCACAGAGTGGCTGCAGGGTGCTGGGGTCCCCCAGTGCATGCAGTGACCATGGAGTGCACGGAGCAACTCCGGGGTGCCGGGACAAGCTCTGGGCTGCCGGGACCCCCAGTACAAGGAGCGGCTCCGAGGTTCCGGGACAGAATCTCGTGTGCCGGGACCCCCCAGTACACTGAGCGGCCATGGGGTGCACGGAGCTTCCCAGCGCATGGAGAGTCTCTGGAGTGCACGAAGCCGCCAGTACACAGAGAGATCGGGAGTGCAGGGACAGGCTCCGGGGCGCCGGGAGCCCCCCATGCAGGAGGGGCCACGGGGTGCGTGAAGGCCCCCAGTGCTCGGAGGGAGCTCAGGGTGCACGGAGCGACTCCGGGATGCAGAGACACCCCCTAACCCCGGACGGAGCTCGGGGTGCACAGAGCAAGTCTGGGGTGCAGAGACCCCCTAATGCACGGAGGGTGCACGGAGTCTCCCAGGGCACGGACGGGTCCCGCGCTGCGTGGAGCCGCTCCGGGCGCCGGGACAGGCTCTGGGGTGCCGGGACTCTGAATGCAGGAAGTGGCCGTGAGTTGCACGGAGTTCCCCGGTGCACGGAGCGACTCCGGGGTGTCAGGACTCCACAAAGCACAGAGCGGACACAGGATGCACGGATTTTTGCAGTGCATGGAGCGGCTCTGGTTTGCAGGGATAGGCTGTGGGGTGCCGGGACCCCCCAGTACGCGGAGTGGCAGCGAAGTGCACGGAGCTTCCCAGTGCATGGACAGGCTCCGGGATGCACGGATCCCCCAGCACACAGAGTGGCTTTGGGGTGCCGGGGCTCCCCAAAGCACGAAGGGGCCACAAGGTGTGCAGAGTCCCCCGGTGCACGGACAGACCCTGGGATGCATGGAGCGATTCTGGAGTGCAGGGACACCCCAAAGCACAGAGCAGCCACGGACTCCCCCAGAGCACGGATGGACCCTGCGGTTCATGGAGCGGCTGCGGGTGCAGGGACAGGCTTTGGGGTGCCGGCACCCCGCAATGCACAGAGGGGCCGTGGGGTACACAGAATCTCCAGTGCATGGATGGACCCTGGGGTGCATTTTGCCGGGACACCACAAAACACAGAGTGGCCACAAAACATAGGGGTGCACGGAGCCTTCCAGTGCAGGGACAGACCCAGGGGTGTGTGAGGCAGGTCCAAGTGCAGGGACAGGCTATGGAGTGCCAGGACTCCCCAGTGTATGGAATGGCCGTGGAATGTACTGAACTTCCCAGGGCATGGGCTTCGGGTGGCATGGACTGCTGGAGTACACAGAGCAGCCCCGAGGTTCACGGATGCAGTGGGGGGCACTGAGAAAAGCCCCCCCACTCGGAGCATGAACAGTCCTGGGTGCACAGATGGACCCTGGGCTGCACGGATGGGTCCTGCTGAGCCTCTTTCCTCCTTTGCTTTGGACTTCACTCACTTTAGCTGAGGCAAAGGGAGAAAACTGCTTTTCCTTCCCCAGTGTGTGCCTCCCTGGCAGCGGCTTCATGGCTGATCCAGCTCAGCACTGTGTATGCTGAATTTGGGGTAATGTCTTGCACCTCCAAACTTTCACTGTGCACCCTCCTGCGAGCTGGGCTCTGGTGGGAGTTCAGGCTAATGCCATGTACTGCTCCTTTCTCCAAATCCCGGATGTGCTGCTGCTGTACCCTATTTCTGAGCACCCAAGCAAGGGGCAACAGTCCCTAACCAGGAGATTCTGTCTTGTCCTCTGCAGGGAGGGAAATGCAGCCAGGGGCTTGAGCCAGCCCCTTGAATGTCAGGGCTGGGGCTGCCTGAAGTTTGGCAGAGCCTGATTTGGAAGATCAACGACCAACGGTTACAGTCACGGTTACAGTCACGCAGCGGTTTATCGCAGTGTTTGCTGTGCCAGCCTTTCGCAATAGCAGTGGTGAAATCGGGGTGAGGAGTTGCTGCTAAGAAAGTACATATTAACAGTTAGGGGAGAAAAAAAAAATCCCTTTTCCTTCCTGCTCCCCCCTTGCTGGGTTAGTGGTTTGAGGTTCAGTTGCTGATGGCTTCCCTTATGTCCCATGTAAGTTTTGCTTGTTCTGCAGCCCCGTTCCTCTGAGCAGCGTGTACCTGCCTGAGAGAGCACAGCCACATGCTGCCTGAGACCACCCAGCCCCTGCCAGGCCAACACCATCAAAAGTTACCAGTTTGTGAGGTGGGGGAGACTGGGAGATCTGGCAGTTGCATAAAAATCCCCTTTCTTACCCAAGGCAAGTCCAAAATCGTGCACTGGGGGGTCGTGGGAGGAAGGACTCGTCTCACAAGGCATGGAGCAAAGACACCACTGTTGCTGTGAAGTATCATAAATGGGGGCTCCTTTGATTTGAGGTAAAACCAGTACTTTTGGACTTTTATAGTGAAATAGCTTTTGTGCTATTGGAAATAGCTATTGTGCTATGGCCAGGAAAACTTCGGATAATGTTTCTGGCTGTGTCCCACTTGGTTAAAGTTCAACGTCCAGCTTGTGATGCCGCTTAAGTAAATTAGGCAGTGTCTGGGGTAACACCCCAAAGCTTGTGCAAGCTGGCTTCAGGGAATGGTGGAGAGGGAGCTTGGAGTCACTGCCCAGGAGCTGGATGGTCTCAGCTGCCAGTTTGCACTGTCAGGGTGCAGCTGCTGTTTGTAATGGATACATCTGTGTTTGCTTGTTAGAGCTCTCCGGAGGGAGCAACATTATCTCTGAAAGCAAAGCTTGCACGGCAGGGATGTGTGGGAGACACCAGGGTTTGGTTCTGCTGGACAAATCTCTCTTGCTTAACTGTGCCATAAATCTGGCACTGGGGCTTGGGGCTGGTACTGGACGAGGCTCCTCGCTTGGCATCCACCTTCACACCCATCCCTGCCTTGCCAGGACAGCAGCTCCTTGCGTGGCAGATGTAAACCTGGGTGTGGGAGGGGGGATTAGGAGAGGAAAAGAGGAAAACTTGTTTTTCTGTTTTTTTAATTAAAGCTAGATCGGTGTGTTTGCCCACAGCACTTGTCCCTGGGCGGCTGCAGGAGCAGAGTTCCCCAGGTCTGGAGTGGACACTAAGACGACCAGCCTCAGAGGCTGTGGGGCTGTGACAGCCTGGGGGAGTGGGGCTGGCACAGGGCTTGGGGCTTTAGAGCTGTAAGCTGCTTGGGGAGAGCTGGCTTTGCATTTATACAACACCTCTGAGGGCGGGCCCTGCGAGTGCCTCTGTTAGAAATGAAAATACAGTACTGCCCTATGTCCTGCTGCCCCAGAGAGGACTGAGCAAACCTCAGGTGTTGCATTTAGATTAGTTATAGATGAAGTCCAAGGCAGGGAAGCAGAAGGAGTCTTTGCATGGTGTTCATAGATGTTTTATTTCTCCCGCGTGGTGAGGTGTTCCCAACCCAGCCTCTCTGCCCCAGAGCCCGGGGCCCCACGCATCCCATGGGGACAGCACAAAGCCCACGGGCAATGGGAGTCAGGGAGGGGGCGGCTGAGGGACACAGGAACACGGGGAAGGGGCAAACGAGAACAGCTCTCGAGGGAAGCCTCCGCCACATCCCAGCCCAGGGGGTGCTGTCTCGGGATCCCCACACTCAGGCTTTGCCCTGTATTTAATAATCGACTGCTTTTAGATGGAGCTCTTTGTTCTCTGACCTTGGAAACTTAGGTGGGACAGGCCAGTGCCTGGTGCTGCTGGTACTGCTCCATGTCTGGAGCATTATTGGCATCTGTAATGCTGGGCAGTGTCTTTAGGCCCTTGGGTTGGCTGAGAAAATGCTGTGCTCACTGCCCACTTCACCTATACGTGGGTCCTCAGCTGTGCTGTGCCTCAGTGTCTTGGTTTTGTTTGGTGGGCTTTTGGTAAACAACTTGAAATGTAATTTTTTTTTGCATGAGGTGCTGCTCCTCAGTGCTCTGCTTCTCACCAATGTTTGCCCTGCCCTTGTTTTTAAAAGTGGATGTTTTGTGGTTGATTTTGCCCCTGGTCTGGCTGGGGTTGGAGCTGAGGTGGGAATCTTGGTAAGGCAGGGGCTGTGACAGCACCAGTTTAGACCGATTTAAAGTGCTGCTTCACCTCTAATCACTGAAAAATGGGTGGGCTGGGGTCCTTGTGAGCTCTTCCTGCTTCATTACAGTGGAGTTGCCCATGCTGAAGCTTTCCCCATCCCTTTAGGGTACCCAGCTGCTCCAAGAAGCTGTCCCACCTACAGAAATGAGGGCAGAGAGAAGAAACTGCCTCTCCCCGGCTCAGAACAAGTCTTTTGGGAGCCCTGGTACTGCCCATGTCCCACCAGCCTCTGCACAGCTTTGCTTGCCCCTTCCTTGGCTGGCCTTGCTTGGCTGTGCCTGCTGGGTGGGTGGCACTGAGAGCCTCAGGAGCTGTTGGGTTTCTGCTGGCCACCTTGCAGGTGTGCAGCAGTGACCTGTTGCTGTGCCCAGCTTTTGCGGAGTCACGCTGGTGAGTGAGGGCTGGGATGTAAGCTGAGCCTCTGGTTTTGGAGAACTTCTGTCTTCTTTAAGCTTTTAACTTGCAGAAGCAAGAGAAATGACTAACCCTAGGGGAGTGTGACCTGTCTTGAATTCCACCTTTCCAGGTAAACTTGCGTGACAGCAAGATTTGAGCTGGTTGAAGTGCTGCAGGTGTGGCTTTTTCCACAGCTGTCAAACTCTGTATTTGCTGCACATGAGGAAAGAGCTCCAGATCTGTCTAATGTCCAAGAGATAATGCACAACAGCTCTGTGCCTGCATCTCTGGTTGTCTTCACATCTTCCTCCTCTGAAGTCTCTGTGGTGATACTGGGCCTCTTTAAGTCAATTTAAGCTTTGGATCCTGTCCAAAGAAAACTAAGTATGCTGAAAATGGGAAGTGCAGAAGGCTGCTGGTCACTTACAGGGGGTGGGAAACTGAGTTGATGATAAACAGAGACTGACGTGGCAGAGAACATGTCTTGCAGAAGTAACACAAGTGCACCCATCCACCCTCAGCCTGCAGCACCTTTTAGGAGTGTATCTGTGTTATAGATGATGGGGCAGTGATTCTTCTTAAATCAGGCAACATTCAGAGAAAGGCCAGGATGGAGCTGTGGTTAAAATTTCATCCTCTTCAGCACATGCTGCCAGGCTCACCCACCTTCCAAGTTTTGCTGGACTCTCCTATAGGCAGCTTTACATTCTGTTTTGGAAAACATTTTTTGTTTTTCACAGGAACAGCTGCTGTGCTCTCTGCTTTGGCTGCTGCTGCATCTGTGCTGTTTACTAATGATATGGTTGGCAGCAAATGCAGCCTTTTACTGTGTGGCTTCCTTGGGAGATTTTATCTTGAGGTTATTTCCCCTTCTTCTTCTGTGGTATTGTCTGAAATTCACAGCTTTCCGGCAGGAGAGCTTTCATGGAATGCCAGCAACCACCAGTGAGTGTGCACTGAACACCCTGAGATTGGACTGTGCTGGTAATTAGCAAGCACATGTCCTTTAATGAGAGGGAGAGTTGATTAAAATCCCTTGGCCACAGACCACGGCCATGCCCTCGCTGGCACAGTGCGTTCTCTCCCTTGCCTGCAGAGTGCTGAGATGCTGTGTCCACGTGCATCCCTGGACAAGGCTCCTCTTGCATGTGTTTATAATGCCAGTTTTACTGGGGAAAGTGGAGTCTGGAGCCTCCAGTAACAGCATTCCTCTGTCTCTCTTTGACTTGCAGAACAATCAAGTTCTTGGGATCGGAAGCGGATCTACGATTGTACACGCGGTGCATCGATTAGGTAGGCTGCTCCCCTTCCTGTCCCTGCCACCACAAAATGTCCCCTTTTCCATCTGCCCCAACTACTTGAAAAGCACCCTAAATCACCTGTGTGCTGACTTAGAGCTGATGCCTTGGGTCTATTCACTGGGTGCTGTGTCCTGCTTGAAACTGAAGGTTAAAACTGGGCATTGGGCTCCAAATTTATTGCCTGAGAGTCCTGAGGAGGTAATGACTTGCCACCTGTTCTCCCCAGACAGCCAGGAAAAGCTCTCCACTGGCACCCACCACAAACTGGAGCTGAACTTCTTGGTCTGGTTCCAGCTTTGCCCAGCTCTGCCCAGTGCTGACTTGCTATGTGGCTCGGGGCCATGCAGCTGCTCTGCTTCCTTTAACCCGTTTGCCTGTGGCTGATTTTGCTCCCCACATCCACACGATTCACACTGAGGGCCCTGCTGAGGTGTAATGAAAATGAGGAATGTGAAATCCTGCTGCATTTTATTTATGTACCCTGCAGCCAGGTTTACCTGCTTGCTTCAGGTGCAGGGGTTTGCGCAGGGAGTGATTCAGAAAATTTCAGCAAAACATTCAAGTGAGGCAAAAGCAGTTTTGCAAAGTGAGTGTGTGAGTAATTATTGTCACGGCTCGTTACAGAGGTTTGGTTTGAAGTTCTTTGCAGGGCAGTCTCAGCCCTAGGTCTGCCTGTGGAGGTGCTGAACTTTGGATGTCCTTGGATGCAGAGCAGAGCAGCTGTGGGGGCCGTGGTGGGTTGGGAGTGCAGGACCAGCCCTGTTGTTCTTGGGAGTCTTGCTTGGATACAGAGGGGGAACCACAGAATCATTAAGGTTGCAAAACACCTCCAAGATCCTCAAATCTGACACAGCACCACTGTGTTCAGCACCAAACCATACTCCCAAGGACTGAATCCACACTTCCAGGTATGAAGATTGCACCACTTCCCTGGGCAGCAGAGTTCAGCGTGTCTCACCTGGGTGGCTCTGCCTGTCTGGGGAGTCCCCTGATGGCCTCCAGCTCCCTTGGGCAGAGCTGTCCTGCAGCCCAGAGCAGGCTGAGTTCTGAGCACAGCCCATCCCTTCACTGTGCAGGGACACAGCAGGGCTGGGGCTGCCCCTTGTCACCCATTTCCCCACTCTGTGTGTGATGCACTTCATTGTCTGGGAGCTGCTGTTCAGCCTTCTGGGCTTGGCTCAGTGCTGCAACCACTCCCTCCTTGAGCACAGAATCAGTCTCTAAATAAATGCCTATTGTATTTGAAGAGGAGTGGCTGTTCCAGGCTGCAAATTCTGGCTTTTCATGTCTGATTGCTTTAGAACTGGGATGTGGCTTGTAACAACATCCAGCCTCATGTATTGCACGTTCAATCCTTCCAGCAGCAGCATTACCTTGGAGCATGTAGCTCATGTGCTTGCTCTGGTGCACGAGCTCTTGCTGGCTCTTGGGCTGTTGGCTTGTGCCTGAGTATTGTAATTACTAGAATAACATTTTGTCCATAATGATATCTTAGTAATAAATTCTCGTCATTTGAGGTTAGCCTGGGGGAGGAAATATTTCCTTCTATTTAATGGAATACTGTACTTTATTAGTTCTTTCCCTGCTATATATTTTAATGTTCTGTAATAAATTAATGTGATGTCCCCAGGGCAACAAGCCAGCAAACCTTTCAGACAGCTGCTGGAGCTCTGTGTTTACATGGAGAGCAGCAAAAACCTGTCTAATGGAGTGAGAGAGGGGATGGGGCCGATTTCCCAGGTGAGGATTTGCTGATGGGGCTCCTCTGCTGCTGGAGACATAAAGGTTAATGGCTCGTGGTGGCTTGGGCTGGGCCAGAGTGGGTGTTTAAACATTTCTGACTGTTGAAACTGAGCCTCAGCCTATGGAGGGGGGCACCTGTTTGTGTTTTGAGCGTGACTGAGTTATTTGCAAGCCAAGCAAGTAATTGCAGTGAATCAGAGGGGCTGCGCTGAACTGAGGTTCCTTAAAGTGAAAGTTGCTGTGTTTTTGTCTTGTGCAATGAACAAACCAAGGCTTCTGCTTTTTGCCTGCAGCTGAGAGAGTTAAAGAGGAGAACCTGACAATTGTCTGCGTCCCTACATCCTTCCAGGTGAGTGCTTTCCTCCTTTGCTTCCTGCCAGTCCAAACACTCCTGCAGGGGATCTCTCCCTGGGCTCTGGGAGGCCACCTTGCCTCTCTCTGGTTCACAGTGCTGTGAATGAACCTAAAGCACACCAGTGAAAGCAGCTGTGGTGCAGCCTACAGAAAGACCTCACAAAGAAGGTGGTGGTGCTGTGTTACCCTGGCCTGAGCTCAGGGCTGGGAGGTGTTTGGAGCCAGTGTGGTAAGGCTGGTTGTGTCAGGGTTAGTGAGTGGCTTCCTCTGAATCCCACTTGCAGGAAAATGCTGCTTAGTGGTGAACCAGACTCGTAGTGCAAAGCTCACTGGAGACACTTTGTCTCCTTTGAGTCTGTATCAGCCCTGACAGCTGTGAAGAATAATAGCAAGCTCTTGTGTTTTCAGCAGGAACTTCAAATGCATCAGCTGGATTTGATAAGAAATTGCAGAAGAGAAATTGGCTTAACCTCTCATTTGCTGTGCAGCCTTTGCAGGAATTGGTTCATACCAAGCTAGATGTTCAGAGGGCTGAAGGGAGAGGGAGAATCTGGATTGGTGGTGGAATAGAGATCTGCTGGGGAAGCTTCTGAGCATCTCCCATGCCTTTGGCAACTGGCTCTGGTCTCTTTGCCTCTGTTCCCTGAGGTGGGAACCTCCTTTTGGGCAGGCAGAGGTGACACTGTGGGGACCACCTGAAGCATCATCAAGGCTGGGTGGCAATACCCCAGTCAAGGAATTGGGCATGTGTCCTTCTCATGGTCCTGGTGTGGGCCTGGGGACTGTACTTTTGTCACAGCCTTGTCACCGTGAGGGCAGTCAGGCAGTGTGGCAGGCAGGGCAGAGCCTCTCTGTGAGGTTTTCATGGACTGGGTGAATACAGCCCTGAGCAACCTGGGAGCTGACCCTGCTTTGACCTGGAGGTTGGATACAGACCAACCTGAATTATCCTAAAATCTTAGGAAAACCTAACATCTTCTTACCCTGCAGTTGTTTAGGTGTGGAGGTGACAGGGCTTTCTCTTCCCAGCTGTTGCAAACAGCTGGGGTGTAGTGCAAGGTGCTGCAAAGGCCAGAAAGTGACAAAAAAAAATTAACCCATATTGGTGCTTCTGTTGGTGAGAGTCTGTCTTTGATGTGTCTCAAATGATGCCATGTCCCCTTTGAATCTAGGAGAAATGCTCTGAGTTCAGTCACTAGTTCTTAAAGAAAATATTGATTAAGCTCTTGTAGTAAGCGTGGGCTGGAGCCTGTCCTGGCTTGAAATATTGTCTCAGTTCATTTAACACCACCGAGTTTCTTACCAGTAAAACAGAAAAGTTGCTGTTAAAGGGAAGAGAGAGACTGTAAACCTGCAGGAGCCAAAATTCCCAACGTGGGGCTGCCTTGTATCTCTTGCAGTCCCTTAGACCTCAACAGTTCCGAGCGGAGCGTTCCCAGGTCAGCAAAACAGCATTTTATTTTCACTATGTACAGGTGTAGATGGCTGCCTGAGGTCACTGGCAAGGAAGAGTTGGTTTCAGTGGGCTTTTATACTCCTCCCTTCCCTGTTGTCAGGTCACTAATCCATCACCATCAGTAAAGCCAGAGCAGGGTAAGTATCTGTCCCTGGCGTTTGCGTTGTCTCTTTTCACTGGGACGAGAGCACGGAGTGGGACTGCTCCTGTCGAGTGCTGTGCAGTTACCACCACTGTTCCCTCAGTTATGGGAGCTCTGCTTTTGATTCCCACTGCTCCCATCGCCTTGCAAGCAGAGCCTGGAGAGAGCCAAGCCACCTCGTTGCCACACTGCTGACTCTAAGCCTGTTCAGGGTCTGGCCTGCATGTGCAGCACAGTGTTTTTCAATGCTTTCAATTTCCCAGATCCCTGAAATCTCCTTTTGTGGACACCATGTGATGAATGCCAGCCCTGATTTTTATTCCGATCATTTTGTGAGTCCTTAGGGCCCCACAGCCCATGGGTGTTAAATCTGCATGCTATGAAATGCCATGTTAAACTATTCAAATCATATCTCATTGCCAGGTGTGCCCCCTGCTAATTCTGCCGTTTCTGGGATGCCAGTACCTGTGACTGATGCACTTTGTTAGTGTTCATGGGTAGAATTCAGGGGAATCAGCTGATCCAGGCTGTTGCACTGGGGTTTCTTGGTCCAGCTGCAGCATGGTAGCAAGTTTGGATTCGAGCAGAGTCTGTGCAAGGGGAGAATCTCACATGAATAACTCACTTGTAGCATAGAAATAATATCTTGCTTGTAACATAGAAAATTCAACCAGTTAGAGATTCTGCAGATGACACCAAGTTGAGTGGGAGTGTCGATCTGCTGGAGGTCAGGAAGGCTCTGCAGAGGGATCTGAACAGGCTGGATTGTGGATGGACCAAGGCCCAAGGTTTGAGGTTCAACAAGGCCAGGTGCTGGGTCTGCACTTTGGCCACAACAGCAGCCTGCAGAACTCCAGGCTGAGGGCTGAATGGGTGGAAAGTGGCCCAGCAGAAAAGGCCCTGGGGGTGCTGGGAGCACCAGCCATTGTGTGCCCAGGTGGCCAAGAGGCCAGGGGCACCTGACCTGTGGCAGCAGGACCAGGGCAGGGATTGTCCCCCTGTGCTAGGCACTGGTGAGGCCACACCTTGAATCCTGTGTTCAGTTTTGTGCCTCATGACAAGAAAGGCACTGAGGGGCTGGAGTGTGTCCGGAGAAGGGAGTGGAACTGGGCAGGGGTCTGGGGCAANACAGGCTGGATTGTGGATGGACCAAGGCCCAAGGTTTGAGGTTCAACAAGGCCAGGTGCTGGGTCTGCACTTTGGCCACAACAGCAGCCTGCAGAACTCCAGGCTGAGGGCTGAATGGGTGGAAAGTGGCCCAGCAGAAAAGGCCCTGGGGGTGCTGGGAGCACGAGCCATTGTGTGCCCAGGTGGCCAAGAGGCCAGGGGCACCTGACCTGTGGCAGCAGGACCAGGGCAGGGATTGTCCCCCTGTGCTAGGCACTGGTGAGGCCACACCTTGAATCCTGTGTTCAGTTTTGTGCCTCATGACAAGAAAGGCACTGAGGGGCTGGAGTGTGTCCGGAGAAGGGAGTGGAACTGGGCAGGGGTCTGGGGCAAAGGTGTGATGAGGAGCAGCTGAGGAGCCTGGAGAAAAGGAATCTTATTCTCCACAAGTCCCTGACAGGAGGGGGCAGCCACATCGGGGTTGGTCTCTTCTCCCAAGTAACGAATAACTGGATAAGAGGAAATGGCCCCAACTTGTGCCAGGAAAGGTTTAGATTGGATATTAGGGAAAAACTCTTCACTGAGAAGGTGGTCAAGCACTGAACAGGCTGCCCAGGGCAGTGGTGGAGTCACCATCCCTGGAGGGATGTAAAAGCCATGCACGTGTGGCACTTGGGGACATGGTGGCCTGGGCAGTGCTGGGTTAATGGCTGGACCTGACATGAGTAAACCTGGCTAAGCAATTCTGTGATTCCCAGTTTAAGCTGAGGAGCTGAGCCAAGGGCAGCTCTGGGTGCCCTGTGTTGTGTTGCCACTAGAGGGAAACACATGGCCACTGCAGGAGGCCTAGATCAGAGCCACCAAGCAGCTGTTTCAGCAGCTTCCCACACCTTTCCCACGAGTTGTGCGTTTGTTATTTCCTTTCTAGCTTATTTCCAATATGAAAAATATTTTCTCTGTTAGTTCCACATTGCTGTGGTGTAAATATTTAATTTTTTTGGTCCCATTTTTCAGCTGAAGGAGATAACAAGGGCTGGATGGCTGTGAGGGAGAATGATATCCAAGCTGAAACAACGTAGGATTTAAAAATTACATATCTGCTTTAGTGCTTAGATACAAGTGATTCCCACCAAGCTGATGAGGCCTCCTGCTATTTAGGATGGAGACACCCAAACCCAGGAGTTCTGTTGCAGCACTTCAGCATTTTAGTTCAAATCAGCAGCAGGATTTTCTTTTGATTAAACTGCTCTGGTCTGGAAACATCATTTTCTCCTTGCTGTGTGTTCCTGCTGCAGCCTCTCCACGAGCTCAGAGTGGAGCAGTGGAGCTCTCCCAGGGAGGCTCCATCCTTGCTGCAGCCAGGGAAGGACCCCACGAGTCTGTTTTCCTTCCCTGCCACTGGTAAATGGTGTTTGTTGTCTTCTTGGTGCACAGGCTCGACAGCTGATCCTGCAGAATGGCTTAACTCTGAGTGACTTGGACCGACATCCAGAGGTGAGTGGGACCACAGAGGTGAGACCTCACCTGACCTTCCTCTCACCTGGTCCTTCAGAAAGCATCCAGGCTCCTTAGTCCTCCCCTGAGGCTGAGTTTGGGCAGCCACGCTGCAGAACATGAGTGAGAACTTGAGTTGAGACAACAGGAAACAGCCTCAGATTGTGCCACAGGAGGATCAGACTGGATAAATTAAATTTCTTCCATTAGGAAAAATTTATTGACTGAAAGGTTGATGAAGCACTGGAACAGGCTGCCCAGGGCATTGGTGGAATCAGCATCCCTGGAAGTGTTCAAAAACCATGTAGATTTGATGCTTAGGGACACGGTTTAGTGGGGACCTGGCAGGGTTTGTAGAATGGCTGCACTCGATGATCTTCAAGGTCTTTTCTAACCTTAATGATTCTATGATTTGAACAGGTTTAGTTTATTTTTACCCCAAGTTCTGTCTTAGTTCTTGTCCCTTTAGATGGCAAGAAGGCTGCTGGGTTGTGTTACTCCAGGTGCTTGGCATCTCTTCCGAGATGAGGCCTGGGACAGGGATATTGCTGAACTGTCCAGGGTTTTTCCTGGGAAAATCTTGCACACTGGTCCTTAAACAACACCAGGGGCTAAAGAGCTGTGCCTTGCAGGCCAGCAGTTGGTTTGAGTTTCTCTTCCTCTCACATGCCTGTGGTTGTTGGAGGGGCTTGGGTGCTCTCAGGGTGTCCTTGGGTGGCCCATCAGACACTTGTCTCTGGTCAGGCTGGCACCAAGGTGGCCCCAGCTCTGGTGACATTTGTGACTGCTGCACCCCTGGAGCTGCACCAGGAGCAGGGCCTGGATGCTGCACAGGAGGGGTTTCCACATCCATTTTCTCCTCTTCCCACAGCTTGATGTTGCCATCGATGGAGCAGATGAGGTGGACTCTGACCTCAACCTTATCAAAGGTGGCGGGTGAGCCTTGCTGTCTGTCTGTCTGTCTGTCCCAGTGCTGGTGGTGGGGGCTCTGAGCATCCCTGTGTGGCTGTGGGTGTCTCTGAGAGGATCATCTGCAGGGCTGTGTGTGTACCCACAGTGGGAGATGGCTCCTGGCCAAGGCTGCCAGGGACAAGGGGCACAAAGTGAGGGGTGGAGATAAGGAGGATAAGGTGTGAGGCAATGGCAGAATCAAAACCAGCAAGAACATGTTAGAGGGGACTGGATTTAAAGGCTATTAGGCACAGTGAGGAGCAGTCTGATGTTTTCTGGTTTTGTTTTTATTTTTTTCCCCCTTGCAGTGGCTGCTTGACACAGGAGAAGATAGTTGCAGGATTTGCAAAGTGCTTCATTGTTATTGCTGATTACAGGTGAAGATATTACTGTTCATAACACCTTTCTCCTCCATGGGAGGTTTCAGATGGGGCTGTGTTAGGCCATTATTGTCATTCCAGTGGTTTCAGGAGAGCAGGAATGGGTGGAAATGAGCCTGGCTCCCAGTATTTCAGCAATTCAATTTATCTTTTTTTCTTAATTTTCAACTCAGCAGGCCTGCTTGGGAGTCAGCAGAGCTTGTGTGGAAGTGGCAGTTCTGCTCTCTGAGCTCAGTGATTGTCAGCATGGGATAAATTTTCCAGCCATGGGGCTGTGGAAAAAACAACTCCTGTTCTGCTTGTCCAAAACATGTCAAAACAGGGTTTGTGAGTGGATAGAGCATCATGCATTAAACTGGCTCTTGCTGCACCAGGGCACACATGGACTGACCCTGTGTCCTCCTGAGCCTTGTGCCTGAGGGGTTTGCCAAGGGCCTGGGGTGGTGTTAATGGTGTCAGCAGTGTAATGTCCAACACTAATCCCACCTCAAACTGTGCCCTCAGGAAAAAATCTGACAACCTTGGGGAGCAGTGGAAGAAGGGAGTTCCTATTGAGGTCATCCCCATGGCTTATGTCCCTGTCACCAGAGCCCTGACCAAAAACTTTGGCGGCGTCGTGGAGCTGCGGATGGCTGTTAACAAAGCAGTGAGTGTCCCTGTCAGCCCTGCTTCCCCTCAGGAGCCACCTGAACGTGGGCAAAGGGAGGACCAGAGCTCTGGCCCTTCATTTGCTGAAATTTGGGCTTTCACTCCCACAAGTGACATCTTGTGCAATTCCTCCTTTTTGTACTTTGGTTACTGGGTTGTGTATTTAGGTGTTCAGGCTGCTCCTTGAAAGCCTCTCTGGCTGTGACTCCTAAAGAGGCATCCTGGAGCAGGGAGCAGAGGGATTGCCAGCCTGGCTCTGACCTGCTGCTCTGGGGATGTTGGGGGGCTACAGGGCAGTCTGAGCTGCCAGAGAGGGTCTCGAGCTGGGGGTGATGGTTTCACTGACCATCAGTAATAAACTCAAGGTTTATTGTGGGAACAATAAATATAAACAGTTTACTTGAATGATGAAGAGGAGTTTAAACAGTATAAATATATATATAAAATACATATATATTTATATATATATAAACAGTTTACTTGAATAATGACTCTAAACCACTGCAGTGGGGACAGCTGGTCCCAGTGAGGGCTGTGACAATCCCTGGCTGGGATCAGGCGACATGGGGCTCATGCCATGACAACTGGGTTTGCTTCCAGGGCCCTGTGGTGACAGACAATGGGAACTTCATCCTGGACTGGAAGTTTGACAAGGTTCACGAGTGGCGTGAAGTGAACGCTGCTATCAAAATGATACCAGGTGATGTCTGTGATTTTTTAAAAACCACAAAAGCTGGCTGAGGCTTGGTGTGTGATAAGTAACCTGGACTGTGGCAGCTCTCTCCTGGATATGAGATGTGTGTTTGTGTATTTGCTGCCCTCCTGCAGGTCCCTGAATTTGTTTCTACTCAATAGAGCAGTCAGCTCAGTTGGTACAGTTGTGCCCATGTGGCTTTTTCCATACAGTGGTGAAAACCTGGAGTGATGCTGGTTGATTTTGACACTGTTTCCCATTAGGCAGAAGAGTCCTGTCCTCTTCCTTAGTCTCCTTGTGCCCGCTTAGAGAGGGACTTTTAGTGGAAACATGGGTGCACTGTGGAGCGAGGATTTGCACTGTACTATGGTATTTTCCAAGAGCTGCTTACAGCTTTGCATCCCTTTCCCATTGGGAAGCCCTCCCTACTGGCTTTGCTGTGAGGATAAAGTGTACTCAAGCTCGTGCTGGGCTCGAGCAGCAGCGGCTGAGTGCTCTGTTTGCACACAAAACAGCCTCTTTGCAAGGACTCCTGCCTTGCATGAGACCTGCTGCCCAGGTGAGAGCTGCCTCGACCATCCAGGTCTGCCCAGGGGCACTGGCACGCCCTGAACTTCAGGGAAGCAGCATCTGGATGTCTTTCTGGTTATCTTGGCAAAGCCTGTCCCTGAAGTCCTGTCTTCACACAGCTGCCTTCACTGACTGCTCATGTGTTGCCAGAACGTGCAGGAACAGGTTGGGATCTTGTTGCACAAACGCCAACATCCCTGCAAAGCAGCCATATATTGTCCTGGATCCACAACTGAAACACCAGGCCAGGCAGAGGCTCTGGTCAGTGGTTTTGCTTCCCTCAGTAGTGCTTATCACAGAATTGTTGGGGTTGGAAGGGATCTCTGGTGACCACTGCTGGTCTGGGCTGCCCCTGGTGCAGTGCTCCGTATCCTAATCCAGTTGCTGCCCATGGCTGTACAAATCTCTGTATCTTTAGAGCTGTGTTTGTGCAAGAGGCAGACAGTGCTCTGCACAGCAGGAGCTTCTTCCCTGCATTTATTTTTGTTTGAGAAAGGAATAGTAAATAATGGGACCTGTTTTCTGCTCAGAAATGGACCTGATAAGGGAAGAACTTCTTCTCTACCCAGAAGTGGATGAGCCTAAATGTGTGGCTGTTAAAGCCTAAATGCACTGCTGGTAGAAAGATTTGGCCACCTTGTGCTTGTGGTAGCCCTTGTCCTCCATTTCTGTCCACCTTCCTGGCCTCTGGCTGTGTCTCAGTGATCACTTGAAGTTAGGAGCACCCCATAATTAAATGCAACCAAAAGTACAATTACAAATGGGCTGCAAATTGCAGAGCTAACACCGGAGCTGCCGAGTCTTAGCATTTGAACAAGTGTTAGCCAGGGGATCTCTTACAGGATGGTCTTTCAGATGAGTTTAAAGGCAGAGGGAGTGACCCCCAGTCCTGTGGGTGCATGAAGCTTCCTCTTGCTCCCATGGCTCACCAGATAGCAGGAAATGCTTTTCTCATGATTGTGTTGGTGCAGCAGTGGTGGCTTGGGGCAGCGTGAATGCTGGGGGAGCTGTTTCTCAGTCTTTGGAGAGGTTTTGCTGGAAGTGGCTGCATGGAAAAGACTTCCCAGAAGCTCCCTGTGTGGCTGACCCAGGTTGGACCCTTCTCCAAACCTCTGATGGAGGCACTGGTGCTTTTTTAACGAGCGGGCAGGGCAGAGGAGAGGAGCACAGGGGCGGCTCTGGCAGTAACCAGCGACTCTGGTTCCGCAGGCGTGGTGGAGACGGGGCTGTTCATCGGCATGGCCGAGGTGGTGTACTTCGGGATGGAGGACGGCTCCGTCAGCGTGCGGGAGAAGCCGCCCTGCTGACAGAGCCCTGCCACGGGGAATTGGCTCGTCACTGTCACTGTCACTGTCCCGCCGGTGCCAACCCCACGTTTTGCCTTAAGGAGCAGCGGCTGTCGCAGGAGACCCGCGGGAAACGCCCATCAGAATCCGCTGATGTGATGCTGAATGTCTTTTTTAAAAAAAAACAAAAACAAATGAACAAACAAACAAAAAATAGATTCTATTTATATATATATATATTTTTACTTTACAGGAATGTAGTCTTTTTTTAATGAGTCATTTCAATGAATTGCTTTAATGTTTTTATTTTCTTTTCTAAGAAATACTTACCAAAAACATTACTCCCTGGTTTTGTGTTTGGAGGTTTGTTTTTTTTCTTTTTTTCAAAGAGAACTTGAACCCTTCTGGTTGCTTATAGTGCTTAATGATGGAGGTCAGAAATACAATCCTGATGCATCGTTCCTAACTATCCTGGCTGGGAGGGTGATGTATGTAACAGGAGCACATCCAGTTGGGACCTGCTGATGCCTTATTTGGAACCTTTTTGGTTCAGTATTTTATGCCTTTTATTTTTCTATACCACTGTTTTTTAATAGTTCAGGATGTCTGGTTGTCCTCTGTGCACATGACAATTCTCTGAGCCTAGGGTGGTCTCTGCATCCCCCTCTCTGGGACACTGATAAGGGCCTTTTCTGGGCTTCTGTGTGGAGGAGACATTCATCCTTTGAGCCAAACTCTGCTCTTGTTTAATTCAGTACCTCTGATTACAGTCGGTCCTGTAGCTGGAGATGTTTGGGACTTCGTCCTTCTAGACCAAGAGCAGAACTGGGTGCTTGATGAAGCTTACAGGAGCATATTTTAGCAGCTTAGGGCAGTATGGAATAGTGTTTAGTGGCAAATGATTTGGTTTGGAATGAAGGTTAATTATGACCCCTCGCAGCTGGTTGATTGTGGAGCGGATAGAGAAGAACGCACAGGAAAACTGAGTCTTCCTGCCTAAATTTTCCACGTGTAGCAGGAGAGAGACACTCGTTCAATATCTCATTTTTGGTGTATAGGTGCTTTGCATGGTTCTGATGTCGAAATGCAAGCCCTCTCTTTATGTTTTAGACACTGAAATAAAGAGCTGTTATACCAGACTTGGTGGTAATTTTGTTCTCAGAGTAACTTATTTTGTGGATAATGGGACAGATCATGGTCAGACCAACTTCTGCTAACTTCCCCCTTGCAAGAATCCCTCACCCTGGCCAAATCCACCCTTCTGCATTTGGTTTCTTTTTGCTTAAGGTAAGTGAATCATTTAAAATGAACCAAATTTTCTGGTCAACACTTGTTGTCTGCAGTACTTTCCTCAAGAGACACTGTGTTCAATTTGCACATCTAAAACCTGTGCATCTAAATCCAGCTCTTGTACTAAGCAAACTGCCAGCAGCTTGCTGGAAACACTGGGATTTCTTCTCCCACAAGCCAGGTGCTGCAGAAGCCATTTGCACAGCCCTAGCTCTGGGTAGGGGCTGTTTTCAGGTGCTCTTGGGCTCCTACTGTAATCCTGGATAAACAGAGAGCAATCGAGCACAGCTTTGTGCCCAAGTGCCTCCTCACTCAGTGTGCTGCTGGAAATGAGATTAGCGGGAGCAAATGCTGCTGTTGACTCTCCTCTGCCTGAAATCAAACAGCTCCTTCTCAAAAAGCCAATAAACCCATTACTGCACCATTACTTTCTGGCCCTGGACCAGCTGTGATCTCATTCAGCTTTGTGCTTCACAGGGGCTCCATAGCCTGAAGATGGGCAGGTTTGATTCTTGAGCTGCTCTGGGTGCTGGGGTAGATCCCATGGGGGCTTTTGCAGCAGATTCCCCTGCTGGGGTGGGACTTTGAGTGGGTGTTGGGCTGTGGGTTATGGGCACGGTGTGCACTGTACCACCCAACTGGAATTAAAATCCCTGGAGAAAATTTAGCGTCTGAATCCTTGTGCAAGCTCCCCCAGCTGACATTTGCAGAGTCAGTAGATGGGGTTTGACTTCAGGGGCTCTTGGGAATGGTCATGTCCTTTCCCTTGGAGGCTCCCTCATCTGTCATGACCACCCTCATCTTCATCTGCCAGCACATTCAGGTGTGGTGCAGGGAGTCCATCCCCTCCTGGGGTGGCTTTGTGCCCCGGCTCTCCCTTGTCACCAGCACAGCCCACTTACACTGATGCTCAGCTGCCTTGCCACAAGCATGTTCAGAGACAGTGAAGTGTACAGGCAGCAGAGATATTTCTAGTCCCTGGTCCTTGCTTTTCTAGGCTATCACCGTTATTACACATGTTTTTGGAGAGGTAACAGTTTATAGATGAGCATGCTGTGGTAGGTCTCCAGCTGAGGGCAGGCGCTGCAGCTCCCTGTCACTTCCTTGGGTAGAAGCAGTGCAGCTGCTTCTGAGAGCTCCTGAACCTGAGTTTCTTGAATTTGATTTTTCCACCTTTCACTGTGGCATTTGCTCTGGGCTTTGATTTTTCAAGGTGCTCTTCAAAAGAGCCTTCAGAAGCCTTTAGAAATGGGCTGCCACTTCCCTCCCACCCTGCTCCC
The DNA here is from genome assembly GCA_013397155.1 of Irena cyanogastra. Taxonomy (NCBI): domain Eukaryota; kingdom Metazoa; phylum Chordata; class Aves; order Passeriformes; family Irenidae; genus Irena; species Irena cyanogastra. Next base: position 70,552 of record VWZV01005695.1, on the reverse strand, counting down.
TTGCACCCTGGGAAGAAAAGCAGGAATATATTTTTAGAAGATGGCACTGGGAAAAACATGCTGTCAAAAGCAGGTGGAGGGAGGTGTCCTTTTACACCCAAGGCAGGCTGGTTCTGGCTATTTAGGGTGCATTCCTGCAGTGGGTTCTGTTACCTGATGTGATCCAGCCCCCACCCCGTTGCCTTTTGGGTTGTGCATGATGGGTAATGCACAGAGATTTATCATTAGCTCTGAATTATGGATTAACTTGGCCCTGGAGGAAACAAACGTTTCAAGAAAGAGCAACAGCAGCACTAAAATTAATGAGCAACAGAGGTAATGAAATGCTAGTCCCATTCAGGAAAAAAAAAAACCAATACAAATATAGTAAGAGAGTGCATCAGTTTCGATTTAATTAACTTGTGGTTAATAGGTTAAAAAATTAAGATAAATTAATTAAACTAACTAGAAAGAAATTATGTGTTTTGTTAAACCAACTCACCTTATTCCATGTTATATAGAAAGTATTACTATTTGTCGAGTTATAGTCAGTGTAGGATGGGGTTTATGATCTGACATAATTACTGATCTGAGAAATGTGGCATAAAAAGAGGTGAAAATAATTAAGCAGGCAGCATAGAGGATGTGTGCTCTGGGTATTAAATCAAACAATTACAGCTAAAGTGATGAGGAGAAAATCAGCACAGCATAACCAGTGATAAAAATGAGCTGTGAGGAATATTAGTAACCTGTAATATGTATTAATATCTTTCAAACATAAAGCCACATCCATTTTTTAACTGTGTGGATTTAACAAAAAATTGTGTAATGACACTGTCTGTGGTCCAGCCGCACCAGGAAAGGAGGAGGAACGGGAAAGATGTCCTCATTTTCAAAGTGATTTTTCAAATTTATCAAACCTTTTGAATCCTCAAAAATGTCTTTGCAGCTTTATTTCACTCAGTACATCAGCAGAAAGGTGATGCATTTCAGATTAAAGATGAACTTAAAGACCTAAAATTGCTGGGTTTTTGTACTGAAAACTTGTGAAGTTTATTCATTTCCCCTTCCAGTAACTTTTAACAGGAGTTTTATCATCCCTATAACTCCATAACCTTGGTAGCTGGGACCAGGAGTTTTTTTCAGAGCATAAGACTTTTCTGTTTGTATTTTTACACCTACCAACACAAGCACCTCTTACACTTCCTTAATGACACTTCCAGCCTTGTGAAAGTCATGTCAGACCATCAATATTAAACATAGTGAGCAAAACAGTAAAGGATCAGTCCCTTAGTTTGACTACAGGAAATTAAATAAACTATTTTTTTTACTGAAAACAGAAGACTTTGTACAAGAATGTCTGAGCGAAAGATAAAACCATCAATCATGTTGGAAAGCAAAATGCTTTTGATGATTTATGTTGTTTCTGGAAGTCAGAAACAGAAAGATGAAATTCAGCAGAAGGAAAAAAGTGACTATTAAGCCAAATACCTCAGATCTGTAAACCTCCTGACATGTCAATATCCCAGTGCACTTGGGAATGTGGAGTTAGAAGTATTTTTAATCACCCTAAATTCAAAGTTCATCTCATGCTGTATTTTTAAAAATACATGCACGTGAATTTGATAATGCAAAAAATCCCCACAAAAGCTGGAGTGCCTGCTAACTGGAATGATCTTTTTTATTGTGCACCAAACTCTAAATTCCCTCGGGGTGGTCTTCCAGTGCAGGATTAATTAAAGAAAATACTACATCAAGTATCCTTTCTACTTAGAAATGTCTCACAGGTTTGTGTAATCGCCTACTGAAGCTATTACTAGAATGCCTTATAGATCAAAATCTCTAATTAAACATTAATTCCCTTAAAACATTTTCAAAGCCTTAATTTCAGTAACTTGCAAGTTTTATTTGCCTGCCACAGCACGCTTGTAATCAGTCTCCTTGTAATCAGTATTTAATAACCTGTACAGTTTAATCCCAGTGTAATGTACTTGGCAATGACAAATGAAATTGAAAAACCCCACTGTAAATCTAGATGGTACACTGGGATGCTTTCCTTACTATCTTAATTTATTGCTGGGGAAAAAAAAAAGACAGTCCTGCCTTTCTTTAACCCATAAATGAGTATTATTTTTTGAAGAGGAGATTATTTCTTTTACTTTTATATGTAACTTAGTGAGGGCTGGACCAGATCAGTGAAGCGTCAAATCCAACAGCTCATAAGTAATGTACCAAAATCTTGTCTAATTGAAGAGCAAGCAGATAAATCACACTTTCTACTGAGAGGGTTTTCAGGGTATGATCCACTGCATTGAGCACCTTGGGAAAACTCAGCCTCTTTGCACAGACCACCACTTTTTGGGCAGGGCACTTGCAGGTTTCTCTGCAGGTCAGCTGTGGGCTGTGGTTTATCATTTATGAAATGTTTCTTTCATCCTTACTTGAGAGCTCAAGCAGCTTGTGCTGACCCTGGCTGGGGCTTTGGGGGCTGCACTGAGTGTTCCTGCTCGGGCTCTACATTTTCCTGTGGATGTGCTGCTGTGATAGCCCTGGCTAGCCACAGCCTTTTCCAGCCTCCTTCCAGAGGCTCCCCAGCAGCCCAAGGCTGTTACTGCTCCCTCACCTGATCCCTGGAAGCTGCTCAAGCAGTTGCTTTGTTGTAATTCATATCTCTGATGCCCACAAATGCCCAATGGGCTTAATTTCCAGTTCCTGGGATGCTCTGCCTCACCAACACCATTGCTTCATCACCAGCCAGGCTGGCCAAGAGCATTTTACCACTTTTAAAGCAAGTCAGCAAGAAACTTTTAGCAGATTGAACATCCTCAGCTGTAGAATCATTAGAAAAATATTCTCTGCTCACTGGATTGTACAGCTGGAGGTTTTGCCACATGTGACAGTCACAATCACATCAAAACAATATTCAGAGGTTCAGTATCATTTAATACATTTTGCCTGGGCAATTTCTTGCCTTTTCTGTTTTTCAAATAAATCAGTTTTGGGTCATGTACAAAGGACAAAAAAGGTAGGATTATTTTTTTTTGCTGAAAATCAGATGGACATGTTTTTAAGCTCCCAAGCAGGCAGGCAGGCAGGTAGGTAGGCACAGTTCCATGTTCCCTCTCCAAGCTAAGCTTGGTCTGTGTCGAGTTGTGAAGAGGAAAACCCATCTGGTTAGCTGGGATTTTTTCCCAGGAGTAAATCTAATACCTGAGCCTTAAAAATCATGGATGTTCTAGACACAGTGAACTGAAAGTAAAGTTGATTACATCTCCCATATGCCAGGTCAGCAGGGAGTATTTCATCGAATCTCCTTTATCTCAAAGTGAAATTTCTTCACTTCAAGTGCCCAGAATTCTGGACACCAGTCAGAGGATATTGTTCACTGGCATCATGGGATCCAGCCAGGACATGGCATATTGGAATTGTTCTTTAAGGACCCTCAGGGCACCACCAACCCATCCACCCTTGTCCTCGTGGGGCAATTCCACTGGCCAGATGTTAACTGGGAACAGACAGGTCCAGGAGATTCCCAAGACACCTGGATGACAACTTCTCGGCAGAGGCCTCGGGGAGCTAATGTGGAGAGGTGCCCTCGGTGCTTTGCTGCTTGTTCGCAGAGAGGCTCTCATGGGTGAGGTGGCAATTGGTGGCCCGAATTGGCCACAACAACCACGAAAACACTGATTTTCAAATCTCTGGTGCTGCTGGAACCCATCTGGGTCCCGAGGTGGCTCACTGGCAAATCAGCATCTTTTATTGGCGTGTCCTCCTGCAGGAAAGGTGTTGATTGCTTGAGTCTCTGTGTGGTAACGAGGGACAATAACAATTCTCCAGAGCTCTTTGGAAATATAAAAATATTTATTGACAACCGAACTATCCCAAGCGAACTGATTTGAATTAGAGTCTGGCAGCGTGCACTAATGATCCAGCTGCAGCTCCATGCAGGAGCACCAGAGCAGGATGCACAGAGCCTGCAGAGCCCGCCTGGGGCTGGAGGGCTGCCTGTGGACGCTCTGCAGGTGACTGAGGGTCTGGGCTGCCACCTGGGCCCGTGAGGAGCACGGAGAGCAGCAGCGGCTGTCCGGGGCAGGGCTCTGTGTCCCTGCTGCTGGCACCTCCTCGTCTGAGGCAGAAGGAGTCACTGCCTTTTCCTCCTCCTGGAGGGGGTCCTGGAAGAGCTCCGGGTAGTTGGGGTTGACCCACAGAGTCCGGATTGTGATGCGTCGCCAGTTTTCACACGGTGGTGTTTTGTCGGGGGTGTTTTCCCCTTGGGGCAGCTTCGGGGTTCTGTTGACTGCCCCTTGGGAAAGCTCTTGTTCCATGTAGTTTTCCCCTCGGCACGGCTCAAGGGGATGGCAGACTTCCCTCCCTTCCTCCTCCTTGGCCCAGGCCCCCTCCCCGGCCTCTGGTGCTGACCCAGGCCCGCTGAGGGTGTGGGCTGCCCCCGGGGCCGATGAGGGGCCTGGGAGGGAGCAGGGGCTCTGCAGGGGTGGGACATGGCTCTGTGCCCCTGCTGAGGACACCTGCTTGCCCGGGGCTGCTGCCTGTGCTGCCTCATGTGCCTCAGGAGGAGCATTTGGGCAGTGCTGCTCGTTCTGTGGCTGCCTGTGGTCCAGCTGTGGCTGCCTGAAGTCCATCTGTGGGACAGAGGAGGCGTGGGGTGGAGGGGGCTGTCTTGGCACAGCTCCAGCCCGGCCTTGTGCCATCACCAGCCTCTCTGCCCTGCCTCATTGCTCGTCTTTTGCCTCTTCAGGCTCAGCAGCCCCTGGGTGGGCAAGGATTTGGGATTCACCTTCTCCCCGTTGGGTGTCTCTGTCATGCTTTCCTGCAGAGGTTCTCAGGCAGCTGCTGCCTCCTGAGAAAGGTGCTCTGGGGCAGTGGCACCCCAGGCCTCTGTGCCCCAAAAACTCCCCAGAGGTCACAGTGGCCTCTGGGCACAGCCCAGCCCTGTGTCACAAAGAGCCCTGGAATGCGCCCCTGACACAAAGGGACACAAAGGACACTCTGTCACAAAGGGACACTCCAGCACCCACGGAACCACCTGGAACTGGCTGTGCCCAGCACAGGACAGCCCCTGCTCTCCCCTCTGAGCCCCTGGCTGGTCTGATCCCACCCCTCCCACACGGAGACCCTCACTCTGGATGTCTGGATCCCTCTGGATCAGGACTGACTTCGCCTTGGGCCTTTATTTCTCTCACATAGGGGATCATTTCTACAAGTGTTCTGTGTTTTAACTCAGCTCTTGCACTGCCTAAAAGCAGTGCAGTCCCTAAGTGCCTAATGTGAGCTCTTGAAGCTTATTTCAGTTTGGGAACGTTTTGGTTATACAGGAGAAAATAAGCTTTGTTTGGTCAATGAATGCTTAGAAAACTCAAACATTTATTGATTAAATAATACTCAGAGTTCCAAACTGAATATTCAGTAAAGGAGACAGAAAAAAAAAGCCTAATTCCTTTCCAGTGTTCATTTGACTAATTTAAGAGAAATAGATAAGATAAAACCAATGTGTGAGAGAGAATCCACATGTTGCTGTTACTCTGTGGTGGATGGCTGCCTTCCCCAAGAAAAATTCAGTGGAGAAATTCACACCCTAAGGCCTGTATTTATTGCTTGAGGAGTAAGTGAGGTATTTCAGGGATGTCTTTATTTACAGGATCAATATTGCTATTTAGCCAGATGGCTGGCCAAGCATGGGCAAATAATGTCTGCTATAATTCGTTTATTTGTCTATTGATCCATCTCTGCACCCATTTTGCTGATCAAACAGATGGATAGAGCAGGACCAGGAACAACTTATTCCTAGTTTTCCCATATCAGTAATAGAATTTATCTCACATAACTTCCCACTCAAAAGCTACACGTGCTTGGACAAACCTGGAGCCTTGTGGAAAGGGCAAAAAGGATTCACCCCATCTATTTTAGCCAGCACTCTTACCTCCTGGGAGTGCCCACCCCAGACAGAGGCAACCCACATCCCCTCCTGCCTACAAGTCTCTCAACACCAGAGAACTATAATAACACTTTAGCAAAGCGTTGCCTTGCTTGGAGCAGAAAATGCAATTCTAGGAGGGATGTGAAGAAGTGGAAAGGATGACTGTAAGATTTTCCTGAATTCAGATTATTCAGTGGAGGATGCAGAGAGATTTTATCAGATCTACTCAAGTATACAGAGTACCTCATGTTGGCCCAAGCTGTTGCTTACCTGCTAGGAGAATGTGATCTAGTAAAAGGCTTCCACTGATCAGAGGGTGACAACCCATGGTGAGGGTTCCTCACCTCCACACCAAGAAGGAACAGTTCCAGCGAAGAGGGTGGAGCTGATGAACCAGAAATCACTGTCAGCTGCAGGTGGATTCACAGATGGAAAGATGTTTTGAAAGACTGAGTGAGAGGAAGTTTTAAAAATCAAGGTGTTTCACAGAAAGATCCCTGATGGGAGACATTCACTGGGCTTGTTCTATGCGGAGGTGTGATCAGGGGGAGGATGTGGAGATTAATGTGCTGAAAAATTCCATGGAAGCGGTGTGGGAGTGAGGGATGCTTTCTGGGAACCAGCCAGGTCACTGCAGAAACACGACAGGTGACTTTTGGAGAGTGAGACGAAGCGAACATGCTCAAATTTGCATTGTTTACCTTGAATTTGTGTATGTTTACCTCCCCACCGGAGGTATGGTGACAGTGGCTGTGCTGGGGATGGGGCTGTTTGCCAGTCACTCCCTACCTCCAGTAACAGCCCTGTCATTGCCTTCATCACCCACAAAGGTCTGATTTAACACACTCAGGTGCCAGCAGCCAGGTTGCTAAAAAGAATTTCTGGGTTGTGACCAAACCTGACCAGCCATGGGGCTGTTTGTTTTTTGGTACAGTTCCAAGAAGACAAAAGAGATGAGCCTCTCAGTTTTCACCTGGCAATAGTAGTTGTCACCCCTGCTGATAAACAGATGGTTTGAAACCATCCTGTTTTTCTGGAAATGGCCAAGGCCTCTCCAGACAAACATATGCAATGCTTGGGGAGGTCAGTCCAAACAGTCAAGGCAAAACACACAAGGAACCTTGAGTGTCATCAGGATGATCACTTGGGGCATCGCTGATGCAGCTCCAAGCCCTGAGGATGGGCTGGTCCAATTGGCACAGCTTGGGAAGTTCACCAAAGGGAGGAAGCCTCCCTGGGTCTCACAGGCTGACATGGGGCAGAGGAGGGGCTGTATCTATAGCTATGATTAATGTTTTCATTTGGATTTGTTAGACTGATTTAGAAAAAACTGGGCTACATATTGAGGATGGGGGGTGGTTGAAAATGTTTCTCTTCTCCCTTTTCTTCCCTTTTTTTTCCTGGGCAAATTATGGGCCAAGTTTCTCTTCCCTCCAGTCACAAAAGGAGTTGGCACTGGGCTTGGGTGAGCTGTGATTTGGTGTCATCTCAAAAGAAAGCACCACTGAGTCCAACAGAGAAGCTCATTTAGCAAAGCCTGTCAGCTTGAACAGACTCACTGGCCTCAGTTGGTTTTAGGCTGCATCTGAAGTCAGATGGACAAAGCATTGCTTTAAAGTTTGAGGAAGAGGAATTTGACTAAAGCCACTGTAATAAATAATATTGTGATGGGCAAGTCATACAAATTAGGTGAATGTAGACTGGCTGGGAACCCTCTGCCCAAGCCTGAGGCAGTTCAGACACCTTTGTGCCACTCTGAATTTCTGTTACAGTGGAGAGATGTGCATCCCTAACCCATGGTCCACCCCTGCTCTGTGGTCCACCTCCTCCTCTGCAGTCCACCCCAGCATGGAGGAAGCACAGCCAGAATCAGCCATTTAAAACCTCACCTTTCAAATATTTCTTGTCCTGCACAAGTAAATCCAGTCAAAATCATATTTTGTCACACACAGGTGTATGACGAGTGGTGCTTCGCTGTGGTCTCCTGCAGGACCTGGGCTTGTCTCGTTCTAAACCTGTCAATAATCTCAGTGAATTTAAACACTGCAATTATTTCAGTTTGAGGGTAAATGTGCCTGGGTGTTTCAGTGGAGTGTGAGAGCAGACAGCTAACACTCCTCTGTGGTACCCACTGAAGTGGTGTAACCAAGCAGAAACCCCACTGAGCTGAAAAATGCCCCTTGCTCAGGAAAAGCAGGCTCCTGCCTGTGCTTCCAGTAGTGGGACATCTCCCAGAGAGATGGGAGCACCTCCAGTGGGTTTCCTCTGGAACCCACTGCAGCTCTGACTCAAAGCTCACTCAAGGTTAAAGGGCCATTTATTTCCTGTGGGATTTTACATCTGTTTTCCCATTAAATGCCGTCAGCTTTTAGAGGAGGACAGTTGGGATGTGAACTAATTTAGCTGAAGTTTTTGGACTTTCCCATTTCATGTCTGTTTTAGGGATGAAGTTAAACCAAGGTTCTCCACAGAATCACAGAACAAGCTGAGTTGGAAGGGACCCAGAAGGATCATCGAGTCCAACTCCTGACCCTGCACCATCCCCAAGAGTCACACCCTGATCTGAGAGCAGAGCACTGTTCGAACACCCCTTGGGCTCTGTCAGGCTGGTGCTGTCACCACTGCCCCGGGGAGCCTGCTCAGTGCCCAGCCTCTCTCTGGGGGCAGAACCTTTTCCTGATATCCAACCTAAACCTCCCCTGACACAGCTTCAGGCCATTCCTTGGGTCCTGTCCCCAGGCACAGAGCAGAGATCACTGTCTGCCCTTTCTCTTCCCATCACAAATAAGTTGTTTCACAATTCAGCACAGTGAGAACACCCCCACCAAGATGTTCACTGCTTCTTGTAAGGTTGTTCTGACAATCACTGTTGCTTTCTTTTTCTTTATATTTTTTATTGGTTTTAGGTTTGCTGGTTTTGTTTTTTTGGGTTTTCACCTTCAGGGAATGCTTTAACAGCAATTTCACAGGAATTCAGTTTTGGTTTTGTTTGCAATAATTGTTGTCACTGGAGTGAAAAAGGAATCCACAGGAGCAATTACTGGTCATGAGAGAGTGAATAAATGAATTAATTATCTTCAGCTTTGCTATTATTTTCATGCACATAATGATGGCACAGGCTGGTGCACTGTTTAGGGGAGGGAGAAAAATTCTCTAAAAACCTGTGGGAGATAATTAGTTTGAACCTCCCTCCAAAAACTGTGTCTTTTTCTTTTGTGGCAATCTCAGTGCCAAGTCCTGAGGATGAACAGGTTCCTACGGATGACACCAGCAGAGACAGAAATCAGATTGCCTTGGGAACAGAGGAAGAATATTCTTCCCTGACCTTCACATGGGCTGAAGCAACTGTGCTTGCTCCTTCACCTTCCAATCATTTGCCTCTCTGCCACGAGCTGCTAAAATAGGGCAGAGATACAGCCAGCCTCTGTGGCAGTTTGGCATCTAAAATTAGCTCCTGCAACAGAAAACACCTCGAGTTTGGCCTAATTATGTTCAGTTGATGTTATTGCTATTTCTTCACTATTTCAGTAGGAGGAGGTGGGTGGGTGCTTGTGTGTTCCAGGACCATCAAGCATCAACAACCACAGTGACAACACAAATGCCATATGCTATACCTAGGGAAAGTGCAGGAAAGTCACTTCCAGCACCGAAATTATCAGAATAAAGGCAAAAATAATATCCTATGGTCACTTTGCTTTCCTGCCTCCAGCACAGTTGTTTGTGCCCCACATCAATTCTCCACAGCTTTTTGATGTCGTTTCAAAGGGTCAGCATGCTAATGCACATGAATTTCCTTCATATTGAACAAACTGCAGAGCCTTTTTGTGCCCAAAACCAGAGGATTTGAGAAACACATGATTTTTTTTTTCACCTCAAGAAAGGTGTGTCCTAAAGCACCCTGCACTTCCTGAGGACAAAACCTTGGTTTTGATTAGTTGTCTTTATATTTTGCTCCTCAGTTAAACCTGCCAAAGTTGTTCTTCAGCCAAGGCTGTTCAGGAGGGAGCAGTCAAACAGTGAAGCAGCTGTGACATCTAGTGGTGTTTGTGGCTGTTACAATGCACGGAAAAATAAGGGAATCGTGGAATGCTTTGGGTTGGAAGGGACCTTAAAGACCACCTAGGTCTAACCCCTGCCATGGGCAGCAACACCTCCCACTAGACCAGGCTGGTCAGAGCCTCGTCCTTGAACAATTCCAGGGATGGGGCAGCCACAGCTTCTCTGGCCAATGAAAAATATATACTGAATAATAATAAAAATTAAAAGTATGTATACTTAGTGAAAACTGATTTTGTGCTCTAAAGGATAAATAGCCAGAGGGATCTCACAGAGGTCACCAGGCCTCAAGGGCTGCCATTGCAGTGCCTTCACTGGTGCTCCAATTTTAACTGCAAGCATGTGAAATGAGGATTAGCCCCTGTGGATTTAGTTTAGACATTTGTATACATTTTGTTGACATTCAAGAACTAGTCCTGAAGCAAAGGATTTCAGTAGAACATTAACTTGGTCCTGCAGAACTTTGCACACTGACATTACTCTGTCAGCAAGATTTCTGCAATTTCTGCAAAATTAAGAACCTCAAATAAAACTCTTCCCTTTAGAAAGAATCTGGGTACTTTTAATGTTGTCAGTTACTTTTGCAAGGACAAAGCTGGCTTCAGTGTAACAACAAATTTGAGCAAAATTCATTTTTTCTTTAGGTGCAAGACAAATCCTGCCATGGAATAACCCTATAGTCATATTTTATTCTGGGGCTGTTAAGCCTTCACAGAAATGGTGGACTCTAGAGAACTTCTACTCTTCATCAATCCCACAGTGCCTGAAAAGAAAAGCAATTTTAATGCAAAAAATTCCAACAGATGTATTTGTGAAGCTGCTGTGGCCAGCTCTGGGATTTCCACACTGCACATGACATGTCTGACCACTGAAAATGAGCTGATGGCATCCAATAAAAGGGAGCAAAAATGTGTAATTTGTCAGCTCAGTGCTTCTTAAGGCATTGACATATCTTCAGACTGGGCAGGACTCTGAGGAACTTGGTCTAGTGCAAGATATCCCTGCTCATGACAGGGAAGTTGCCTAGAGGACCTTTAAATGTTCCTTCCAACCCAAAGCATTCTATGGCTCTGTGATGCCGAATTAAATAAGAGTTGCAACTGAGCTTCTCTTTGTGCTTTTGTGTGTGTGTCTTCAGGAGAGGTGGGTGAACATCACTGGAACTAAGGGAATAGCCCCAGGAGACTGCTGGAGGGAGAAGATTGTCACCTGGGGAAAAGAAAAGCCACCAGTTCCTGCTCCAGGACCACAGAGCCCTGCCCTGCCCAGCTCAGTTGACAATGATGGAGGAACAGGAGAAAAGGGAAGGAGCTGGAATTACTGCTCTCCCTGGTGAAGGTGAACACACTGTTCCATGCATTTGTAACTTCTGGGGACACCAGAGCAGACCAGACCTGATCTGTTGTAGGCTGTGCTACATTTAGCCAGGTTGAGACCTTCCTCTTGGCTGTGGCTTTTGGGTGCTCCCAGTCCTTAGCACTCTCATATTTTCTGATGTTGATGTTCAGAATTATGGCTTTCTTAAACCCCACAGGGGTAAAAAAAAAATCTTTGCTCCATGACTAATTATGTAGAGACACATGAACCACAGCATTTCAGGGATGCTGAGGTCAAAAGGAATGTGCCTATTTCCACTGCTGCAGTTCTGGCCCTTAAATGTCAGGGTTTTATCAGCTTTCGGCTTAACTCCTGCTGAGATGCACCCCACAATCCTGAAACCTTAAAAACCAACGTGGCCTCTAGGGAAGGAGACTTGAGTTTATTTATCACACAGGGATTCATTGGTATTCAGTGGAGTCTTTTTCAGGGCAAAGAATTAGGGTTGGAATGAAATGGTATTTAAGGTCCCTTCCAACTCAAACCATTCCATGATTCTATGCAAGAATTAACAGCCAAACTCAATTCCTGACAGCAAGAGGACAAGCCATAGCCAGAGGCTTTTCTGGCACATGCATTTCAAGGAACTTACATCCCATTTTGCTCCTGCTTCTTCCTGGGTGGCAGAGGCTTTGCAGGATCCTGTATCCTGCTCCAACACCAGGAAAAGCCCGTGCAGGGTGTCTGAGAATAGAGTTTGTCCCAATCTGCTGTTTCCCTTTGTGAACCCCTCCCATCTTGAGGTCTGCTCCACTCCTTGTGAGCAGCAGTGCAGCCTGATGATCTGGAAGGGCAGGTCTGCAGGACGTGACCTTTCCCAGCAGCGTGGGGCAGCCCCAGGTCTGACACCCGTGTTTTTAATGAACCAGATCACTGTGCTTGGCTGCCCTGTCTCCAGGAGCAAGAAAGGCAGTGGGAGGTGTATGGCTGCAGCCCAGTGAACTGCTACAAAAAGCCATCAAATGTCAAGCTTTTCTCTAAGACCTGGAGCTGCTGAAACATTTCTGGCAAAATTTACTGAATAAAATGAGTAAGCTCTGATAAGCCCCTGATATGTGACAGAGCCAGACTTGCTTCAAATCACAGAGCAAAGGAAAAACCACTATTTGCAGGAAGATCACCACGGGTCTTTGGCAGCATCTTCGTTCCAAGAGAAATCCAAGCCATGATGGACCTGAAAGGATCATTTTGGGGCCGGCAGGCTGCAGGTGTCCATCCTTGGGACTTCCCACTGAAGTGCTTCCAATGTTGATGTTGTGACCACAGCTGGTACCAAGCTGAAATCTGATCTCCTGTTTGTGAAGCACCCTAGAAATGTCAGCCTCTTTAGAAATACCAAGCCACAGCACAGCTTAGGGGATGAGGGGCAGTGTTTGTGTGCTTCCTTTATTTTCATTTGGCATTAATAATACTGAGCCCCGCAAATAGTAATAGTACCACAAAAGTTTTCAGGATTTTTCAGAAGCAAAATATAGAATTTGTTTGCTGAAAGCATAATGGGGACTGCACAGAAAAAGAGCAAGCTGGATGATCCTTTTCTTGCTCCACCTACACCCTCCCTGCCGTAACTCTCCACTGGTCCTTATCTCTGCTCTCTGAAGTCACAGAAGTCTCAGCAAGTTATTTTCTAACTAATTCCTTAGCAGATGCTCTCAGCCGTAGCTCTGTTACTGAAAACCACAGGTAAAAAATGAAGCAGGTTAAAGCACAAGTGTGGCTAATCCCTCCAGAGGGAATCCTCAGCTCTGAATTTCTCTGTTCTTTTCAAAAGAAAGGAGAGCAGTGGTCCAGCTCCTCCCAGTCACTTTCCCAGGGCTGAGATGCTGGAATTATTTTTACTTACAGCCTAAAAATTAAAGTATAGAAACCCACAAATGTCTCTGTTTTTAGAAGGATCAGCTCCCCTTAGCTGCTGGAAGCTGGACAGACATGAGGCCAGGGTTTCGCTTCACACTTGGGTTCCTTGCCTTGATTCCAGGGAGATGGTGGGGAATGACCAATTTGTTTGCACATCTTTAAGTTCAGCGATAGGAGGTGATGATGCCACTACAGCTAACAAGACCATGAGGATTTCAAGCTGCTGGGTTGTTTTATTGAGGGGAAGATCAGACATCAGCTCAGATCAGACATCAGACAGCAATCAGACTGATGCTAGAAATGTAGGTCCAGAGTCATCACTGAGGTGAGTAAGGGCTAAACCAGCTCAAGAATTTGTCCCTGGTTTAGCAATTCCCTAAATACAGGCTTTCCCTCCAAGGATGACCTTCCTGCTAAACCCTCCCTACTGGAACCTGCATTTNCTGTTATTCCTGCCCCTATATCCTCGCCTGAGAGCCCACTGATTTCAAAATCATAACAATTAGGAGGAAGGGGGTTTACATTTCCCACTTCAGGGGAGGCTCCTGTCTTTCCTTAACAGACACCTGTCTTTTCAAACCAAGACAATTTGTCAATGGAATGTCTTTTAGGTCTGGCCAGCACTAGGAGATAAACCTGCTTCAGATTCTGAATGGGAAATCAGGGGTTTATTTGATGCTGTTAAATACCTGCCCACAAAGTCCATATTGTGGCTGTACTGACTGTGCAGTTTGTACACATGCCAGGCTGAACACAACCTGAAGTTTTTTTAATGTGTCTGAGTTTATTGTACGGACTCCTGCCACAGAATTACAGAATGGTTTGGGTTGGAAGGGACGTTAAAAACCATCTAGGTCCAACCCCATGCCATAGGCAGGGACACCTTCCAGTAGACCAGGCTACTCAGAGCCCCATCAGGTCTGGTCCCAAACACTTCCAGGGATGGGGAATTCAGTTTTTCTGGGCAACAAGATTATCCCAAAGGATTTCTGCCTGGTGGGAAGCTCAGCACAATGTCTGTGGCATAAGGAGCTGCTGTCCTAGGACAGTGAGCAGTCCTTTGGACACCCCACCAGAACTGGGTCTGACCTCAGCTTTGTGAGGCAGCCCCTGTCACTGCTACCTGAGTGTTGATAATTACTGCATTGTTTCTCCCCAGGCTGAATAGTTTCTTTCCAGACAGTTGAATAAGTCAGCAAAATTAATGTTGGTGGGACAGAGTGTTCTCTGACAAGAACCAAACCACTGCATTAAAAAAAATTGAAAATAAGTTTATTTTTTCTCAATTCCTTGTATGTCTGGTGAATTAGATATTGTACAGCTTGTTTCTATACCCTGCAACTTCAACAGTTAGAGTGATGATGCATTGCATTGATGTTAATTACAGAATCAAAAGACTCTATACACAGTAAAGTTTTGAATGCAAAGGACTGAAGAGATGTTTCTGTCCATAAATACACAATTATTTGTACTGGTTATATTACAGGATATGTTTCTGGAGGCAGCTGATGGCATGGGTTGAATCAGGTAACACACTGTGATTCCTCCCAGCCTGACCCATCCTGTGATTCTGTGAGGTGATGGAGTCACAGAATCACAGCACAAGCTGAGTTGGAAGGGACCCAGAAGGATCACCCAGTCCAGCTCCTGGCCCTGCCCAGCACCGTCCCCAGGAGTCACACCCTGTGCCCCAGAGCACTGACCAAACACCCCCAGAGCTCTGTCAGGCTGGTGCTGTCACCACTGCCCTGGGGAGCCTGCTCAGTGCCCAGCCACCCTCTGGGGGAAGAACCTTTTCCTGATATCCAACCTAAACCTCCCCTGACACAGCTTCAGGCCATTCCTTGGGTCCTGTCACTGTCACCACAGAGCAGAGATCAGTGTCTGTCTCTCCTC
>VWZV01005695.1:0-55104 GCA_013397155.1 Irena cyanogastra | reverse complement strand
GGGGCCTGGCCGGGCCGGGCAGGGCAGGGGCCGGGCAAGGTCACGGCGGAGCGCGGCCGGGCGCGCTCGGCCCGCGGGCACCGGGGCGGGACTCGGGGTGTCTCCCAGCCTCCCGCGCTGCTCCCGGCGCTGCTCCGGGCCCTCGCTGGGCGTTCGGAGCGGGACAGGATCGCCTCACTCGGGGCAGGGGCACGCCTGGCTGCGAGGGAGCTGTCTGTAAATGTAATGGGAAGTTTCCCGTGGAGGGTGGGCGGCCGCACGTGTGGGGGCACGGGAAGGTTGTTCTCGGTGTTGTGGCCCCGGAAAGACTCCAAAGGGCAAGGGCCGGAGGGAGCCCGTAGAGTTGGGGCTGGTCCCTGCGAGGACTGGAGGCCTCTGGAGGGCCTTGAATTGCCCGGTGGTTTCGGCACAGCGTGGTAAAGTTCTTTCTGTTGCCAAGAATAAGGTTATAGGCTTCCCTTTGTGGAGAACACGAGCAGTGTGAGACTAGTACTTCAGCTCAAAGCATTTAATATGTGTTCTGAACATCACAATGAAAAATAAAGTGCTTTTCTCCCTCCTTTTTTTTTTTCCTTTAGTTTCTTTCCAGTGTGTTTTTCTTTGGCTGCATACTCTTGAAGAGGAGACTTGTAGTGATAGAGCAAGGCTAGTGGCTTCAAAGTGAAAGAGAGTAAGTTTAGATTGCATATTAGGAAGAAATTCTTTATAGTGAGGAAACTGGAACAGGTTTCCCAGGGAAGCTGTGGCTGCCCCATCCCTGGACATGGTAATGGCCAGGTTGATGGGGCTTGGAGCAGCCTGGTCTAGTGGGAGGTGTCCCTGCCCATGGCAAGGGGTTGGAATGAGATGGGCTTTAGGGTCTCTTCCAACCCAACCCATTCTGCAAGATCAGTGTTGGTATGCCCAGGCAGAAGAGCAGTTACTAGGAATGTAAACAGAGGAATTTGTGCATTAATGTCGTTCTTGTAGCTGAAAATGTATGAACAAACTTAAACCTACCTCGTTTGACTGCACACAGAGTGTTTCTGTCTCGGTGGGATGGTGATTTGCAAGTCAGGTAATGTGATCTCACAACCACAGGCTGGTCTGAGTAGTTCCTGTGGCACGCCTACTGTCCATTCCTGCCTCTTGTTCTCCACAAGCAGGATCAGAAAACTATTTATTCTGTTAATTTCTGCCACTTCAGCTTTTTTAATTGGGTCCCCTGGGCCCAATAAGAATTGGTTCTGATGGAGGGGAACAGATGGGAATGTAGCACCTTCCAATTTAGTTTAGTTTATATTCCCAGCAAAGCTACTCTTGGGTGCAATTTTATGTGTAAAAACCCCACATTGTTCCCTTTACAAATAGCAATAAGAGATTCAGGGAACAGTTACTAAAATTATTTTGAGGGGTAGAAAGGAGGAAGTAATCTAAGTGGCTCAAGAAGTGTCTTTTTGCAGCTGTTCAGGAAGTCTTTTACAGAAACTCCTGCAAAATGAAATAGTCCTTCATTAGAAATCTTTGGTTTGATACTCTTTACCCTTTAAAGACTGCTGAAACCTTAAATTTGGACTTTGTGTGTACATTTTCACTAACAATTAATATCTGCTTCTCTTAGTGATTTGAAATCATGGGTGTCCAGTGTGTTCTGTTGCAAAAGAGATGCAAACCTTGTTTTTGTTGGTGCATTGCTGAAGGAAACATGCAGGGTGTCTATCCCTGAGGCTGAGATGTGGAAATGGAGTATGAAATCTGTCAATGAATGGTGAGTGCTGTTCAAAGGTCAGCTCAGAGTACTGCTGGTGTATGGACAGAATCAGGAGAGACCTGTGCTTGTCCATACCCTTGAGAGTTTCTGTAGGCATCTGAACTGACTGGAGAGTCAGGATTAGGGTTTCCATGAACTGGATGTGTTAGAAGGCTTTGGAGAGCTTTCAGATTAAAAGATTACAGTAATTATGTGAGTAACCCTGGCAAGGGTTTGCTGCAGAAATAACAATCCAAACTGAAGAATTCCTTAATTGTTTTTATATCAACAGTGCAGAGGGAGGAAAGCTGACATACCTTTACCTGCTCACATTCTTGGTGCAGGATACCTGGGGAAAAGCAGCTTGTTGGCTTATAGGAAGTAGTGGATTTGTACTGAGGAGAGACTTGGATTAGGAAAGAGAGATGTGTTGAAAGAACTGAAATTTTTCTGAATGTCATTTCCCACTAGTCGTAGATTTGTTTTGGTGTGATGGGTGTGGTGTATGCATTGCATCTGCCCTTCACAGCCTGATTAATTTACTCAGTTCCTCAACTACTATTTCATGGTCACAGATCTGGGTTTCCATAATTAACAGAAATTTGGCAGGGGAAGGGTGAGAGAAGAGAACCTGGGGACTGATAAAGAGGAGTCCTGGAGTGCTTAATCCTCTTAAACAAAGGAATAAGATATTTTTGACAATCCCTCAATAGCATGAAGACTTCTTTGTCACCAAGGAGCATCTTCTGCTAGTGTAACTGGTAACTTTAGGAGTGAGTTCTGGGAATGAGTTTATGCTCCTCTGCACTGTCAGGAGCTCCCCAGAACTGTTCCTGTTGTGTCTTCCTCAGGCCTTGCATTTGTTGGCAGAGGAAAGAGAAAGGAGATGGTCATAAAAATGTAAATTAAACATGTAGAAAATACTGAAAGGAATTCTGAGGAGCAAGCTGAAGGCCCATAACTGATGGGAGATAAAGAGGGAGGATTGGGATGTGTGTGTGGAAAAAAAGACACAGCATTTTAAGTAGCACTCCTCATACCTCAGTCTTTCCCTGAGCTTCCCCTGCACTGGCCTTCATTTTCCCCACATACATTGGAGCTCCTATGATTTCTAAGGCTTTCTTCTTTCTTTACATAGGTTATAGAAAAGAAAAGGAGTGTCTTCCATCATCTCCAAATTCTGTGGCCATTTCAAGGAGCAATAGAGGAAGAATTTCACTTATTCTTCTTTACTTAAATAGGTAATAGAAAGGAAAGGGAGTATTTTCCTTCATCTCCAAGTTCTGTGGGTATTTCAAGGAGCAATAGAGGAAGAATTTCAGTCTTCTGGCAATGTAGATGTCAGCTCAGGTCATTGTGGAGAGGAATCTGCTGTTTCACTTTGCTTTTATACTGGGCTTGTTTTATGAGCAGCCTCAGATGCTACCTCAGCTTCCAAATTTCCTTATTTTTTTGGTTTGGGGCAAATATGGGTAAGAAGGAGACACTTTGATTGGATTTGTGTCCACAGGTAATCTTACAAGAAGCCCTGAAAACAGTAAGTTTTGAGCTTTGCATAGTTTGGATGAAGAAGAGATTCAGCCTTTAGTATCTGTGCTGTCACCTGGTTTGCACAACCCAAATAGGGAAAGGCTTGGACTAGGTGATATCTGAAGGTCCCTTCCAACCCAAACCATTCTGTGGTTTCATGAAATGTAGCTTGGGTTGCATTGTTTTAAATGTGATTTAAATGAGATGCCTGGGAGGTGTTGCTGTTCAAGGAGGGTCTGAAAGCTCAGTGTAAATGGTGTTTAAATACCCTCTGTGCTTTTAACATACCTTGTAAATGGATAAGTTTTCTTTTTGACATGGAAACTCCTGTTTGGACTCCATGATAAATAATAGGGTATTTCTGTAGAAAGGCTTGTTAATTGTAGTACTCAAGTGAGCTTTAAGTCCTGCTTGAGCCTTGGGATTGTGAGATTTTTTCCTAAGAGGTGAATGAGGTGGATTTTTCCAGTTATTTGTACTGCAGTGAGTTCTGCTCTTGGCTGGGGCCTCGTTGCCTGGAAATGCCAGAAGAACCAGCAGCAGTGTGTGATGTTGGGGTAACTTTGTCCCTTAGTTTCTAATAAGGTTTCTTGACTGTAAAACAGCTGGTGTTCCACATACAGGCTTATGCCCCATTGCTAAATTTAGATACTGCTTTTCAAATCTCCCCTGAGACAGCAGGGGTTGGGTACTTGAGCACTTTTCATAACTTCTTGGTTTTCCTGTACAATGGACCAAAGTAGGCTCTTGCCACAGTACATCTCAGTTTTTAGCTATGTAGAAGTTAAAGTACTGAAAAGCCAAAGCAAACACATCTTGTTATTTGTATAACTTTATTTTTAAACCACAAACTGAACAGGGATGGGGCAGAAGTGAACATTGAGTCAGTCTCTTATTTTACTTTTAATACACTTTGCTAAAGGTCTATTACAGGCCTTTGTTGGACATGGTAATGTTATCTTAGAACTTTGACTTGACAAAATATAACACTTTCCCTGTGCTTTTGGGAAGAGTTGGATTTGATAAGACTTGTCCTTATGTTCTAGGACTTCATCTGGAGCCTTCACCTTTGTAACTTGGCCTGTAATTTAGATTTGAGCATTTAAATAGCATCACCAATGGGTTTGGCCTTGCTGGTTCGCAGCTGAAGAGCTTTTTTTTTTTAGTTTTTTTTTTTTCCTCCAGTCTTCATGAAGCCGCATGCATTTACACCTAAGCACCCAGATTTTTTTTTTTTTTGTAGTAAAATCTATTGTCTAGATGGGTTTGGAAGTTGTGAAGCAGCCCTGGGTGGAAGTTGAGACTTGGCTTCTATTTCTGACTCATACCTGCTGTGCACTTGGGCATGCCATTTCCACTTTCCACCTGTTTCCTTCTCATCTTGAATCTGTCTTAACTATTGAAATTGCCAGCTGCTTGCACCCAGGGCTTGCTATTTGTGCCACGTGGAGCAGAACCTCATCCTGACCCATGGCCCTGCTGCTCCCCCTCAGCTGATAACTGGGGCAAACGTTCCTGCTGCACCAGGGCCAGGAGTACAAGTACAGAACTGTATCAAGCCATTTGAAAAACCCCAGAAACTCAGACTCATCCAACCCACAGATTGCAAGGTGATTTTTAGGTTTTTTTCCATAGATTGCTTCAAAAATATATTGCTCTCCAGACATTTGCCCATGCTAAGCTGCTTGCCTCTGGAGACAGCAAATGGCTGAAATCTATACCCAGGATTTTTGAACCAGCTGTATTTTCTCTGAAGGAAGGCCATACAATAATGTAAGAAGCACATATGGTTTTCAAGGGTAAATCCATACAAAGCTTAAATTTTAAGCTGCCGTTTAGATACAGTGCCTAATTTTTTTCTTTAATAGTTTAGAAAATGTTCAAAAGCTTTTTATCCTTGAAAAATATATTAATACTGTCTTTTTAAAATGGAGGATTGACAAACTTAAGCTTTCAAAAACATTTTTTGTGCAGTGTTATAAATATCTGAAAATAGATCTGGAATGAACAGTTGAACGGGGAGTGTACAATTGCTGCAAGGTGTATAGAAATGTGACTATTTGTCAGTTTGTCAGCAACAAGGAGACTGGAGTCTCCCTCCCTGGAGATACTCAGGAGCCATCTGGACACAATCCTGTGCAGTGTGCTGTAGGATGAGCCTGCTTGAGCAGGGAGGTTGGACCAGCTGACCCGCTGTAATCCCTTCCAACCTGACCCATTCTGTGATTTTTAGTTTTATTTTTTTCGAAGTAGTGAAATGCTCAGTGACAGATACGTGGCTAGCAAACATCCTTCTCTTACTTTGCAGGTGGATTTGTCAGTGGTTGGGCACAGGCTCTGGAAAACTTAGATCTGAGTCAGTTTATGTTGCCTGTTTGTTCTTTCCCCTTGCAGGCTCATTTTCAAACAGTCATTGCCATTCTCCTGGAAGCCTGGAGTGTTCTCCCCAAGGCCTCGCTGGTGGTAAGGACTGTAACAGCTCCTTCTCAAGGGGGATCATCCTCTGCTGTGCTCAGGGTTGGCTGTCACCCAGGCACATCTCCTGACAATGAGGGATTGCCTGAGTGGCTGGGCTCGGGTAGATCCATTCCCTGTCTCCTGACCAGCATTCCAGCTGTTCCTGGTTTTGTTTTGCCTCTCCTTTGCTGGAGGCAAGCTGTTCTTCACCAGATGTGCCTTTGAGTTGATTTGGGTGCAGGGCCTTGCAGCCCTGCCTAGGAAGACCAAGTCCTCAGCCTGGGACAGAGATCATCCTGTGCTGTCTTCTGTAGCAGTGGCTTCTCTCTCCCTTCCCACAGCCAGCCTGGTAGCCTTGTTCATTATATCTCCACCTTAGACATATTTTCATAAAATCATAGAATCACAAAATGCTTTGGGTCAGAATGTGACGCTAAAGATCATCTTGTTCCACCCCCCTGCCACGGGCAGGGACACCTTCCACTAGACCAGGTTGCTCTAAGCCCTGTCCAGCCTGGCCTGAAACACTCCAGGGATGGGGCAGCCACAGCTCTGGACAGCCTGCGTCAGGGTTTCACCACCCTTGTAGTACAGGTTTTTTTTTTCCTAATATCCAATTTAAATGTGCTCTCTTTCACTTTGAAGCCATTCCCCCTTGTCCTGTCATTACATGCCCTTGTAAATAATCTTGCTGGAAACATCTTTCCTGTAAGTTCCCTTCAGGTACTGAAGGGAATTTAGTCACCCCAAAGGCTTCTCTTTTCTAGGCTGAACAATCCCAATTCCCTCAGCCTTTTGTCATAGCACCTTCATAGCTCCATCCCTCTCATTAACTTCCTGTCTTCCTCTGGATTCACTCCAGCAGCTCCATGTCCTTCCTGTGCTGGGCCTCAGAGCTGGACCCAGCTCTGCAGGTGGGGTCTCACCTGAGCGGGGCAGAGGGGCAGAATCCCCTCCCTCACCCTGCCCACGCTGCTTTGGATGCAGCCCAGGATACAATTGGCTTTTTTTATGGCTTTTCCTAAGGATTTCACATGGATTTTTTCTGTTACTGCTCTGTATTTCCTGGCATAACGAGTTCTGCAACAGTATTTGTTGTGATTTAGGTTAAAACCCTGCCGGTCACTAAGCTGAAGTGCACTTCTGCCGCTTTCCTTTCAAGTTTGCTGCATCCTAATCTGTACCTTTCTGTATGGAGTTTTACTTTGTGTCCGTGTGAAGTTGAGGATTTGCTGCAGCTCCTTAGAGAGCAGCAGAAGGTGGCTGGAGTTAAACCCTGGGTTTGCCAGCGCTTTCTAAGAACAGAGTAAGGACTTTAGGTTTAGTGATAGCACTGAGGTGTGTAGGCTGCTTCTGGCATGGTTTGGTTTTTCTGTTCACTCCTTGGAATACAACTGAAGCATAAAAGCAGTGTAGCACTAAACTTGAGTTGGCAAGAGAGAACCGTGAAGCTCTGTGGTGGAAATGTGTATGTATGTGGATCTTAAAAAGTTTCTGCAGATTTACTAACCCATAGAGATTCTGTTATTATAATAATTTAATAATGCATCTTAACAAATTCTGTGCATTATTATAAAGAGACTTTTTACTTCTTTCTCCTTAAAAGCTTTTACTCCCTTCCTAAAAAGAGAAAAAGGAAAAAATATTCCCTTGTTCAGATGTGCCTAAGTATGTACATGGAACAGTCTGGGGACCGCGATTCAGGATCTGTTATTTTGATTTCAACTGCACTATTTACTTAAGTCTTAGTTGCTAAAGTTTTAAAAGAGCTGAAGAGATAATTAGGACCATATTGGTGTATATCTTGGAGGTCCTGTATTAGGATTGTGCCTTCCCAGGGTCACTCTGTGTATAAATTAAGGTTTCTATGTCAAACACTTGCAGGGAGTAAACTGGTTCTGAATGCCTCAAAACTCTGTTGTTTGAAAAAGCACATGGCAATAAATGTAGGTGTGCATCCTGTTTAAACCAGAAGCCCTCTCTTCTCATCTCAAGCTTTCTTCTGTGGTAGCATTCTGTGCATTTGCTGTCATCATTCCTTTTCCTTCAGCACAGATGCAGTCATTCTCCTTGGCTTTTTGTTGCAAGCATGCACTGTGCTCTTTTTCTACAATTCTGTTGTGTTGTTTTTTTTTCTCAGCACCAGAGTTGTGAGAACTAAATTGAAAATCACTCTAGTGGAGTATCTAGAGAGCTGTGTTTCCTCACGAGCCCAAATGCATGTCCACAGTGATGCCATAGCTAGGAATCTGTCGGAAAAAGATCTTTTGCTGCCTTACTTGGCATCAGGTTTTCCTGGGCTGAGGGACCCTTGAGCTCCTCAGTGTCTCTCATTGTCTGGTCTGGGCTGTGCTCTGTGCAAAGGAGGTGTCACATAGCACCAGTGTTGTAACAGCCTCTGGATATCAGGATTTTAGTTCTGCTTTGTTACTTTGCAGAATATGTGAGAAGATAAAAACGTGTTCATTTGCAAATGAAATCAGTGCTTAAGAAGTTGTTTCTATCTGTCAAAAGGAATCCTGATATTGAGTACTCAATATGAGAAACCTCTCCTAATTTCTAGTAAATTGGGTAATCAACATAATATGGTGAGCTACAGGTGTTTGATGTCTTAGAATGACAAGTACTGAATGAGGCTTCAGAGCTGCTTTTGAAAACATGAGCTGCTCGTGATTTTTTGCTACAAGCATTGGTTGATATGCACTTACTTGGTAGGACATTTTTGACTCAGAGTCTCCCAAAGGAGTTAATGGTTTGTGCTCTCTTCTCTTTTCTCTCCAGTTCAACAGAATGGAGTCCGACACTGCTGCTACACAGCATCCAGGAAAAACCTGTATGTTAACAAAGACACAAAGGTTATCTGTCAGGGTTTTACAGGCAAACAGGTATGTTTATAAGTAATTTCTTCCATCAGCCTTTCAGTCAGAAAGTTAATTGCTCAGAAAACATAGTTATATATGAAATGGATTACATACTGCATTTGTCTGTGTTGATAGGAAGCTGGACTCCCTTCACCATCAGGAAGGTCCCTTCAGCACTGTAGTTTACATCCTTTAGCCCAAATACTTGTGCACAAGCTTGAAAGTTGGTTTTGAGTCATCACTATTCTAGTGCTTTTCATTTTTGTTTTTCATATTGTATACAGCTGAAAGGGTTTCTTTGTAAAAGGCTATTTGCAAAAAAAATGCAAAAACCCACCCATTTTTGAAGTGCTTCTTTCACAAATGCATTTCAATATCAATGCCTGTGAATCAATTATTTTTTTTTTAATTTCAGTATATTTAATAATTTTCTCAGATTCACTCTTTTACATGTTTGCAGGCAGAGAAGGCTGCTTTTGTAAAACTATCAGCTAGTCATGGATGAGCATGCTAATTTCTTCTGTTTCACTGTAGTGTTTGTCATCTGCCAAACTTGATGTGGGAAAGAAAGTGTGGCTGCTGTGTCTGCAAGTGTGTTAGCGGCACACAGCAGAATACCCTTGAGCATGAAACTACAGTGCTCTGATTGAAAAAAAGAAGAGCATATTAGCGTATTCCAAATGCATTTAAAACGTGTGGATGCACTTGCCAAAATATCTGATTATATATTTATGTGTGTGTAGTGAAAACTTCCCTTCTTATTGCAAATTTCAGTGCCATAAATTGCCTTCCGAACTATAGATATCATCAAACTCTTTGGTTAAGTTTATTTGCTATTATGTGCCTTCTAACTTTACTTGTTTTCTCTCTCATAGGGCACCTTTCACAGCCAGCAGGCATTGGACTATGGCACCAATCTAGTTGGAGGAATTTCTCCAGGGAAAGGGGGAAAAACTCATCTAGGTCTGCCTGTGTTTAATTCTGTGAAGGAGGTAATTTGCAGCAGTGACTGTAGGGCACAAATTATAAAGCTTAAGAGCTCCTTCCTTCATTACTCACACTGGAGAGACAAATATTTGAGCTGTGGATGTCACTGGGCAGAGTAAAATAGAAGCCTTGTGAAAGAGGGAGCATTCAGGGTGGTCAGGCACAAGTTTGGCTTGCACTGTGAAGTTCACAGAGTCTGCTTTGCAGACTCTTGCTTTATGAATGCAGCTAGTTTCTGATTGATTCTGCTGTGCATGATGAATTTTTAGCAAACTGTTATGTAAGAATATTTATGATGGTGATCATGGGGCAGATCCTTTCCAGACAGTGGTCAGTTCTCAGTTCCCTGATTGGGTCCCATCTTCAGGGAATTTAACACTTGCTTAGATTATAGTAGATCAATACATATCTTTAATTCATGCCTGAGAGTGGATGTATTTTAAATGGCTTGTTGTCAAACATTCTCTTTGGCGCCACTAAACACACGATTTGTTTTCTGTTGTGTCCGTTGCAGGCCAAAGAACAAACGGGTGCTTCAGCCACTGTCATCTACGTCCCTCCCCCATTTGCTGCTGCTGCCATCAACGAGGCCATCGATGCAGAGATGGCCCTGGTGGTGTGCATCACTGAGGGCATCCCCCAGCAGGACATGGTGCGGGTCAAACACCGCCTGCTGCGGCAGAACAAGACACGGCTGGTGGGCCCCAACTGCCCGGGAGTCATCAATGTAAGTGACCTCTGGCTTTGGTCCAAGGCTGAACTGTTCCTAGTGGTGGTTTGAATGTTCCATCTGACTTCTCCCACTCTTTCCTTAGCCTGGAGAATGTAAAATTGGCATCATGCCTGGTCACATTCACAAGAAAGGAAGAATTGGTGAGTTTTTGAATGTTTATGCATCATCTAAAACACAAGTTTGGTGCTCTAGTGTTCTTCCTTGTGAGGCAAGGCACAACCTGCCCTGGAGAGAGTTGATAACACTGTGGGACAGCTTGTCTGTCCTCAGTTTGTCTGTGAATTTTAGCATTATCAATCCTGAAGGCCCAAATTTGGATTTCTTCCATAGTAGACACTGGGTGCTGATGGTAGAGGCAAAGCAGGTGGGAATTCCTGTAGGTAAAGTGATTGACTTGGTAGCCTCAAAAGACAGCCTTGAGGAAACTTTCATTTTTCTTGGGATTTGAGAGCACTAAGCTCTCCAACACTATTCCTTCCAACAGCTTGGCTGCTTGGGACTGGGATCCTACTCTTCTAGTGATCTCAGTACTACAGCAAAGAGAAGAGACTAACACTAACTGTGTTCATAACACAATTTAGACAACTATGAAACCATTGTAAGTGGAAGTGACAAATGTACCAAATTTTCAGGCAGTGTGGTAAAGGGCAGGAAGGCAGTGACTTGTTCAGAATCACACCCTGTTACTGCAAGTGTCCTGTCCTGACTTCTCTGAGCTCCTTGTTGTAAACTACAGAAATAACAACTTGATTTTTTTTTTCAAATAATGCAGTTCAGGAGCTGTAGAGAAATTTCTTCTGAAATGTACAATTGTGTTTAGGTAGAGCTTCAGAAATACTGCTGTAAACAGCACACTCTGCTGTTGCCTGTCAGCAAGGTAACCAGTTTCACCTGAGCACAGTAGTACCCTTTGCAGCATTCCCATTTTTTTTTTGGATGGAAAATGTGTTTATTGTGGGAAAGCCTGTTCAATGCTGTTGAACTACAGAGACTCAGTGCATTTTTTAGCACGAGGAGCTACCTCTGCTATGTAACCACTTCTGGCTTGACAATAGACTGCACCTAAGGGATGCTGGAAGATGTGTTAACACTCATATTCCACCTCCAGCTTTCACAAGTACCCATAAACCTGGAATTGAAAAATCAAATGGCTGCAATTTTACCTTTAATAAAAACTACTGACACATTGCTCTATGACTGTAATAGGGAACATCAACCAATGTTGCCCTAAGCTCCCTTCTGAATCAAAGTTCTGTTCTGATTTTCTAAATATATACAGGAAATGTGTTGCAGCCACAAGTTATTAGAATCTGAATGCAAGGCACATCAAGTGCAAAAGAATATTTAACATCTTGAATCCAGTAGCTCTGCCATTGCTGGAAATGTTTTCAATGATGATCCAAGAATCAAGGAATAAAAATGTAGATTTGCCTCCTTTCCAGTTTCATCTGATGTGTGACCTTTGGTGATGTGCTCTCCAGCTTTCTATTACTGTGAGGCATCCAATAATCATCTGGATATACTGTGATGCAAGGTATAAAAATAGCCAGTCTTTGGACTTTCATCTGTAGCTACTCTGAGGCAATCTGATCTTAGTGGTAAACAGGGAGGCCTTTTCAAACATAGCAAGGAGAAAACCTTGTGCTAGAACACATCTGAGCTGGCCAACAGTATAAATAGTTGATAAAACTAAGGTTCTTAGTCTAGTGGTGTATTTTGTCTTCTGTTCATGCAATGTATGTATTACATTCCTTGTTATATGGCTTGAAGTAAATGGAAGATGGTGTCTGTTTTTCCTGAAAACCTTTCCTTTTGTAGTGTTAATGGAAGACTTGACTTGAAAAAATGAACAAAAAGCCATGCAAATATTTTGCCCCTGCTCTAAGCTCTGTGCTACCTTCCATCCTGAATTTAAAACTGGGGTTGTGGTCTCTTGTGATACTGTAATGTAAATGCCAGATGTGTTCTATAGAGCAGCAACAAATACCTTAATAGTGATAACTTGCATTTGTGCAGCATTTTTCTGTTCTGGCAGATCTCTTGTGTGCCTGACCATGCTGGGGATGTGATTAATACAGAATTCTTTTGTTAACTGTTGAGCTGCAACTCTGTTTCAAGTCCAGTGCATCAGCTACTCACATACAAGATAAGAAATATGTTCTTTTATTTGCTTTTCAGTTTTCTCTCCTGGTACGGCTTTAGCGTGACAAAAATAGTGTTGACTTTCTGGGCAGCTGTAGTCCATTGACAGTTAAGTGTCAAAAGGTGAAAACCAAGAAATAGTACAGAAAGAATCTTAGAGCATTTTGGCAAGGACAGCTGGAAAACCTGGAATCTCATGTTATTTACTGAGGTGATTTTCATTACTGTAAGAACAGCTGCCTCTAGTTATGTCCTGTGTTAGTGGTAAGTTTATCTTCTTTTCTTTCCTCAAGGTATCGTGTCAAGATCTGGAACCCTGACATACGAAGCTGTTCATCAGACAACACAAGTTGGGTTGGGGCAGTCTTTTTGTGTTGGTAGGTTCCCACAGAATCAGCCTCTTGCACCTAGACTAATCTGCTTTTTCTTCACAAGTGTAAATCCAAAATAATTCCTTTTTGCAAGTGTAGAATTTGCTGAATGGTAGTTATGTTGACAAGTGGGATTCCTATGTGCTGTTAAGAGTACAGCTCTTCTCTGTTGTCATTTCCACATCAGGTTAATGTAAGCCTTAAAACCAGATTTCAAAAGAGAACTGCTAGCAAATATGATGTCAATTTGGAAGCAGACTGTCCCGAGAACTTCAGCATTACAAAAAATTAGGGCATTCTTAGGCATTTAGTTGGATGTGTTAAGTAAATTCAGTTTTCTTACACCAAAATTATGGAGCTGGCATCTTGGTCCTGCTGTGTTCATAACATTTTGTTTATGGTTTGAAAGGTGAACACTCAGATAGCAAAGCTTTTTGTGAATTCTGGGGGAGGTTATTTGGAGCAGGAATTTGGCACACTCTGATTTGGGTAGAGCCTTCAGAGCTGCCTGTCGTATGAGCCTTTGGGAATACTCCTTGTGCTGAAATTTACTTCTAAACTTCTAATGTAGGTACAATATTTTTATCCTGAATTACTCTTTTTTTGTGGTTTTAATATATTTTTTTAGGTATTGGAGGTGATCCCTTCAATGGAACTAATTTTATTGACTGCCTTGATGTCTTCCTGAAGGATCCTCATACTGAGGGCATTATATTGATTGGGGAGATTGGTGGAAATGCTGAAGAAGATGCAGCAGCATTTTTGAAAGAAAATAATTCTGTAAGTCTTAAAACACCTTGTTTGCAGACACTTTAATAATTAGCCAGCCTCTTCTGCCACATCAAGGAAAACTCCTTTCAGTCTCTCATCTTTATTTACAAAAACCACAGTCATGGGTTTGTTAAAGAAAAAGAGTTGAAACTAAGAGTGTTGTCGAGGTTGGACAGGTTGATCTTAGAGGTATTTCTAACCATATTTTGTGGTTCTGTGAAGTGGAGAGCATTGTCAACTTTTGAATTTTATTTCTGTAGCAATGTTTGTAGTGATTTTTTTTTTGCAGTGTGCATGGGTCTGTAGAAAGATTTAAAGTTTCTGTTTGCTTCTGATTTATGACGATTATCAGGAGAGGAAGTACTCCACACTTCTTCGTGCTGTGTGACCTGTTTAATAACTTTGCCTGGCGAGTTGATATTTAAATAAAAAAATACAAAGTGAACAATTTGCCACCTGGAACTGCTTTTCCTCTCATCCTCCTCCACATAACACATGTATCTCTTCCAGGGCCCCAGTGCCAAGCCAGTGGTGTCCTTCATAGCCGGCCTGACTGCTCCTCCGGGCCGGCGGATGGGCCACGCTGGAGCCATCATTGCTGGGGGAAAGGGGGGAGCCAAGGAGAAGATTGCAGCCCTCCAGAGTGCAGGGGTTGTGGTCAGCATGTCCCCTGCTCAACTGGGCAGCACCATGTACAAGGTTGGTTCCTCAGGCATTGGCTTGTCTAGAGCAAGAAGCTGCTTCTGAGGGAATATGAGCTAGGAGTCCATCTCTTACCCAGATACTCTGCTGCTCTGAACTTGCTTAAACATCAGAACTCTATTGGCTGGACAAGCTGAAATTACTACA
The DNA here is from genome assembly GCA_013397155.1 of Irena cyanogastra. NCBI lineage: Eukaryota > Metazoa > Chordata > Aves > Passeriformes > Irenidae > Irena > Irena cyanogastra. The sequence goes on along the minus strand of VWZV01005695.1, from coordinate 40,674 downwards.
TAAAAGATATGTGCACACAGTTTTATTTAATATTGTTTTATAGAAAAGGAAATGTAGCAAAATAGAGAAAAGATTACATTCTTCTTTCAAGCATAGCTACTTGTTGAAATTGTTTGCTGGATGCAAAGAGCCTGAATTAATGTAAAATATGAGAACATTATTTCTAAATAGGGTATTTGAGGAAAGAGAGCCTTGGCATATAATTCAGAGTTATGGTTGAATATATGCTGCTGAGAAACTGAGGTGTGGAATGGGATTATTTGCATTTTACTTAATTCATATCCAAAAAAGGGGATTGCTTCACAGCTAGAGGAGATGCATAATTCAGCTCTGTTAGGTACTTTTTGCTTCCTGTGGTGGTTGTATAGTACAGCATCTCCACAGGGGGTTCTTCCCTTCTTTTGGTGTGCTTTTTCTTTACTGAAATGGAAATCTTGATTTTGTTGCTTCCCTGGCTTGAGTCCTTTGCTGTAAGGATTCTCCTGCAGTTCTGATGCAGAATTGGTGTTTTTCCAGCCCATTATGCTGTGTCTGGGAGCAAATGGTTCCTTGACAGCATTGCAGTCTGGCAGTGACTACAGTCTGGCTTTCCAGAGCTGGCTTGTTAATGTGAGGTGGGAGAATGCTCAGTTTCCTTTCCCTCTAACTTGCACACTTCATACTTTTTATATTTTAATTTTTAATGCCAATTTTTAATTCTTCACATCAGATTGCCTAAGATACATACAAAGTAATTTGAAAGAGAAGAATAATAGAAGCATTTTCTGTTTTCCCTGCTGGTAACATCTGTGTGCTCTTTGCAGGAGTTTGAGAAAAGGAAATTGCTGTAAGAGAAGACACTTTGGAATACTTTCTCCAAAACACCAGTGCAGCACCTGGCCTCCGCTTATCTTTTGTCCGCGATTAATCTTTGGTTGCCCCAATGTCTTGACGTTGGTCAATGAATTTGACTCGGAAGCCATAAACCTCCTGGCTAAACCTGTTTTGGTGTCTCCTTGTGTCAGACATTGTCACCCTGTTGTAAATCACAGCAAATTAATAAATCTACTACTAAATCTGATCCATCTTTTGAATTCCTGAAGCAGAGCCGTTTCTTCGGTCGTCATAAACAAAATCTTTTTTAACGTAAGCACTGCCCCTTTTTAAGGTGAAGCTGCTTGTAGAGTTGCTTTTAAGGATCAAGGCACTGACTTTATGCACATACCACACTTTGCTTTATTTTTAAGAAGTCCAGTCCTGCTTGTTCGTTGCTGGCCAGTACCTTTGAACAATAGGCCAAAGTTTCCGTCCATTAAACCAAAGCTGCTGGATCTGAAGGGATTGGTGTTGATCCACGTAGCTGGATATGCCTGAGGTCCAGACTTTTTCTTCAAGGCTGATTAGCCATGCACAGTGCAGTCCTCTACTGGCTAGGAATTCTGTTTGTCGTGTACAGAGATGGAATTGTTACTGATAAAAACTAATATAATTTCATATGCAAAATATATATTCAATATTGTCTGTAACTATGAAGATGATTTGGTCTTTAGCTGACGTTACCCTAATTTCCACTTTATCTTAACTAGCATTGCACTGCTTGTGTTCTGAAATCCAAGTGACAATGAGACATAGTGGAGAAGTATTATTATTCTCTAGCAAAGAACATATTAAGGTAACTTGTTAACCACTCCCAGCACTGTAATGGAAAACCTCCCTTTTTTTTTACTGTGGATATAGCCGAAGTATTGTTCCTATAAATGTTGCAAGTTTCATCAGGATGGACTAAACCCCAGATTGCTTTATATAGAGGACTGAAAGTTCATGTAACCTGGCACTTGTTTAAAGCTAACCTTGTGTCCCATAAAGGTGCTGTTACGAAAACTCGTGTCGTTATTTATTTAAAACTCTTCTTAGTTTTCCTACTCAAATAAATCCCTGTGGAATTTCTCTTCCTGAAGCAAGCAGGTGTGTCAATACTGACAGTTGCAGCTCTAGAGCTAAGCCCTGGTGAAGTGCATAAGGGACAGGTCATATCTGCACACTGAAAGTGTATTCATGCACTTGATGTATGGTCTGGCATCAGCCAGGTGATCCAGGCCTTGGGACACAGAGACCAGGTGCTGCATTGTTCACCCTGGCATGATTTACTGAAATGAACCTGACACTCTGTCACTGGACAGCTGGAAGCAGCATTGAGCAGTAAATCATTTGATAAAGCCTATGACAACAGATAAGGGTTTTTTTTTTACTAGATCTGCTCAGTTTTCTGGTGGTGCCTGTTTTAATCTGGAGCAACAAGACTGACAGGTGCCCTTTAGAGAAATAGCACTGCTAAATTGTCTCAGTCTGTGCAAGAGAGCAATTCCTCAGCAGTGAGTGTCAGGGAATTGCAGCCAGTGTTCTTATGAGCCTGATAATCAATCAGAGTAGCTCATGGTAGTGCTGTGCTGGTGCCCTCTGGGATGAGCAATGCTTTGTGATGAACTGCCTGAATTTCATCCCTGCAGATGCTCTTCCAGGACAACTGAGGTGGAGGGAGTTTCCTGCTAGGGATTGCTCCTTGGAAGTTCTTTTACAGGCACCGATTATTTTAGAAGACAGCTATAAACTCCAGTGGTATCTGCACCCTGAGAAAGTGTTTCCTTCTATCTTGAGATCTGAGGACAGGTTTAGCAATTCACCCCTGGTTCTAAGGTTTGCAGCAGTATCCAGTGCTGTGCCTCAGCAGCTGCCTGGATCTGCTCCAGCCTGGGCAGCAGTTTGTGCTAACCTGGAACTGATGTCACCTCAGCATGGAGAAGGACCCTGACTTTGTCTGATAGAAAGGTTTGGTCTGCACAGTTTTTTCTTGCTGACTAAAAATGAGCACTTCACAAATATCAGCTAATTAATGACAGCATCTCTTTGGAAAACATTCACATCTGTTTAGTGCCATATGTTCTTGTGGATAAATATTTTGAGTAATCTGATCTGGAAAATTGTTTATTTATTCTTTTTTAAAGGCAAAACTTAAATTAGTGTTGAGCCTTAAAGCTGTTGGTACTTTATAACCTGGTAGTTAACCTAACTATAACCTGGTATAACCCAGGGAGTTTAAGTGCAAGAGAAATGCTGCCAATGTTGTTGTTTCCATATTTTGTGGAATAGTCCTTTTTGTGTTTCTTGATCTACACTTGATAGTGGTGTCAATCCATAAATCACTTTCACCTTTGAGAGATGAATTCTGCAAGTTCATTTTGGTCAGAGGAATTTATTGCCACACTGATTTTCTTCAACAAAGAGAGAAGGATATAAAAAAATCCCCTTGAGTTTTTTTCCTCTTATTGTACAATGCTTGCTTCTGGATGATCCCTAATACTTCCTAATGATTGGATTCCCTGGTAGCAGCCAGGTGTCAGTGCAAACTGGGCCAGAAAATGCCAGGATCTGAGCCATGAGAGATACATTTCAAGAACTTTAGACTGACTTCTGTGCTGGTGGTTTCAAAGCAATGCCCAACTTGTGGTGACCAAAGTCTTAATTGTGCTGCAAGTGTGGAATTAAATCTCCAACATAACTGTTTGCTCAGTTTACCACCACCTTTGCCTTCCCTTTCCCACTGTCTATTGCTGGTCAGGATTAGATGGCAGCTTTTCCTGGGAAGGACTGTCTGACACCATGGGCAGGAGGCTGCAGGTGATTTTGGAAGGTGGCAGAAGGAGGTTCTGGGTTCTGGGTGTTGTACACAGTGGGCTGTTCCTCCTGGAGCATCTGTACAGGGCTGGGAGTGCTGAGACAGCCTCTAGCTTTGGGATGACTAGAAATAGCTGGTGAAGAGGGAAGTGTCCAGGTTTGATGCTTTCCACAGAAATTTTAACACCAAAACAACAACCAAAAAAAGTCTCTAGGACATCAACTTGTATCACTCCAGTAGCAATTAAATGAGGTTTGTGCTACTGGCCATACTGAGCTATTGAATAAGGGGTTAAAACTGTATTTCTCTATCAGAGATTATACCTCAGCACAGGGTGTTGTAACTAATTACAGTTAGTCTGTAATTAAGGCTACAGGCAAGAGCATATTTGGGAATTGCTGTTTGATTTGCATCCAGCCTTTGCTCTGTGCAGCCAAGCCTCTGAGGACCCTTCACCGAGGCTGACTGGAGTGAGTGGTGGGGTAAGGTATTTCACAATGTAGCATAAATAATGCACAATCCTGAAATTACCTGCCACTTCCTCCCTTCCTGCCTGGGCTGTATGATGAACCAGGGAGCCCTGTGACTGAATGGGTGATGGAGGTGATTCTGTGATACAGGAATTAAAACCTAGGTACCACTGTTAGGGAGAGGTTACTTCAGGATGTCCCCTCTCCTTGTGTCTCTGTGAGTCTGGCTTAGTGTTAAATTGACCTGCAATCAATGTCAGCAATTTTGGAAAATTTCTTGACTCAGAAATGCTAAAACGTTTTCAATTTTCTAAAGGAATTTGTCAGCTTGTCCTATTTGAACTTGAGGTGCAAAAACAATTTCCTAGAAGTGGAAATCTGAGAGTTTTGCTCAACTTAAAAGCCTCAGGGAACTTGCTCAGAGTTGCACCAGGGTTGTGTTTGTTTGTTTGTTTTGTGTGTGTGTGTGCTACGATGTTTGGATTTTTTTGTTGCATGGGATTTTTTGTTGTTTGTTTGTTTGTTTTTGTTGATTTGGTTTGTGTGGTTTTATTTTTTCTTGTTTTTTTTTTGATGGGGGATTTTTTTTGGTAGCTCCGTGTCTCCCCGATATTTGTTTGACCTGCTGACCATCCATAGCTCACTCACAGGACTCAGTCTCAGGCAATTCTCTGCCACTCAGAACATCCAAAAAATCTCATTAATCTGACTTTATTTCTGCAGCAGCTACATGGTCTCAAAAGAAAAGGCAAGAGATGCCTCTCTGTTTACAAAACCAGATAAATTTGTAGGGCTGGAGTAAACCTGTGTTTCTGTGCTGTAATGAGTAACCAGGCAGAGCAGTGTTGGTTCTGGCAGTAGGAGCAGTATCCTGTAACCATGTCTGTGCTGTGCAGATACATCATTGAGGGTCTCTTAAAACCTGTTCTGTTGCTGTAAAAGGCAGCACAGCAAATTTATAGTTTGCAGCACATCTGTAACATTATGAGATTGTTGCTTTAAAAACCCCACCAGCCTCCAAGCCTGCTCCTTTCCATTTGCTGTTTTGCTCTCTAGGTGGCAGGTTTTGACTCCAAAACATGAGTTTGGTTCCTGCTCTGAACTCGGACTCAAAGTGTGCTGGAGAAATAAAAGATGGAAGCAAACCACTGCTACTTAATTCTTTGTGTTAGATTGATTCATGATCATATCCTTTTATATGAGTAGGACAGAGGTGTTAAAGAACCTGCCTGGTTTCCTCATGGTGTTCTCACTACACTTGTGATGTTGAAATGTCTTCTTGTTTTTTCTGCTGTATGTTTTCTGAACTGTGTGGGTTTGGCAGTCAAATGGGACCTGCCTTAGAGAAATACCTGTCTTCACTTTGAAACAGGCAAGAAATGGCTCAGACTGTTTCTTACAGGGATTAGCAACTCTGACTTAACTTTTCTTTCTTTTATTCAGTTGTTTGCTCCTTGGAAGAGAAGGAGCAGGCTCTGTGACCTCCAGGGCAGCGGGTCAGCCGTGCCCTCAGGGCTGGCACCAGTCCTGCTCCTCTCAGTGCCAGCTGGGCACGAGACCAGTTTGGTTCAGTGGAACTGACCCAGTTTTGTGGGAGGTGTCCCTGCCCATGCAGGGGGGCTGGAACTGGATGATCTTTAAGGTCCTTTCCAACTCAAACCCTTCTGTGGCTCCACGGTTCGAGGTCTGAAGTGCCAGCCTTTGCATGGAAGAGGCTGCCAGGGCTCTGGTGGGCCAGGAGCTGTGTCTGGGAACAGCTGCTGTGTGTGGAGCCAGATGTGTGCATGTAAAAGTGTCTCTGGAGGATCTGTACCCTGAGGGATGGTGCCTTGCTCAAGGCCACCCTCTCCTCCCTTGTCCTGCTTTCAAACCACAAGTCTATTTACTGACTAGAGCCCTAGCTGCAAGGAGGAGAAGCAAAAGGCAGGAGATTTAGCCTCCTATCATTTCAGTCATTTAACTGAGTGTATTTTATTTATCTTTCTGTAGCAACTGTTTTGTTTGTTCAAGACAGGCACTAAATTTTTTTCTTCCCCAGAGTATAGATGGCTTGGATGAAAATCCAATCAAAGCTCACAGATGCCAGCCTAGACTGCGGCTCAGCCCTGTCCTGAAACATGGAATTTGGGGCAAGATCCATATCCACATCCCAAAGTTTAGACATGTGGTAGAATCCAGTGCTTGAGGAACACCTAACAAACAAGGCAAAGATAGCAGAAGCTCTGAAATGGCCACGTTTCAGGCATGTTTGATCACTGGCTAGAGCAGAACCTTGGACACCCCCACCTGCATGGAGACAGCTACACCTGCAGGAGCTTGGCTGGCTCTGCCTGGAGCTGCAGTCTCCCTCCCCTTGGCCAAGTGACTTACCCAAAGTCATGTTAGAAGTCAAGTTGCTACTCCCACACTCCAAAAAGTCACCTGAGCTTTCCTTCCAGTTTTAAATTGGTGCCATTTTCCTCAGCATGCACCGTGTCATCCTCATTCCTGATGCATTGAAACACAGCAGCAGATCCGTATTTTGCAATTTGTCCTATTTATGCTAGAGCCCATTTCTGTTGCAAAAACACAGTTAATAATTTATTTAATGTGTCTTTTATAAAACACTTGAGAATGCCAAGATCTGATTTGGTACAGGGAATGAAATCATACAGCATTAATCCACTCTTTCGTGCAATGATGAAAAACAATATAATTAGAAGCCATTCTTTCAGCCTGGAAATTGTAATTGGATTGTCAGTTTTATAGCATCAGCCTTCAAAGAATAAACAAGAATTAGTCAACTAAAGGAAATATGCTCAGCTTGTTTCCAGCAGGGGCTGTCTTCAGTGGTTAACTTTAGGGGTTATTGTTGTTTGTTCATTTTTTTATTTGCTGCTGGCAAATAATGCATCCTTAGAGGCTTAAAACATGGATTTTTTTTCCCTAGGAAAACCTGCTGTGGTGCTAGTCACTCAGCCTGAAGCACCTGCAGTCCTCCTGTTCTCTTTGCTTTCCACCTTGAAGTTTGCTGGGAGCACCTCTGGGGGTATCAGTGATCCAGGGGATCAGAATTTGAGATTTGGTGGGGAAGACAGTGTGCCCTAAATGGGGATGATACAGCAATGGCAAAAATGAAAGAAAATACATCAAACCCCAAAAATGGGAGAGAAGAGAGCAGGCAGCAGGGGAATGGTGGAGGGGAAGGGGCTTGTCTGCATTTACTGCTCAGCCATTTAACCTGCACTGAAGTGCAGAAAAGAAATTGCTTGTCAAGGTATTTATTAGCTCTGCTTATGATAAATGGTAGAAACTATCTTGTGTGAAGCACTTAATGAGGACTGGGTGGAAAACAGGCTTCTCCTCCAGTGGGAATCTCAGAATCATTAAGGTTGGAAAAGGCTTCCAAGGTCATCAACTCCAGCTGTTAACCCAGCACTGCCAGGTCCCACTAAACCGTGTCCCTGAGCATCACGGCTATGTGGCTTTGGAACACTTCCAGGGATGCTGGTTGCACCACTGCCCTGGGCAGCCTGTTCTAACACCTGACCACCCTTTTCTGTGAAGAGATTTTTCCTAATTTCCATTCTATTTGGAGCTTCTTTCTAGCCCTGCCAGCCCAAGAGTGGGGGTGGTGGCTGGACCTGCAAAGCCATGGAGGTGTCTCAGGGCATCTCCTGCACGATGTTTGGTGTCCCAGCAGCCCGGGGACATGGGTGCTCTTCCTTGAGGAGCTCCACCCTCCTCTTCCCTCCTTAACCTTGGCTCTGGTTTCCCAGATGGAAAGCTGTTTCCAGCTCCCTCCACACCAAACACCACATTGTGAGCTTACACAGTGAGGGCCCATTTGAATTTTTTGTCAGACAGTGAAAAGTGAGGTTTTGGCAAACACTGCATATTCTTATAGAGACGTTGTTACCTTTGGTTTATGGTTAAATAAACCCAGTAACAACACAGCCTCTTGAAAATGCTCCTATCCATAAATTTGAGATCCTCCATCCTCCCCCCAGCCCACGAGGCTTTGCAATTGTCCTCACTACATCACTGTCCCCCAGAGAGGGCTGGGGACCCTCCTGTGACAGCTTTATGGCTGATGCCTGAAGAACGAGCTGTTACTCCTTGCAAATTATTTTCTAGATTGCCACCAAAGTATACATCATTGTGTCATGGGATGGCAACTATATTAAATCTGGTTAGATAGTTAGGGTGGGTTGCTGTCATAAATCAGGCCCTGCCTGCCTGCCTTGTTGTGGTGGAAATACAATCAATAGTTGCTGCAGCAGTTTATAGAGTTAAAAACATTTCTTTTTGCAAAACAAATTTTTAATACTTCTCCAATTCATTAACATCCTGTCTATTTACTGCTTTGAAAAAACCCAAAACACATCCTCTTGGAGTCTGCATTGTCACTTCAATAACGCATCCCTAGGAGCATTTGGAAGTCGTTAAAAAGGGGAATTTTTTCATCATGATAAAAAAAGAAGGACGAGAACAGCTCAGCTGAAAAGATTGCGTTGTCAGTTCTGATTTAATGTGTGAATAATGCTTGCAGGATGGGGAGAACATCTTCTGCTGGATAGATTGTTTTTATGTTGTTAGAGTCTGAGTGCTGGGATTTACAGCTTCCAACTATGTTTCTTTTTTTCAGAGCATAGTTGTAATGAGCTGGGGTTTGTTTCATTCCCCTTGACTCTAAGGGTCTCCTGGAAGCCAGGCATGCAGAAGCCTGAAGATGGTTTGGATTAGAGGAACTCATCTTAAAGTTTAGACCAAAAGCCCTGCTGGCAGCTCTCAAGTTCTTGTTGCGTGCCTTGTAACTTAATTCTGCTCCTTCAGTGCCCAGCTGCAGGGGCTGGGAGCCAGAAGTGTCCCTGAGAGGCTGCCAGCCCATGGCAGGGCTGTGTCTCCATTTGGGGGGACACTTTGGGAGCTTGTACCCCAAGGCTGTGGAGAAAAGCCTGAAAACCTGACCTGCCTGCAACCTGAGAGGTCAGAAACTGAAATGAGGGGAGCTCTGCATCCTCTGGAGACAGAACAGCCATAAGAGCCTTTTGAGGAGTTTCCTTTTGTCTTAGGTTGTGGCTGGGGGTGTGCATTCTGTCACCATCTGTCAGAGGTGGGGCAGTTCTCTGCTGTTCACTGGGCAGTTTTTTCTTTATCTCTCCCACAGCCAACCCTCCCTCCAGGAGATCTCTGCTGTCCATGGCCACTGAGTGTCCCTGCATGGCTGAGAAAATTCCATCATCCCATGGGGAGAGGCTCTGCCCAGGGGAGGAGCCAAGCATTCCTACCTGGATAGAATCTGCCCTGGAACAGCCCAGCAGCCTTTTCCCCCTGCATTCCCAGAGTTTCAGCTTTCTTCTGCCCTGCATTCCCAGAGGGAGCCCAGGCCCATCTCCAGCAGCCCTGGAGCTCCAGAGGAAAACTCCAGCCTTGTCCAGGATCCCTGCTCCAGCAGAGCCAGCCCTGGCACTGCAGGAGGGCTGAGCCACCATGGAATGGCACTGCCACCAACACCCTGACACACAGGGGGGCAGGGCGTGTTCTGACTCTGGCAGTGCTGTTTTGTATTGCTGCATTTTTATTTTATTTTACTAATAAAGAACTGTTATTCCTATTCCCATCTCTTTGCCTGAGAGCCCCTTAATTTCAAAATTATAATAATTCAGCAGGAGGGGGTTTACATTTTCGATTTCAAGGGAGGCTCCTGCCTTCCTTAGCAGACACTTGGCTGTTCAAACAAAGACACCTTTGCAAAGGCATAAACAAGCAGACAATTCTTCAGAAGGTTCAAGAGCTGGAATTTTGAGGACCCTTCCTACCTTGCAGCAGGTTCCCATCTTTGAAGCTGTAAAGCAACATGGCCAAAGCTTTCAGGGAGGTTCTGAACAGGGAAGAAATGGAGAAGTTTTGTTCCTGACCACACCTCTGCAGTCGATGTGGGTGAGCTGCCCCAGGTCTGGGGCTTACAAGGTGGCAAGAGATGGTTTCACAGAACCAGAGAATGGTTTGGACTGGAAGGGACCCTAAAGATCTGCTGGATCTTCAGGTCTTATCCAAAGACTGGATGAGACTTGAAGCCACCTGGTCTAGTGGGAGGTGTCCCTGCCCATGGCAGGAGGGTTGGAATTAGGTGATCCTTAAGGCCTCTTCCAACCCAAACTGTTCCATGATTCTATGATAAAACACCCCATTCCCATGTGGCTGGACAAATATCTAGCTCTGAGTATCCCAAGAATTCAGGTTTGTGGAGACTTTTCAAGGACTGCACCCTGGACTCTTCCCAGGGAGACTGTTTGGTGTCACTAAATGAACCAGGTGATTACAGAGAGGGTGAGAGTAGCAGCTTGCTGGCATTCTGTTTGGAAATATTTCTATCCTATTCACTTGCTTGTTTTATGTGCATTTTTTCTGACTGGACAAGTGAACTCCAGCCTTAGGATTTGAAAATTTTATTCTCCACAGATGCAGCACTAGAGATCAGCTAATAAATGCCAATTATCCCAGGTAGCAGAGCATCCAGCAATGGCAGGAGGCCACAAAATTTGATGGATTCTTTGAGCCACCAGTGAGCTCTGGAGCATCTACTGTCTGCATCAAACCATTCCTGCTCTCTTTCCTGTGCCTGGCAAGGCTCTCTCATGCAGAATGTGAAAGTAGCACACCTGTAATTAAACCACTGCTCCCATAGATGGGACAGTTCAAATCCTGCTCATCAGGAATAAGGATATTGATATCCTGGTTATTAATGACTTATCAAATAATTGGGTTTTTTCCTCCTCAAGACCCTAAAAGCTCTTTAGACACTTTACAAACTAGCAAATGATTCCTTAGAGGGTGTTTTAGGAGACTGTGAGGTGGAGCAGAAGGGGAAGAGACATCTGATGGTGTGAACAGTTGGCACAGAAGGAGAAGAGAATACTTTTGTTCAGCTCCATGTTCAGGAGCCTAAATTCAGTTTGTGACAAATGTAGAAGTGGGATTCAACTTTCCACGTGGAGATGCCAAATAGGCAAATCTTCCACATGGGGCCAGTGAATATGGTACAGCACCTGTGGAAGATTCCTGGGCTAAAGGAGAGCAGATGGAGGTCAGGGAGGGCAGCCTGAGACATCCAAACAGGCATCAGCTGCTGCCAACTTGCCCCTGTGATCTCCACTGAGACTTACAGAACCAGCCAGTTCCTGTGTTTGGATGCCAAAATGTGTCTCTTCTGCTGAATCCCATTCTTAATGTTACTCAGAAATAAAAGGGGTGTGTGTGTGAATTCTGACACGAAAAATTCTGTGTTCATTAACTGATTCCTTCTTTGTGTGTCTGTCAGGCTGCCTGTCTGACCAAACTGACCATCATCTGTGTTTCTGTGCTCTGTGGCAGTTGAGGAGGTCTGTGCTGGCAGATCAGTCTGTCTTTTGTGGTATGGGTCCAAGTGTTCAGCTATTAATTCATCCATTCAACTGGCAAAATGTCAGAGGAGTGTTCAAGTTTCTCCCAAGCCTGTGACTTACAGGGTATGCTGTGTCACCCTTCACCACCAAGAGATTTAAGATATGATTTATAAAATATAATTTGAGCCTGGGTCAGTCTTGCACCCATTTTCAGTCTGGTGTGAATTTCAGGCCCAGCTTTAATCTCAGGTTGCAAGCCCTGTGGGGAGAACAAGGATAGCTGGACAAGAAGAGGCTTTCCTCTGAGATCCTGAATTGTTGCTGGGGCCTCCTCTTTCCTTTTGTGGTTGAGAAATAAGCACCTATTTCAGCAAAAGGGTTACAGTGCCTCTTTCCTACACTGGCATCCTCTTAAGGGATTGAGACCTCCAGGTATCTCAGTTCTGAAGGTGTTTGCAGTGCTCCTGCATTTATGGGCAAAGTGGTCATGGCAGAGAAGTGTTTGGGCAGAACGTTGGCTAAAATGCTTTTGTCTGTGTGCTCAGGAGGTCACACTCAATGACCATGATGGCTTTTCTGGCTTTCAACTCCTGTTAAGTCATTTTTATCCTGGTTAGATCACCCCAAGGCTCGCTCCTAATGTGTGCTTGGTTTGGTGAGTGCCTGCAAAACATTCAGAATAGTGATTTGTACCATGGATTACTGTTCTGCAAGGGCTTGGACCAAAGCCTTTGAAGACTTTACCTCAGGGAAACTCCAGTTAAGTACACAACCAAGGTGGCAGGAGGTGAGTGTCTGGGGGATCACAGGACAATGCAGGTGGGGAAGGGACCTCAGGAGGCCTGAGGCTCAGTCTCCTGCTCAAAGCAGGGTCAGCAATGAGGTCACTGCACCAAACACAGGTGGGCAGCAGCATCTTTTCCCAGGAATTTGCTGTTTGGACATGAAGCTGCTCTTTGCTTTGTATCCCCACTGGAGTCCCACACTTGAGTTTCCTGTTTGCAGCAGCCCCAGCAGAGTTTGGGTATTTTAAGCCCTTTGTCTACACGGACGCTTGAATTGTTTACTCTGGTTGGGCTCAGCTTCTTCAATACTCAGTGCCTGGTCTAGAGGTGGGATGACTTGTCTTCAAGCTGTGTCAAAAGGAAAGGAAAGGAAATCCTACTGCTCCTGCCCGTCCTGGTTAATAGGAAAGTTGTGCTTCTGCTTCACAATCAGTTTTGCTCCCTCAACACTCTGAAGGTGGAAAAATACATCCAATTAATTTCTTGGCTTCCTTTTCATTTATCTACACACCTGAGGAAGATATAAGTGAGGTATTAAAAGGCTTCAGACCAGTTTGGCATTAAGATTTAAGAAGGGACAAGAAGACAAACCAGTCTGGTGTTGAAGGTAGCATGAGCCACAGCTTCATGGATTGAAGGGTCCTTCACCCTTGAACATCCTGAGCTGGGAGGGACCTACAGGGATCATCAAGTCCATGAGCAGCAATCCCACACTCTATTTCCTGGGATCCCTCCCTGCCTTTGCTGGTGCAACAATTTCAGCATTTTCTGTGAACAGCCTGCACTTTTTAAGCCATAATTATAATTCTGAGAGGAAAACTAAGGGAAGGAGGGAGACAAAGAAGGAGAAGTCCTGTTGCATTCTCTTTCCTTTTAGTTACATCCTTCTTTTATCTCCCTTCCTTCACATGTTCCTGGCAATCCCTGCAGGAGATTTTTCATTTGAATGGGGGCAAGTGCCACTTAGAGGTAATTGTGAAGGATTACAACCATGATCAGGGCAAAAGAGCTGAGGTGTTAAATTCAAAACTGCTTCATTTGTGGAGCCAGGTGCTGATCCATGGGGCTCCCTGCTCCAGATAGAACATTCCTGCTTCCCACGTGGAGTGAGGGACTTTGCAGCATCAGCCACCATGCAGGGGAAAAGCCTCTGTTGGCACTTTTGGCAGCTCTGTGAAAAACCTCAGCAATCAGAAGAGCCCAGGGAAGGAAAATTGAAAGAATCAGCCCCACAATAAAAACCTCTGATGAAAAAAATGAATGCAAATGATGCTGTAAGAGGTGAGTCTATCATTCAGGCTTTTCTAGCCACACTAGAGCAAGGAGCCTCCTAATGAAACACATTTTAATGTGATAAAAGCAAACCCCTCAGAACAGATACAGAAGTACCTGGAAAAAATTCAGCAGGAGATTTTCTTGAGAGGGGAATAGTGAATTAAAAGAACTGACACTTTTACCAAAAGTGTAGTGACCACATGGAAGGGGACATCAGGAGGGGTGGCAGAGTCGCCTGGGTTGGTGTCATGGGTTAAAAGACAATATGTTTATTCTATTTGCCATCTGTTAAAGGTGTGACAGTTAATGTTATGTTAATTAGGTAGTTTTCTTATCTAATTAGGCAGTTTTTCTTATCTGTTCCAAAATCGATCCTCCCTCTGGGAAATATCTCCCGTTAATGGGCCATTGAGCGTCATTCCATGACTGATAAAGTTCCATCACGCCATTGGGAGATGCTCTGCCCGAGGGGGAGGAGCCACACACTGCTTCGTGGATATATCCTGAGGCTGTGGGACACTAAAAGCAGCCTTCTCCACTGGATTTTTCAGAGGAGCAGCCTGTTTTCCCACTGAGGAAACCTCCACCATTCTCCAGGATCACTGCTACAACAGGACTACATCTGTCATTGCAGAGGACTGCAGCTACTACTTCAGCTGGACTGCTACCAACAGGCTTTCAGGTCGTATTCTGACTCTGTCAGTGTTGTTTTGTAGTACTGTATTGTTCATTTTATTATTTTATTTTATTTAATTTTCCTCTTCCCTAATAAAGAACTGTTATTCCTGCTCCTATATCCTTGCCTGAGAGCCCCTTAATTTTCAAAATTATACCAATTAGGAGGGAGGGGGTTTACATTTCCCACTTCAGGGGAGGCTCCTGCCTTTCCTTAACAGACACCTGTCTTTTAAAACCGAGACAGTTGGGGACAGGTGGGGGGAAGGAGGCAGCTGCAAAGGCTGACACAGGTGAGCCCAAGAATATTTTTTAACAGGTCTTGAGCCAGTGGTGGTTTTAACACTTTGTTATTTTAATGAAACTGAACCACCTGCAGTTGAGCCCTGCCTGAGAGGCAGGTGAACCTTTGGCTTCTGGGTTAGGAAGCTTTGGTCTGTCCTGGGAAGAAATCTTTCCTTCTGTGAGCAGCAGTGTGAGAGTGCCAGCTGTGCAGGTTGCAGCCTTCACCCTTGGAGCTGCTAGGGCTGGCTCTGATTTGGCAGCCCCTGTAGAACAGAAATTCCTCTGAATTCCCCTGCTGAGACACTGATGGGGCCCAGCTCTGGTTCAGCTCACACAAAGTTAAGGCCACTTTGTACTTTCCTAACAAAACATCAGGCAGAAGTTCCAGATAGTTCAGGTAAAGCTGTTATTGCCCAGTGCAAGAGAAAATTTTGTCCGTAAGTACCAAAAATTTGTTATGGACAGTGCAGCAAGAGCATAAAAATGTTCCTGCCTGCTTTCCCTGGTACTGTGAATGCTGCTGCCTGCATGCCTGCTCTCTCCTTGGAGAACAATGGTGTAGGCTGGTGAGCTGGCCTTCACCTGCCATCCAGTCTGCTCTGAGCCAAGCACCTTCTGGAAAATAATGCCCTGGCTTGGTAAGTTTATTCATGGATCAATGTCTATAGGGGCTGATTCCCTTTGGGAATCCTTGCACCACCTCTTCTGCACCTGGACACCCAGTTTGAGAAGTAAGCTGGGTGTGAAGGGAGGTGCAAAGGAGTTTTACAAACTGAATTATTTTCTCTCATTCTGTAGCTTTTGAAAAGTTTCACGAAAGTAATTCCTTACACAACAATCTGACACTCTTTCCACTTGTATATTTTACCTCTCTGCTTCCCCTAAGGTTTCCTTGTATTTCATTCCTTTAATTCCGTTTTATTTTTCTCTCAAGGCTCTGCCATGTGCATTCTTCCTGCTGACGTGGTAAGTTTTTCCTTCTCCACTGAGAAATGACTCATTTATTACAGTGGGGGTCCCAGCACTTCCCCAACTGTGTACAGATGCCCTTTGAATCGAGCTTTGAGTGAGCTTCATGAATAATAATCCAAAAATAACCCAGCGATGTGATTTGAGTTTGGCTCTTGGAAGCCTGTAAATCATTTTAAGCACAATTGGTTAAAGAGTCCACCATGGGGATGAGCACGTGTGTGCCAAGTCAGAAACAGGCTGTTTGTGAGACTTTTAAACCCAGGCAAGAGGGGAAAGCAGCAGGTCATTTTGGTGACATGTGGGGGCTTGGGCAAGGCACCCGTGGCTCTGAGAGCTCGGGGACATCCATGTCAATGCCAAGGAGGTGTCAGAGCCCAGGGGCTGTGCCCAGCAGGGAGGGCAGAGCCAGAGCAGCACAGTGTTGGTGGGTACAGAACAATCTGGGCCCAGGCTGCAGACACCTTCCTGCTCAGCGTGGCACAGGGGCAGGGCAGCCCACAGCACAGGACAAGTCTGGAGCTCTGCTGCCATAGGGAGGGTGGATTCCTGGTTGTCCTAGTTTACAGTATAAAGATATATTCTATTCCCATCTCCCAAAAAGCTGTTGAAACCAAGAGGGGCCATTGTTTTTCCTTATGTCCTGTTAATGGCCCCATCAATGCCTTGGCATGACTCAGAGATAACTCCCTCCGGGAGCCATTTCTGTTTAATGGGCAATCAAGGACTCACCAATGACTCACAGAATGATATCAACCCATTGTGAGATGCTCTGCCAGGGGGAGGAGCTAAGCATCCCCACCTGGATATAATCTGGGGTTTTAGACAGAACAAGCAGCTCTTTACCTACTGGTTTTCCAGAGGAATAGGAGCTATGGATTCCTCTTTCTATGAGATCACCACTTCAACAAAGACCATTTCATCTGGACTGCTACCACCACCCTAATTAGCAGGGTGTCAGGTTGTATTCTAACTCTGTCAGTGGCTTTTCTTTTGTATTATTGCATGTATTTTGTTTTTTTTTCTTTTTCTAATAAATTGTATTTCTGACTTGGAGTCTCTCACTGGTTTTGCTTTCAAACCAGAACAATGGTCTTGTTTTCCATTCAGGAGGTGGGTGGGGTGGTTGGCTGGGTAGCCAAGCACGGGGCTGTGCTGCCTCTTTGAGATGCTGCACTACAAGCTGATCTGTGGTTAGCATTAATCCAGTTATAAATAAGAAATCCAGTTCTATAAACCAGCCTCTGGGCTGACTGACAGAGGTTTCAACCAGTAACAACTCTCCTAAAATGCAGGCATTTGACTGGGGCTCATTCAGGCATTCAGAGTCTGGGGGGCGTAGAGGCCACACCAATGACTGTGTGGCATCAGGAGTTTTTGAATTGCCAAAAAAGCTGTTCAGGAGCAATAAAACAGGCTGTTTGGCTGATGAACAGGGCAGGTCTGTCGTGTGTTAAGTCTCAGATATAGGAACATCATGGCATTGTTAGTGTTGGAAACACATAATCGCAGGATGATTATATGCAGGTGCTTTTATTGAAGAGCTCTGGGAGTCAGGAGTACAGACCCAAATCTGACTCTGACATGGATTTGAGATGGACATGTTTTTATACTCTTTCATTATATAACTACATGTTAATCATTGAACTCATATTGTTCCATTGTATACATTGATTTTACCCAAGCATGAATCTTATTAAAAAAAAACCAAAGCCCCCCCCCAAACATTGCTTCTCATGATTCTTGTTGCGATTATGCAGTTTCGCATGATTCTTATTATGATTAAACAATATTCCATTACCAAACAATCATTATGTCTATCATATGATGCTTACACAGGTGTAGTTTCACATGACCTAGTAAAACAAAGCTCAACCTTCGTTCCCAGGGCCTACATAGTTCTGGTTCCCTTTCTCAGGCCTACCCAGGCCCAACCTTTCCTTTCACCCCCCTGAATCTATTCCCATGATTTTAGAAACATTTTTAACCCCATGCTATCAGTATCACGAGGTGACATAGATAGGAACTGACAAACATCTGAGTCCAAACAAGAAACAGCACCTCGTGATTTAATGCCCAGCTTGGCATTCAGAAAAGCAGCAAAGGCTCCATCAGGGAGCAGAGAGGGAGAGGGACCCACAGGCCTGGCTTTGCCCCTTGTCCCTGGCCTTGCCCACACCTCACGGGCGGAGCAGTGACAGGGCTCAGCCCTTGAGGATGGGCAGATGAAGTGGGTAAATTTCCCCTGCAGGATCTGCTTTGTGCCGTGCAGTTATGAGCATAAACTCATTTGTAAGCAATACCTCAGTTTCACTGGGCATGGTCTCATGGATGCTTTGGGGTTAATTTTTCCTCTTCTGCCCTGCTATTCATCAGTGGCTACCAAACCATGAACCAGTCTTTTTTTAAAATACTTTTTTAAAAATTAGCCTTTCTGATCATCTCCTTTCAACCATTAAGGCTTTTTTTGTTAGGGTTTTGGTTTTTTGTTGTGTTTTTTTTTTTTTTGGTTTTTTTTTTCATGAGTTATACTTTATGAGACTAGTCAGTTCATAGATATTTTTTTTTTTTGGTTGCCATCTCAAGTGTGTAACTTCTATAATTCCAGTAGTATCCTTCAGGCTGGAAGCTCAAGCAGGATGTGCATCTGAATGGGGAATTTTAGCCCTGTCTGCTTCACCTGTGCCAGCCTTTCAGCTGCTCCTGCATATGATTTTGAAGGAGCTCTGCTTTGCTGTGATCTGATTTGATTCTGAACCCTCAGCAGTTAATCCACCATGCAGTTGCACCTCCCAAATATCCTCTCTGTCCCCTAGCAGCCCCTCTCTGAAATGCTACATTGGCCTTGCAGGGACTGAGGTAAGAGAAGAAAGAGTTCTCCCAGTTAAAGGAGGAGAGATAAAGGTTTATTTTTTTTCTCCTTTTTTTTTTTTTTTTTAACTTAAGAATTTCTGTGAAGCAAATTTCTNGTGTTTAGTGCCTGTTTGCTCTGCTAGTGAAGAACAGTGTAAATACCAGAGCAAAGTCTCCCCTGTAAGGAAGGTGTGGGTGAGCCCCTCCTTGCCCTGGAGCTGCCTTGCTGTTGCTGTGGCAGCATCATTGGGAGCTGAATGTACAGCTGGTCTGGCACTACTGGAGCCTGTTACTGCAAAAATTGATCTTTTTTTGGTCCTAAAGTGCTTATTCTCAGGAACTTTACTGGCTGTGTGTGTGCGAAACAGGACAGTGAAATTTGCTGGGCAAACTGGGCTTTAACCATCATCTCTGCAGAGTCAAGGATTACTTATAGTCCTTGCCTTCATGGCCTGGTGAGCACAGCAGAGTTTGATAGAGACCAGATAAATTATGATGGATATAGCTGCACAATAATGGGCTGCTTGCATCTCTGCCAGTGTCATAGATCAAATTTGGTTCAGCGTTTCTGTGTTTTGACTACACTGAGATCCTGAAATTGTGTCTGCTAATTGTGACTTAAATGCTTGAACTCAGTGGAAGCTTGGTGGCTGACTGTGATTAATTGTCATATTTTAGTGCCGTTGGTGTTATGGACCATAAAGTTTGTTTCAACAAAATGCCAGTGAAAGTGAAATGTATTAAAAGACAAGAATGGTAAAAGGGTCTGGGCAGAGCACCAAGGTTGAGACTGGCATTTTTTTTCCTTACTTTGCTGCTGAGTAACTATAATGAATTTCCTAGGGTTTTTTGGTTGTTGTTTGGTTGGTTTTTTTTTGGTTGTTGTTTTGCTTTTTTTTGCAATTTTTTTTTTGTTTTTTTTGCTTCATCTATACCCAGCTCCTCAGGAGAGGGACTGTCTCTTCAAGCCCATCTGTGTGGTGCCTGGAGAAATGGGGCTGTGAATCCTGCAGTGTTCCTGGGGTAAGGTCATGGCAATTGACAAGCATGTCTGAAATGTGCTCCTGTCTCAGAGCACGCAGCGACTGAGGTGGGAGGAGAAACAGCTGAGGAAGTGTGGGAGACCCCTAATAAGAGTTCTGTGCCAGGATTGAGAGACAGATGGGATCTTTTTTGGCCTTCAGGTTGCTGTTTATTTTTTACCTTATCAAAAGTCCTGTGTGCTGTCTACACCAGACTTAGTGCATGAGAAGAAGACAGCAAAAAGGTCACAAGATGTGCAGTTTCAAGGTATTTTAAAGCTGTTTTGTCCAACTAACTCTTAAAACATACTTTATTTCTACTTTTCTACCAGTAACTAACTACCTGTCTAACACAACACCTGCACTTCGACCCTCCCCAGCCAATCCCACAGTGCCACCCACACTGCAGAAAATGGAGTGGATGAAGAAGAAGAAGGAGACAGGACAATGCCCAAAATCTTCCATCCTGTCCTCCATCTACCTCCATACTAAAAACCCAAAAGTCTAAATTTTTCACCCTGTGATAAACTGTACCACTATCTATTTTACACATTTGCAGATTCCACTCTACCACAAAGCCTTGGAAGTCCTCTCCATGGACAAAGGTTAAAAGCAGTGTTTTCCTGAGGATCAGGGCTTGTAAGGACAGGCAGGGAAATATTCCCTGTGCCCTGGGCTCCAACAAGGAAGGTCATGGATGAAACTGGGAGCCAAGCAAGATGGTGGTGGGACAGGTCACTGCCTGAGGCACCACTGGAACAAGAAAGACACGGGCACAGCTGTCCCCTAGGCAGGGACAGCTCTGCCAGGTGCTGAAGTGGTGACCAGTGCTTTCCTTGTGTCTGAAAACATAAGGACACCTGGCAGTGCCATGGTGAGCTCAGTGCAGCCTTTTGGGGAGCCCAGACTCTGTGACTTCTCTCTAATCTCTAATTTGGGTTGCCCAGCCTGACCTGCTGGCAGCCAAACCATAATCAGAGCCCATTCCTGCTGCTTCTTCGTGTATTAAACTCAAAATCTCTTCCTTGGGACACTGTGTCTCATTCTTTCAAGAGTTTTTCTTTCTTGGCAGTGAGACCACCTGCTCCGGGAGTTTGCTCCCCTGTGCTCCCCTGCAGTTTCCTGCTCTATCATGGGATGGATCAGGTCAAACACAACCCAACTGCCATGGTGTCTGTAGGTGGAAAGGGGGCTTAATTGCCTTTTTTAATTAAGAGGAGAGCATTTGAAGAACTCATTGATTTTACCAAATTTTGAGACTGCCTGTGGACTCCAGACCTCTTCAAAGACATCTCTCGGCACAATGTTTTAAAAGAGATTATTTCTATTTGATATCACTTATTTTGTTTGTCTAGTGCTAAAAACAGCAGGGACCAATATGGGAGATGGCTTCACCCTGGTTAATGTTCTGTGCTGTGTTTTTTGCTTGTGCTGAGCATGGGGATTACAGATACTGACTTTGTCCAACTGTGACAGAGATGGCTCTGGCTGTGCCATGGTTTGAGGAGATATTGATCAGAGAAAACTCCCTGGAGGGTACAGAGACTTGAAAGGAGAGACCTGGTGCTGCCTGAGATGTCCCAAATGCCCAAATGAGACAGAAGGGCACAGAGTTCCATAGGTCCTGTGTGCTTTGTGCCCACTGCAGGAGGTTCTCTCGTGTCCCAGTGCATCCCAGATTACCCAAGGTACCAATCTGGGTGGTTAAATTGTGCCTTTGTGTCTCTTCATCTTTTGTACCCCAGATGGAGGGGTCTGCATTTTGCTTCCCCTTTAGCAGTGTGGTAAGTGGACAGACCCACCAAAATCCATGTCCAGTGCTCACAAAATCAGCTTTTGTTTCATCACAGCCGAGTCCTCTCTCCTCTACCAGGGCAGCTTAGAGAGGCTTTCAAGGCACTTGAGACAGGCTCTTGCTGTGTGTCCTTTTGGAGGACACAAATTCCTAATTTGAGTGCAATCTCATCCCTTTGGTGCTGAGCAGAAAGCCATTAAGGATGTCAGAGACATATTCTAGCTGTAGGAAGTCCTTAGCACAAGATCTTAGACAGTTTGACCACTTAATCAATTCCTAAAAGCCTCTGTGTTTCTATTGTTGTATCTTTGCTCAGTTATTTTCACAGAATACTTTTTTAGGAGGAAATTGGCAATTAATTACAATAACAATGATGATGATGATTAACTGTAATAAGAATAGTGACAGAACAGAGCTTACCACCCACATAAAATGCCACCAAACCTAGATGAATGAAATCACTGCAGGAAATATATGAGTATTAAATTCATAAAGCAATTTCTTCCAGTGTTGTTACCACATCTTCTGGTGCAATCTGAGAAAATAGATGTTCACGTGGCAGCTATAAATATTTATCTGCACAAGGAGATTTCGCTCCCTTGCCTCCTGCTATTGGTTTTTCCATTGCCAGGAATTTTGTTGTTTTCCCCTCAAAGCTGAGCGTGAGAAGGCACCAGGTGCACAACTGCAGAGTTAAGAGATGGCGCTGGCTGAAATTAAATTCTCTCCTGTTGAATCCTGATGAACGTTCCTTATCTCCAGAGCCACTCCTGCAGAGAAATGTTTTTATAATCTATTTGGCCATTATGAGGAGTGAAAAGGGCTCGTGGGCCTGTTTCACCCTGGAGTAAAGGATGTGGAGATGTGCAGTGCCCTGCACGGGGTGCCCCAGATGCTGCTGCCTGGCTCTGAGCTCCTGGGTTAATGCAAACAGCATTATGTTCCCTAAAGGAGTTTTATAGTTAGAAAGAGTTATATGGTAATAAGAGTTATATAGATGCAATACACCTGGGGTGTATAAAAATGCTCAAATTGCAACCCTTTCAAAGAAGTTATCATCCTTGCAAGTGGCTATAAAGATGTGTGAGCAGGAGCTGAGGGCTGAAAGGAGGAAAAAAAGTCAGCTGAAGTTTTCTATTCCCACTTTCCCTGCCCCTTCCTGTGAAATTCAAAGTTATATCAAACCTATTGAAATAATTCAGAGCCCTGTATGATGGAGCAGTACCATCTTATGGGGAACCATAATCCTGGTAAGAAGCCATAACCATACAAATAACCCCCCTCACTCTCAAAATAAATGACCACAACAAAAAAAGAATCTATAAATGCAGCTCTACACACAACAATATTTCATTTTTCTTTTAAGAAACATGTCGGGAACCCTACTGATGTTGCATTAATTCATTTTATTACACATCTATTTATTTTCTAACCCTCTGAGGAAAGTAAAGTAAAAGAACGTGTCCCTGTACTTTTATGTTAAAAAAGTTGGTTTCCATTCCACTTCTGCTTTCACTCTGCAATCTATTCTTTTGAAAAGCATAGTAGATGAAAATATTTGCTTTATTTGAAATTTTCCTACTGGGAAATGATTTAAAGGTGACAGCCAAAAAAGATTTCATTGTAGAATGTAAATTCCTTTTGACAAAAACCTGTTTTCCAGCAGGAACAAACCAGTCACCCTCACTTCACATAGCAGTGGAGCCATGTAATCTTTCATGTGAAGTTAATTTCAGAGAGAAATTTCCTCAGCCATTCTGGAAGAATCAACATGGCAAGGCCTTCACAAAACCCCAAAGCAAGATTTTAATAGAAACAATTAGATAAGCATAAACCTTCTTCTCTTTTAACATTCAGGTGCATGCAAACCCCACTGATCTGCACAAGCAAGCTGGGAAATCTCCCTTCCAAAGGGCACAGGGATGGCAGCTGTGAAAAGAGAGTTATTTTTTCCCAGGGTAACTCAAATGAGTAATTTCAACTTAAGTTTGAGTAAAAAAAAAATAAATTAAAACAATTTATCACAATGATCTCCTTTTGAGGTGGGATTTTTATTGTACTTAAAACACATCCAAGGCACGTGGTGTCTGGCTTCCTGCTTTTCCTCATGGTTTTTAACCCAGTGACACAAATGAAAGATGGTTTCCAAATTCATAGGGACCTGTGGGAGGTGTTTTTACCAAGGAACAAGAGGCAGGGCAGCTGTAGATGTAAGGTGCTTGCAAAACTGGTTGCATGTATATTAATGTTAATTATTATGAATGAATTTTGTACAAACAGTAATAAAAGGTTAAAAAATGAAGTGAGTGCTGTTTTTTGTAAGAAGCAAGTCAGTTCCACTTCCTTCATGAAGTTACAGACATGTTTGCCAAGCTGATAGCTTTGAAACACACGAAATCATTTCAGGGGAGCTGTGCTTGCACAGCAACAAAGTAAGCAAAACTCGAGCTACCTATTTTTATTGCTGAAATCAAAGTCTCTTTCAGCACACTCAGAAGGCTGGCAGGCTGGATGGAAGATGAATGGCAGCCGTGGAGGAGCTGCTCCAGTGTTGTTCTTAAGAACCTTTTAGCTCCAAAGCAGCCAGAGCAATATCCATGAATTAACTGCTCGTGCTGGAACTCGCAGGAAATTCAGGCTACCACATCCCACTGATTTAGCATAACTACAGTCACGTTTGTGGCACAAAAACCTTGAGTTACAACATCATTTTTAACCTTGCTCATTGATTTCTAACTATGTCAAGCTGGAAGTGGTTGTCTTGTGAGCAAACAAAGAATTGTATATGTCAGATAGTTCCTGAGATAAAAACTGATTCCCAGCTTAACCAATGAATTAATCTCAAGGCTTTTTACCCTACTGCCTTATCAAGAGGAGCCCAAATGACATTTGTTGAGGGTAAGTCATTTGTACATCTCTGTCCATACTGATCACCTGAGCTTGCTTCTCCTGCAACTCCTGATACAATTCCTCAGAGGAAAGCCCTTCCAGGCTGGAAACTCACCAACCTTTAGGTGTATTTTAACACATCAGTGTTGAAATTTATCATCTGCTTTGCCTCTGGAAGGAGACAGAGGGCACAGAGCAGGATAGATGTGTGTGTAATCCTGGCTCTGGCTGCAGGACCACTGGCAGCAGCGTGGGGCTGTGAAATGCTGCTCAAACCTTGCAGCTCTCAGCACGCCAGTGTGAGCATTCAGTGGCATTTATCTGGGCCAAAACAAGTCGGATGTCTGTAAGATCAAGGTGGGGTTATCCCAGGAAAGGTCCTTGGTATTCCCAAAATTTACCTAGCTGTGCTTTCTGAGCCTAAGAGCTTTCACCTGAACTTCACAGGTGGGAGACTGAGGGGGGATTATTTTTTATGGTTTTGGAGAGCAGGCCCCTGCTCTCTTTTTGCTGCTTGTAGCTAGCCCACTTTCCTTCTCAGAAGCAGCAGTGATGATGGCTCTGGGTGGCAGTGTCACCTGCTCAAGCTGACACTTGGGGTTTTGGTATTGTAACCTGGAGCCTCCCTCTCTGCACTGAGTGCTTTGTGCATTGGTCAGGAGCACTGCCACAGATCTGACCAGAACATGAACAAAGCTGCCTGGATGGGGCAAGGGAAACTGCTCTTCCTTGCAGTTAGGTGTCTTTCTGTCTCAGGAAATTGAATTGGTTTGCAGAAGTGCCTTTCAGCACTTTGGAAAAATCCATCCTGCTGGCTCTTCCCTGGAGAGGGTCACTGAGCTGGAACTGAGTGGGGCTGAAGACAGAAACTGATGGCAAGGGGTCCTTGCAGTGGCCAAGGCTCAGCACCTCAGCCAGTGCTGCTGCTCCAAAGTCCTGTGATACAAAGGCTTGGACCAAAGAGACAAGAAATAAAAGATTTGCTCTTGGTCATGCTCTGCCCTGCCTCAGCAGACTGGGAACTGGAACCTCCCTGCTGGCATGTCTCAACAGGAAAGTCATTTGTGCCATCAGCTTCCTGGGCTCAGCCTTGGGCCTCTCCTCCCTTCTGCATCTGCTGCCAGGGCTTCCCAGCAGTGTCCCTGCAGCTCCATTCCAGCTGCAGCAGCTCCATCCAAGAGGCAGTGATGAGGAACACAGGCTGGACAGAGTTAGAAAATAAAGCAGGTATTTGTTGAAAGGCCTTCAAAGGATAAACCTTGGGCAGTGCAGGAGCCTGGAAGAGGCTACACCCAAAGTGGATAACAGTCATGAGTTTTTCAGACAGATAGAAATTTGGTCTGTTCATATATCAGGAGTTAATTGTCCAATTACAGCTTCAGGTAATGAAGTCACATTCCCTCAGTTTGCTCCCCCCAATTCACTTTTGTTTGTGCTTCTTGGGCCTGAGGCTGAGATGATGACCTTGGTTCCCATCTGGGAAAGGATTGTTTTGGCTAACCAAACTGAAGAGAACTTACTAGCACACAACGTGGAGTTCAGAGTTATTCACCAATGCAGTACAGGGTCTGAAAAATAGAAAAGATAAAGCTTAAGGCATCAGCAGGAACGAGGTTCCTGGGAAGAAGGAGGACACGTCTCTGGATAGGGAAAGCTTCCAAGGGGGAAGGTTGAACTTCCTTCCCCTTCTCCCCTTCTCGTTGGGCTGTGAGGAGGACCCACCTTGCCATAAATTCAACATGGCAAAGAGGCAAAAGGTCCCAGCCTCCTGTTTCTCTAATGCAGAGCAAACATAAAAAAAGATGGGTAGGGAAATGTGAAGGGAAAATTATGGTTTATGCCTGCTTGTATGCAATTTTCTTTTTCCTCTTCTAAACTGCACCTGATGTATTTTTATTGGACCAAGATGTAAAACCTGAATTTGATTGCAGCCATGATTTCTGACCCACTAAGTGTTACTGAGAATTATCTCTTGAGGCAGAGTAACTATTTAATACTGCAAATCCCTTGTGTTCGGTCATGAAAGCTGCCTACAGGGTCTAACATTTCTAAATTGAGTGATTATCTATTGGTAATTGCACTCTCTAGACAGACCTGGGGAACAGACATCTGGTTAGAAGAATGGCTCCATTTTTTTCTGCTTCCTTTTCTTTGGCTGCTTACTGCTAACGACAGCACTTCAGCTGATTCCAGGCTCTGAAAAATGTTGTAAAATCTGAAGGAGTCAGGGAAAAAAAAAATCACAAACAGCAGCTTCCCTTGGCAGAAATGTTGTTACCCCTGTCACTTCAAGGTGCTTTTATGCCACACAGCCAAGCTGAACAGAGGAGAAGTCCACACACCGAGGTCTGAAATCAAATTCAGGTTTTTTTCTTCACTGGATCTGCTAGGTTGGTGCTCTGTTATCTGGACACGCCTCATTTCCAGTACAAATCTTTGCAGGAAGAAATGTGTATGGCTTGATCTTTGCACCTTAACTCTATTTACTGAGTCTTGCCTCTTCATCTTGCAAACAGAAGTTAGGAACAGCCTTTACACCCCCCCACTGTGTTTATAATAACTCTGATTTCAGCAGGACAGAAATATGGATCTCAGAATGTGAACCAGGGCAGCGTGGCTCCTGTGGTAGCTGCTGACCACAGTGCAGAGTGGTGCCAAAAGCTGTTGTATGAAAGGGTAAATCTTCAGTAACTTATCTTCTAAATATATGTGGAAAATTTCAGACAGCTCCCGTAGACTTACCCGAGGCTTCAGCTAGAAGAGAATTTGCAAATTCCCTGCTAATTATCAAAGCTCAAGTACTTTTCAGTGGCTGTGGTGATTCTGCTTAGAGATCTAAATACTTTCATGGCCTAACTTAATGCATAGAAAATCTGTAACTAATATGCATGTGGCTCTGTGAGGTCAGTGTCTGAAGCTTTGTAGCCATTGAAGCTGTAATAACCTCACAGCTCCTGCTTGAGCCAGTATTTGGGGCATCACCAGCCCTGTTCCCTATGGGCACGATTATGGCAAGTGCCTTGAAGTTTAAGTCACCTTCTGAAGTTGTCACTGGAGTGATGCAGAGAGGGATGAAGGAACGCCAGGAGTGGTGTGGATAATGATGTTGCAGCTGGTGCTGCAGCAAGGGAAAATGCATTTTTCTCCCAAACGCAGTTTGGCTGGAGATATGCAAAGCATCAGAACCTGAATCAGGATCTGTGAACTGCTGGCTGTCCTTGGGATCCTGGAAAGCTGCATGCTGCTCTCTAACAAGGAATTCTCAGAAGGAACCAGCAAGGAACTCTCAGAACTCTGGGCTTGTAAGCCAAAGCTTAGAATTAAACACAGGGTTTGATCTGAGACCTTGGAAAAGTCTTCCAAACTTAGGTGCTAGAAGCAAGAATGTGGATTTATAGTTTAAAGCAGAGACATGTTAAGTAAGGGAAAGTTTAGAGTTTTAGAGTTTAAGATATAGAAAAAATAAAAGTAGTTACAAAGATAAACAAAGAGTTTAGGATGCAGTTCTTTAGGTTTGTGTGTCATAACATGATTGGCTAAGAGAGCTTACACTGTAGCATGGGTCCATAAGACAAAATATTTAAGGATTGGATAAAAAACATAAATATCCTTGTTGGCAGTGTTTCATTAGTCACTAAATCCTTAAAAGGTCTTGTAAGTGGGGGTCTTGTGACCTTCTGAACCATGGAGTAAAGATGTGAGCCCTACTCACCCTTCCTGTCTATGCAGAAGATAAGAAAAATAAATTGCATCATCTGAAAAACTCAGAGGTCCCATCTGTAACCCATTCAAAATTCCTTCAAAAATCCCCATATTCATGCTCTAAAGGGATCCTAACAGAGTGTGAAAATCCACTCTGTGGAACCTCTTAAACTCCCACTGCAGTGGCCTTTCCCTGCCACTAGGTCTTGCAGGTCACCTGCTTCTCCCTCCATGACACAGGACCTTTCTTTATCTCTCCAAGGTGACCTTTGAGACAGGGAGCTGCTTCCACAGGACCAGTGAAGAGGTGGTTGTGTGGTGCTGCACTTCTGAATTTCAGCACGACAGTGTTTGGCATGCAGATACAAATTAAAGGATGAGAAACAGGTGTTTGGATCAGGAAAAGGCTTTCAATTATGAAGAACATTCTTGCTGACTGGTTGTTCTGTGGTTAAATGGGTCTGTCATCGTGCTCCTGAGCTCTGTAAATAAACAACACCCAAACATTCAGTATTAATTAGAACTGTTACATAGGCATATGCTAATATTGAAGCACCATGACATGTTCACAGATTGCACAGCTGGAAATAATGGTGAGTTTTTAAGAAACACCATCCCAGCTAGAATTGTCTGTGGGAAAAAAGAAACCCAACAAAACATCAGCAACCCCAAAAACCCTGAGGTGGCAAATGTCCATGGATAGAAGCTGATCTGTAGAAGTTGGTCAGCAAGCAGTTCCTTGGCCTGATGGCAGAGTGTGCCCAGCCAGTGAGCTCTGTGTCCCAAAGCAGATGGCTCACTTGGGTCCTGTCACTGTCACCACAGAGAAGAGAGCAGTGTCCTCACCCTTTGTGCAGAGACTTCTTGGCCTTGAGCTGCCTGAGTCTCCCCTGGGTGTTTCCAACCTTGCTCCTTCTAGCTCTCACATCTTAGCCTTGAGACCTTCTCTACTATGATGGGAAGGAAATCATCATCTGTGTTTTAGGATCTGTGAGGATTCAAAACCTGTGGGGGGAGGAAGGGGGAAATGTGTGGACATATATCTCCAGACTTAATCCTCCAGCTGAAATTCAGTTATTAGTGAAAAACCCCAAAATATTCTGGGAGCTGAAGTCAGAATTATTAGTAAATGACTAATGGTTTACCTTTTAATCACTCTGTACTTTGTTCCAAGGAGCTTTGCTGAAGTGGCTGAAGCCTGCAGAGATGGATGAGGAGCAGAATCAGTCAGCAGTGGGTCACAGCCCACCTGTGGGGAGAAGCAGCAGCCCCTGAATTGTAGGGACTTACAGAAGGACTTGAGTAATCACACTGTGGGACTGAGCTAAAGGGGAGTGGGAAGGGTTGTCAGCCTTCCAGGACCCTCACCAGGGTAAATGGCTGCAACAGCCTGAGTTTTTCCTTAAACAGGAGGTTATTAGAAGGGCAATTATTATGGCAGGCTGATTCCTTGGCCCTTTTCAGGGTGGTCTGCTGAGAGCTGGCATCTTGTTTTTCCCTTTACAGATGGAGTTCCAAGCACGTGAACCCGTGGCTCAGATGGCCGAGGGTGGCAGAGCTGGCACAGCTAAATCTGAATTTCTTCTCAGGCAGTGCAACCACAAGGCACAACCCACAGAGCATCAGCAGCGAGCCTGAGCAGCCTGGTTGATGTTGTGGCATGTCCCTGGATTAGGTGGGCTGGTGACTTATTTGTGGTGTCATCTTGGTGTGTGTTTGACTGCTGTAATCTGGGAGCGTGGAGCTGATTCAGCCTCTCTGTCCCTGCCTCTAAAACAAACACTTTCATGCTGTCTGAGACTCCTTCCAATTCCTCCCCACAGCACATCATTCTCCTCCTTGGCAGCCTTGTGCAAGCTAAGGACTGAGAGGAAGCAAAAACCTGTCTAGCAAAGACAAATAAATGAACAGTGCACACGAAAGCAGCTTGCCTTGAAACTTAAATTGGTTGCTAACTTTCTTCTGGTTTTGGCAAGGAAACAGATTATTTCCAGTGCCTCAGCCTTAGGAGCTTGGCTGATTTTCAGTATTTGACTAGGGCTTCAATGTTGGGAATTTAATTGTCTTCAGCACCTGCAAAGGCAAAGCTAATAATTACTGAAGTTTCAGGGTAAAGTTAGATCCTGTTTGGTTTGTTAATTGAATATTTAGCCTGACTTCCTAAGGAGGCAAAGCTTGCTGGCTGTTTGTATAGGTCTTGCCATTAAATTTTAAACCAAAAATTGAGTAGGAATGATACCTGAAAGGCACAAGAAGTGTCCAGTTAGAGATGAGAACTCATTCCTAGTCCCCAGAACAGGAGAAGAAAAGGCAGTGTGAGGGCTTTGAGTATTCCTGGGCAAATTCACATGGAATTACACTGCCTGAGGTCCTATCCACAAGAGAGCCTGACTTTGCACCATGTCTGTTTGCATTTTAGGACTTTTCATGAGCCATTTCAGCTGCAAGGCTGAATGATTTTGATCCTTGTCATGGCAAATATCTCATGCGTCTCATGTGAGGGCTGAGGGGTCAGATCATCTTCTTCCTGTTCATTAAATTAAAAGAAATATCTTGCCTGGCTTTTTTGCATGCATTAGGCAATGGTATCTTGTGAGACAGAGATAGTAATGTGGAAGAATAGCACTAGAACCAAAGACACACCTACTTGCAATTTTTCCTACCTCTTGCAACAAAAAAAATCCTCTGAAAATGGTCAATATTGAGCTAAGAAGAAATCAATTCCCACAAGTAATAAATGCCAGACACTCAGCTCACCAGGGCCTTTACAGTTTGTTTCTATTCACATTGATATCTGCAGGGTGCTGGGCTGTTCTGCAGGAATCAGGATGAAAGGGTCAGATGGAATGAAAGTTGATTATAGCCAATTCAGGACATTTAGAAGAAAAATCCTTACAGGTTCTTCTGAGCAGGGTCACACAAAGTGTAGTGGGTTCAGTTGCTTTTATTCTTGTGAACGTGGTCCTGAATCAACAAAGAATTATGCATGCACCTGGCTTTGCAAGCAGAATAAATTTCCACTGCCTGTGCATTTAGAGCTCATTAGCCTTCAGGGGGACTCTGCCCAGAGCTTTGAGTTAATCTCATGTCACTGAAGATCTTCAGAAATGGGTCTGAGGGTGGCTGCAACAGTGAGCTGTGCTGAAAGTCCCCCTCCTTCAACTCCTTCTCCTGCAGAATCTTTGAGCATCTTTTGAGATCTTCTTTGAGCACCTTTAGAGGAGGAGAGGTGCACGTATCTCACCTCATGGCATGGCTGTTCAGTCCATCCAGAGTCATCTTTCTCCTTCCAGTAAAGAGATGCCAGTGAAATGCTTCATTGGGAGTAGATTCTGGATCTGTGGTAGGAGGTAAAGCAGTAAGAAAGGCAGTCATTGAGGTTTGGGGGGTCTGCAAAGCAGAAATATCTTCTAAAGAGTTGCTCAGGGTGCTGAACCCAGCAAGTTGCCTTGGTCTCTGTGTGATCCATCCCAGAATAGCTGGGAGCAATGACTGCAGAGGCACTTAGCAGTCAAAGGGTCTTGATGCATTGATTTCGTGCTCTGTAATGTCAGTCCAAGCCTTGCAGGTAGACTAGGCTCAGCCTTGGGGTTTATTTTTCACTCCTCCTACCCCTGTCAAAAGCCTATGGGTGACTCTTGAGAGGCAGGAGAGTTTGGTGCCAAACTCCACAGTTTGCAATTCCAGCATTAACTTCCCCAGAAATACCAATCTACCTGCAGCTGCTCTGGGTGGGTCATGTTTAGGTGAGAGGAGGCTGATGTGGAATGCTCTGCAGGTCCTGACACAGAGCAGAGGGGAGAGTGAGCTCTCCTTCTTCCTGAGCAGGAGCAGTGATCCCACACTTCTCTTTCCTTTGGCTCACCCCCTGTGAGGGTGCAGGCAGCAGAGCTTCCAACCCGTGCCAGGCACTGAGAGAAAGAAGGAAGGGACCCCAGATAAATGAGTCTGTGTGCCTCTCTGGGGACAAATTAAATCAAATAAATATGTGAGGGTGTGATCCAAAGCTGCCAATTGCCAGTTGTCCTTAAATTACCATCACTTTATTATTTTCTGAGATAAAGCTGTGTTTTGATAGTTGGTGTGATGAGCTCCATGTCCTGTGCTGAATCAGGACTGGACTGACAGATCACCCACTTTGAGAACACATTTTGCACGTTTTGATGGTTGTGGCTCTGTGAACCTCCCAGTAAAATCTGCTGCAGAAAGTCTTTGGCCTTAATGTCTGCACAGAACAAATTCTGGTTCAGCGCAGATTTAAGGAAAAAAACTTCGAAGTTCAGATAGAATCCAGATATTCCTTCTAAACAAATCCAGTTATCACGAGCAGACAAACCACCACTTCCTTTTGATTGTAGCAATTAATAACTCAAACCCTTTGTGAGTTTAGGATTAATGTCAGGATTAACACCAGCTCAGAGCACAGGAATTTCGATACTGCATTGTAATTAGCCCGTGTGAGCAGCAGAGGGTACTGTATTACACAGAAAAACTCCCATCTGGCTCCCAGAAGCTGTTTGGGAATGTTTTCCAGGAAAGCAGATTGCTAGGAAGCATTCAAAACCCCTCTCTGCTGCAGTCCTGCGTGGAAGGGCTGCTGTGTGCAAGCCTTGGCTGCTGCGTTGTTTAAAGATGATTTAAAAGTGATATTTGTTTGGGTGCAGGGGCTTTGTCTGTCTTCAAACTTCTGCACTGCAGCAAGGTCTGATGCTGGATTTGAAGTTTGATTTCCAGGTGTCCAGGCACAGGATTTCCAGGATGGCATCTCAGCTGTGTCCCCTCACAGCTGGGGAGAGCTTGAACATGCCCTGTGCTCCTGTCACACAATTTAATTTGTAGCCCACCCAGAGGTCACCAGGGTCACTCAGTCTGGGTCACCAGGGCCGTGGAGCTCTCACAAAATCACAGAATCAGTAAAGCTGGAAAAGACCTCTAACACTGAGTGCAGCCATTAGCCCAGCACCACAGTGTTCACCACCAGACCATGACCCCAAATGCCACAGTTAAACATCCTCTGAACACTTCCAGGGATGGTGATCCCAACCACTGCCCTGGCCAGCCTGTTCCAGTGCCTGGCAGCCCTTTCAGTAGAAGAAATTTTTCTTATATCCAGTCTAAACCTCCTCTGGAGCAACTTGTGGCCATTTCCTCTCCTCCTGTCACTTGTCACCTGGGAAAACAAACTGATCCCCCTGGCTACAGCCCCCTGTCAGGGAGCAATATGATTCCCCTTGAGTCTCTTCCTCCAGCTTCTTCAGCTGCTCCTCATCAGACCTGTGCTTCAGACCCTTCACAAGCCCTGTTCCCTTCTCTGGATGTGAGAAAATCCAGTGTAAAAGTAGCTTTAAAAGGTCCTGCCCTGTGGGGGTTCAGCAGACATCTGGGTGCAGCCTGGGTTAAATTCAGTGAGGAGTATCCGTGTGCCACCCTCTTCCCTCCTCCCACCTTCTGAGGTGATTGCTCTGGCTCTGGAGAGCAAACCTGTGCCTTCCCAAGCTGCCCCTGCTTTTCCAAGAGTATTTGAAGAATTAAAGTGGTGTTTAAAGCCTCGTCGTGCTGCTGTTTCACCCCTGCACCTCTCGAGGCTCAGGATAAATTGTAGTGGTCTCAGTGAAGAACATCTCACCTTGTCACCCCAGTGCCTCTGGAAAGGAGAGCTCCAAACAGGTCGTCAGTGACTGCAAAATTTCTCTGCCTCTCTTGTAACTTAAGAGAAGGAAATTTGGTGACTGGTGCTGAGGGAAGCTGCTAGAGAACAGCTGTGCTCTTTGAGATAATACACATTTATTTGCACATTAATATTTACAGATGCATGTGAGAGTTTTGCTTTTTTTTTTTTTTCTTTTTTTTGCAAGGAAGTCCTTGTATAACAAACACTAAATGGAGTGTTTTTTAGGATTTTTTTAGGGGTGCTGGGAAGGACTATCATCACTTTCTCTCTTTCATTGATGCATCACAGGAAATATCCCACTGGGAGACATCCCTAGGCAGGATGGTCTTCCTTGCATCTCCTTTTATATGAATGAAGTCAATGACCAAGCTGTTCTTGACCTTTCTGGTTTCCTCTGGAAGATCTGAATGCTAATTTAAAAACTTCAGAAAAAGAAGATCTTAGGAATTACCTCTATCCCCCTTACTCAGAGACAGCTTAAATATGGACAAAATGGCATTTTGCAATACTGTTTAATTAGAAACCCTTGCCAATATCTTCTGGCAGTGACATGGAAAGGAAGTCAAAAGGAAAAGGAAGTCAAAAGGAAAAGGAAGCCAAAAGAAGTTAAGGGATGTTAAGGTGGATGTGGGAGATGGGATGTACAAGCCCTGGAGCCCTTTCTAGGCAGCCACCTGTGCCTGGGTGGGTTGTGCTCAGTTAGAACCATGGTTCTCCCTGCTGCTGGCACAGAAATGCAAAATAACATGATCTTTTTGTCTTAATAGAGTGGATTTGTCTCTCCCATTTCCTAATGAGGTTCCTGAACTCCCGCCAAGATGCTCATAACAAGAAATGTTATGAAGCCCATTTCCTAAATGGTTTGGGGTTTAATTTGGTCCTTATGGCCCTGGATAATTTAAAGACTTTTGATCTGCTTAATCACAGTTATTTGTTTTATGGTCTGAGGCCTTTGGGTCTTACAACAGTCATTCATCCATTTCTTGTGCTGAAACTCTGCTTTCTGTCCTTAATCATCATCTTGGTGATAAAGGTGATTTATAACTTTGCTTTTCCCTGTTCAGAGGGGGATATGACAGCTACAATCCCTCAGGTGTACTGCACCCTCCATCAAGCAAACCATTAATTCTAGCACAGCAAAGGTGTCAGCCTAACTGGTTTGGAGGTCCTGCAACACGGGTATCTCCCCTTAGATAAATGAAGTCAATTAAATCTCCCATTAAGATCTCCTGCTTCCACAGATGGTCTTTCTTTTTCTCATATGATAATCATATTAAAATTGCATGCAGAGCCATTTGTACATTTTAGCATTAACGTTTGCTGCTCCAAATCAGCTGGGGGAAGAGGGAATTGTCACAGTTTTCATCAGCCTCTTCTGCTGTCACTGTAATCCTTCCAAAGGGACCCGCTGCAGCCCGAGCAATCAGCAGCTAGAATTTGTTTGCATGGGCAGGTGAGAAAAGTAAAACAGAATCCAGGACTTTCCTGGGACTCACTGTAAAGTGGAAACATGTTTCCTGAGAAATTATTTCTGAATGAAATGAACAGGGCCAGGGGGTGCCCTGCCCAGCTGGCTCTTCTCAGGTCCTGTTGAGCCAATACTTCCAGCGATGGAGAAAAGCAAATTTGAGCCTTGGAGTTCTCTGCTGCCCTCAAATCTGGGACTAGGCAGTGCTGAGTGCCCTCAGTTTTCAGTTGTTATGATGACAGCATTGGCAGTGTTGGAGGACACAGCAGAATGAGGTTGGAATTGGTCTCGTGTGTCAAGCTGTCTGTAATAAAAACCAGCACCTCATACCCTCCTCTCAGAGAGCACAAAGCTCTGTCTTTAAGAGTTTTTGGTTTTTTTTTTCTCTCTTCTTTAATCTCCAGCTGGGACTTGACTTAGTGGAAGTTGTTTCTAATTGCCAGTTTAAATATATTAATGGCCAATTTCCCAGCAATTTTTCTTTTTGTCAGTGTTTTCCTTCAGCTTCAGGGTGCTTTTCTCTGTCTCTTGTTATGAGCCAAGAGGAATTAGGTCCCCTCAGCTCTCTTTGCCAGGCAGGGGAAGCCTCATTTCAGAAGAATAATTTTTCATCCACATCTCATCCTCTCACCAGTTTTCTGCCACATTTCCCATTTCAGCCTCACCCTCTTCTAGCTATAGAATAATTTAATTCCTTTCTAAAATGGCTTTGCTGTACCTTTACCTGTGCCTGGAAACACATAGGTGCCCACTCTGAGATAGGAGAGGTCTTACCAAAGGGCTGGCAGGTGGATTTTGGGGTAGGTACAGCTCAGCTGACTGCAGCTCTGTGTAGTAGCTGTGCCTCCATCCCAGGTTTCCTGAACAAATCAAGTTCCTTGTGGAAGGACCTGTCTATTTTGTTGGCCATGAGGAACTTGGGTTTCACCCTTGCACACGCAAGGTCATCCATGGGCTCCTGAACTTGGCAGTTTGGGAAGAGGTAGAACAAATTCAGCTCTGCCTCTCACTCACAGTTCTCAGTGATTTCATTGTCTAAGAAGACATTCCATCTGTGGTACATCATATACATCATTCTAGTGGCTTTCTAGGACAGGAATGCCCTGGATTTACAGCTCAAGGGCAGAATCTTCGTCAAAACTTAATGAAGATTCAGTTTTAATTCTCATTTATTTTATTTTACAACATTTGCACACAATGAGCTTTGCTGCTTTAATGGAACATTTCTTATTATACACCTGTCAAGTCTGCTACAAAAAGAACACTGATTATTTTTTCAGTGCATGCCAAGGGGATTTAATTAATTTTTTGTCATCACCTACCTATAGTTTATGCCACAGCTTTCACAGCAACAAGACTGGAGGGTATTCCCTTTGCACTGGACCACTTGCAGCAGAAAGGGCTGCACAGTAAGAATATTTTGGTGGCAACCACAACATCTCTTTTGGTGCTGGGTGTTCAATAACTTTTTTTTGTGAACTAGTATGAGACTAGAAACAAAGAAACTCAGATCTTGTGGTATTCCATTATACCCTGGGGCAGTTTCACAGCTCTGAGTCACTTTCCTCATTTGTGAAAGGAGAACATCATGGAAATTCACTAAGGTGCTAAAATTGATTTGTATAAAACCAAGCAATATGGAGGCAACACTTCAGCTTCTTCTGAAGGGGCTCCCACTAAGTCCTGTGCAACAGAAGTGTGGTGAAATTTAATACAAAACAACAAGCCATGACTCTGCAGCAGTTTGGGACAGAGAAGGAGGAAGGGTTCAGAGGACTGAGTGTGGTGCCTGTTTTCTGTGTGCAGTGAACAGGGAAAAGGATGCAGCTGGAAATGATGTCCATAAACACCTGTTCATGGGTGACAAGTCATGGGAAATGTCCAAGTCCTGTCTGAGCCCATAAAGATCTCCCTGACCTTGGTATCCACCTGCAGTTTTTAGCGAGATTTTCTGGACAAAATCATACCTCTCATCTTTTAATTTTATTTTTTATTTAAACCATAGAAAACTGGCCATTTATTCATTAAAAAAGACAGCAGGTACCAGTGATATCTGCCTGTTTATGAGAGCCTAATAAGAGTTTTGGTCCAGAAGTAGTATATTGTTTTGTGGTCATTTCCTTTTTAGCCTCAGGGGTTGGAACTTGCACTTGCTTTGCTTCCCAAGCCCCTGGCAGAGTGAGTTTGAGCCCACAGTTGTGGTGTGTCACCTGAGCCCTGGTGGGTGAGAGGACATGGGTGGGACAGATTTCAGGTCAGCTGAGTTTTCCTCCTCATATCCTGGAGCCTGGATGTGGTGCATGGCTGATGTGCAGTGGGAGTCACTGTCAGACCTTCTGCTGGCTTCAGGGGCTCTTCAGGTGGAGCTTCTTGAGAGAAACGAAGGCTTGACCTGACTGACAGCACAGGCTCTGGAAGATGTCTCAATTCATGAACTGTAGGTTTTAAACAGCCCCTCACAACTTCCCTGCACAGGGGTGACTCTAGTGCAGCCCACAGTTCTTTGAGCTGCACAAAGTAAAAACCTAAAAATCTCAGAAATGGCTTTTGGTTGAGAACTGGATCAATACAAGTTAGGGCTTTGCAATACAATTGAGCACCTGGCTGCTCACAAAATGCTGCTACTGTGATGACAAATAATAATAATAATAATGACAGCCATCATCATTATGGCTTTTGGTAGAAGGATTTAATGGGGAGTGAGTTGAAGAACTTAAATGTCAATAAAGTTGCTGTGGTTTCAGAAAAGCTGAAATTCTGCCTTCCAAAGGTAAAGTGGCCAGTGTTAATTTGGCTCTCAGCATTAGAATGAGCTTCTAAGGTGAGGACAGCCTTCCTCAGCTGTCAGAGTGGATCTCAGGTGGTTGGCATGCCCAGCCTCTCAGCTGCTGGTTTTTAGGGAGCCTGCCTGGGCAGTGCTGTGCTTTCCTGGCTTCCCCCTCTCCCTGCTGTGCCCTGTCACTATTACAGTAAGAGAACGACACAGACTCCAAGGCTGGGTATTCAGGAAGAATTTCACTTTATCCCAAAATTCTCTGCTTTCATACACTACTCCAATCCAACTGGACCAGATTGGTTAACTAATCAATACATTATACCTGGTTGGCTGGCCAGCCCAACACCCTTCAGTAAACTATCTTAGAAAGAAAAGAAAAAAGGCAGAAAGAAGGGAAAAACAGCACGTGCCTATTGTTGTAAGAACAGGTTATCATTATTTTGGCTAGGACTTCTTGGAGTCTCAAGCTGACCCTGAAAAAGGCAGTTTTCTCACTCCCTGACCAAGGTTGTGTGTCCTGCTGCATGCCAGGCTAATGCTGTAAATTACACCTTGGTGTAATTGCTCAGAAAAGCCTCATCAAGCCACAGGTCCCTGCAAATGAGACCAGAATGCCTGCTCAGGTGGCACGTCAGTCAATGACTGTCAGGTCCATGCTGAAATCTCCCAGTGGATAGAAAAAAATAATTATTTGTACTTACAGTCTTACCTCCAGACCTTATTGTTTCTGTGTCTTATTTTCAGAGGGAGGAGGAGACAATTACCATATAAAGTGAGAGCTATTACCCACTGCTTAGTATTTGGTTATTCTTTTTCACTTGAAAATCAGAAAGAAAAATAACAGGGAAAAATAAAACCACAAAAAGCCAAATACACAAAAAACAAACTTGAAATCATGACCTGTTTGGGTAGGATGGGCTCTCTGTCCTATACTGACATTTTCCCTAGGCAAAGTCACCTCATAGAGTCAGGAGGCTCCTCAAAATGGTCATGGAGCTGCTCCTTTGTCAAGTAAATGACAGCTGGCAAAAAGCTAAAAGTGCTGCTGTTTTTGCTTTACTTGGGGTTGTGCTGGTCCCTAGAAAGCAGGGAGTGTATCAGGGCCAAAAGGAGAGGGGAATATCAGAATATTGTACCTGCAGTGAAGAAAATTCCACTCCAAAATGAACCAGGAGAACAGAAGTCTCTTATTGAAAATGATTTAGCAAGACTGAGAATCCTGTTCTGGTGGGGTGTGAGAGTGTGTGCCCAGTACAGGGTGGGACATCCTGGTGGTCTCCAAACCCACAGTTCCTGCCTTGACTCTGTTCAAGATCTTCCTCCTGTGGCTACACAAACACAAACACACATCATTCTCACCCTCAAAAACTAGACTTCCACTAGGTTTTGGCAGTAGGTTTCAAATTTATCCTTTTGGGAACAGGAGATTGGATAGTCTGAGCATGGATAGACAGGGGGGAAAATGAAAGTAGTCAGTATATTTCAATTTTGTAGAGATTTTCATCTGACAAAGACATGCAAAGCAATCTTTGCTTTCTCTTG
Organism: Irena cyanogastra; assembly: GCA_013397155.1. Taxonomy (NCBI): domain Eukaryota; kingdom Metazoa; phylum Chordata; class Aves; order Passeriformes; family Irenidae; genus Irena; species Irena cyanogastra. The sequence continues at coordinate 1,478 of VWZV01005695.1, read as the reverse complement.
CTCATTAAAGGGTTATGAGGGGATGTTGGTGTTAGGTGGGAGCATCCCCATGTTCCTCCACCCCTGTTCCCTCAGACACCCCAAGTCCCTCCTGATTATGGAAGAAAGGTGTGGATGCAATGGATCCCCCACTTTCCTCCTTTTCACCCTCATTCCTTCCCAAGTAACCAACCCACACATACTCACCTTTTTTCCCCCCAGTGGTCACAATTTTGCTGTGTCCATCCTGAAACTTGCTGGTTTCTGGTATTTTGCAATGTCATTTTTTGCAGCATTGCTGATTTATTTCCCCAGGTGCTGCTGCTGGCCTTGCTACACTTGGATCCCCAAAACATCCCTGGTGTTCCTGCCCAGGTACCCACCCAATCTGGCCACTCCTCACAGCACCATCTTCAGATTTATTGGTTTCTCACATTGTTGTTTAGCACATTCAGCACTTTCTTGTGTCATACCTAGCAGTTTTCCACATCCATCCAGTAATCCAGAGCTCAGCCAGAGCTTTGTCCTCCTCCTGCAGCCTCAGCACTCCACAGGGACCTGCTGGGCAGGGAGGCAGTATTGCATTGCTTCATTCACTTCAGTGCTGATCAATCTACTCTCTTTAGGCTTTCTTCATTAGAAAAGTTAACTATTTTAACTTATATTTTATCAAAACATAGCTTTTGGGGACTGAAAATCTTTTTGGGGGCTGAAAATCCTTCCCAATCTCTCCAAGAACATAGGCAGAAGGGAAGGCACATCCCCATTAGCCCTTGTCACCGACGTTGTTGCTTCACTGCTCAGGATCACATCTCTCTAACAAATCCTTTCCCTTATTTCTGGAGACTCATGCCTCACCTCTCTCCCTGGGAAACACTTGTGACAGGACACTTTGCCCTCCTCCTAATCCTATCTCACAGCAAGGAATAATTCAGTGTATTCTAGCGGCTGTGCTGGTGTTTGGCCAGGTCTGAAACCCACCACAAGAACTGAAATCCCTCTGGGAGAAGCTGCTCCTCTGGAAAGCAGCTCTGATTCTGGAGCTGGGCACCAGCGTTTGGCCAGGTCCCTCCCCATCCCCTGCTGTCCAGGATAATGCTGTGCAGCTCAGCCTTCTCCATTCTAAATGAGACTGAGCAGTGCCTTAGAAGGAGGCTTAGCTTGATCCAGTGCACATTTACTGGTTTGGATGTGATGAGAAGAGGAAGAACACCTAAAATTCTTCACTGACTCCTTACTTTGGCAGAAATACCAATCTGTAAAATTAAGAGCTGTTGAGTCATTACTTGCACATATTATTCAGTTCTTCTTCAGGGCTGATATTTTTTTTTTTTCTGGAGACAGGAGTGAAGGAATATATTGAAAAATTTTAATTATATTTTTCCCCATTACTTAATACAAATGGCTCTGTGACTTTCCTAGGGGCTGCTTGCCCTAGTCAGGAATACCTACATGTGGCAAATATTCAGGGATTAAGCTTTACAGCAAAAAAAAAAAAA
>VWZV01005694.1:0-11280 GCA_013397155.1 Irena cyanogastra | reverse complement strand
AAATAACTTTGTCATCTAAAGGTTTGATAAACAAAAATATGAGCAAGCAGCTCACAGAGGTTACAGGGATGAGATATTTGATATGTCTTTCAAAAACGGCTTCACTTTTTGCAAGACCTTTAAAATATGAACAACATAATTGAGATTATTTCTCCAAATTAATAAGGAAACTGACCACAGTATCAAAATTGTAATACTGTGTTACTAACCTTGTTTGATGCAGGTGAAGTCTATAATCCAGCTTTCATCCCATAGCATCTTTTGTTTCTGATATTGAAACCACTACAAAAGTAAAAAAAAACCCACATTCCTAATGTAGCCCTCCTCTCTTTGAAGGAATTGAATCAGAGATTATTTTTATAAAATATGAAGATTTTAAAGTATCCAAACTAAATCTGAAGTGTAAACATCCAGCATATGTAACATTTGAACATACAGTAACATTTGAACCAAAAGTATTAACAACAGGCTTAGAAGAAAACAAGCTAAGCATAAGCATCTAATGCTCATTAGCATCTAATGCATAAGCATCTAATAATTATACTAAAAACTGTACAGGCTATATTCCAGAACTAATTACATGTCATATTTTGCATTGTCTACAAACTCTCCACTACTGTCAATATTTATGATTTTACATTTCAGCCTAGACATCAGATGAGGGGTTTACATCATCTCATCTCAGGGAAGTGTCCTATGTTATGTAAGTACATGACAAGAACACACTTCATCCCAATCCCGAGATAAGGAGCAATGTATCTTATATCTTGGAATAGAATTAACCTATGACCTACAAATTAGGCCATATTATGTCAAATACTCTATCATAAAGAATATTAGGTAGGGATTCTGTGGCTACTTTGTAAAGAAGGCATTGAGCTAACAGCTGATTTTTGGTAGAGCTGACATACAAATCTAACATTTACAAAGTGTAAATACATGCTTTCAAATGAACACCAGATTAAATTATGCAGTTGTAATGACTTCAGTCAATGCCAAAATGTCAAATCAAAGCAGCATTTTACCATCATTATACCATTTTCTATAGTGTGAAATTTAGTATTAAGACTGATGGATTAATTGAAACAAGTAACAAAAGCCCAGAAAATGAACAACGAACAGGTTGTGGAGATTGTGTTGATCTATTGGTTGAAATTGTGACAAATATAGAGCTCACTGAATCAAAATTAAGTCATCCCATGTATTTCAAAAGGCTTCTGAGGAATGAAACCTACATTTTATCTTGCAAAGGTGTGATTGTACAAAGACATATTAGCAAGAAGTGAATACCAGGCTTGCTTCCTTTGACACTGATATCAAAGGAATCCTTTCTGCTACTCAAAGCATTAAAGAAGGCATTAGTTTCCCAGATGGTTCCTTTTACATTATATAAATTCCTCAATTAGATAAAATAATCTTTCCTATCTCATTACAGTGAAACCAATAAAATTTAAAAACCCCATGATACTGCTATTGAAGAAGTTAGCAGGAATATGTCTACAGAAATGAAAGAAGGAAAAAAACCAAATTGCTCTAAACACATAGAAAAAAACAGCAGAAATAATAGATTCATTTTGCTACAAGAACTTTAAATAAACATATGCAAGGCCAAGAATCTCCGTTGCTCTTTCTATAAAGCCAGTTATCTAAAACTGTCTGAACTTCTCATCTGTCCAATTGCGTATTTCTATCAGATCATGTGGTTTTACTGGACAGTTGCTATAAACTCATTGCCACAACCTCCTTGTGGATTATGAATGCTCAAATAGCTGTCAGCAGTGCTTCTGTTCCTAACTCACAAAGTCACACAGTAAGGCACAGAAAGACAAATAAATACAACATGATTCAGGCCTCCCTTAGAACCTCAATTTGTGAGCCATCAGCTTTTTCTACTCACTCCCTCTCCGTGCAGCTGCCTACCTCAGATGCTCACTGCAACTGCAGTGTAAGATGGACAGAGAAGGAATCCCTGAGGAAACAGGAGCCTGTAGTTTTACAGGATATATAGGCCAAAGTCTAAATAAATTACCTGTTGTGAACATAGCCAATACAATGACTATACAGCTGCCATGTTCACCTGCTAAACCTCTATTATGAAACTCAAAAATGCTTTTTTTTCCCTCACAAGGAAGCTCTAAAAGTTGTTTTCCCTTCTTTCTGCTTTTTTTCATAGCACACAGGTGCTGGAGGCAGAAGAAAATCTCTCCCTCTACTAAGAGAGAGTCCCACTCTGTCTAATAAAACTATGGAAGAGAAAGCAAATCAAAGAGTAGAGAACAGGTACTCACCATGACTGTCAAAATGAAGCCAGTGCAGACTAAACATATTGGTAAGGCAATTGCTATCCTAACATCAACAGGAAGAGGGCATTCCCCACAGTCTGCTGGACAGATAGAGCAGCCTTCTTCTTCCTCGCAAAAGCCATCTCCACAGACTGATTAGAAAACAAAAAAAATTAAGGCAGTTTCATCTATCCACAAGATTGTATTCAGATTTAAACATGTGGTCCTTGACCTGGAAACCTCAGAGTCCCAGAAAAAATAAATTTTGAAGAATTCAGAGATACCATCCCAGCAACTTAATGAACAATCTGAATTTCTGAAGTAATACAGGCTCTCTTTCATGAGATTAAATGTTAATTACATCTGAGCTTTTGACATGTTTTGTGTATAAATCACTTCATCACTATTGCATTTCTTATTATCCATACTTTTTTTTCTGAAACTCAAAGTTCTTCAAGGCCAAAATTTTATTTTGCATTCTTTGTTTTTAATCCAGGGTTTGTGATCCCAAGAAGCCAGGGATCCATCCTCTGCAGCAGCAGAAGTCACTGGGGACTGCAGAAAGAAATATTGCAACCCACAGTTCAAGTATTTCCTTTACTTTACTCCAAGGTCTTATATAAATTATCAGCAATATTACATGTAATTTAAAACAAAAGTCTTAAATAACAAAAGTCTTTCTCCCATGTCTTGAATGGTCTTTCAATTTTACCTCTGTGATTAAAATAATATCATGCTGTACTTCAGACATGAGAGGTGAGCTGAAGGTGTTATTTTGTCATTATGTAATTTTTTTTTAATAAAAAAAGCTAAAAAAAATCCACTGCTCAGTAATAATTCCGTTTCAGCCTCACTAATTCCAGTATAATACCAAGATAATAAAAGAAGTCACTTTCTGCCTCAGGGGTAGAGCTGCATTTTTAAAAATTTCTTCTCTGATATATTGTAAGTTTCCTGGAAAATTCAGCTGCAGTTGTTTTGAAATGAGTAGAAAATTCTATAGATAAATACTTCTATTCACACTGGAGTCGCTTTGCAGTTTTTTCCTTTTTTCTCTAACATTGGGAAATATATTCTCACACTTCCAGAAGAGTAGCTAACAAGAGTATTGTGATGACACTTTTGTTTTAGCCAATAACTTTCTTCAGGTTGTGTGTTGAATTTATTAAACAAGTCCACTTTCAAAATTTTACATCAATAAGAGAATTGCTACAGTCATTTCTGCTTCTTTCCATACAGGTATATTAAAGGAATGAAAGACTGATGCCCTTGGAAGCGATTTTGAATGTGAACAAGGAAACCAAAATGGATTTCTACCTTGCCAATACGTTTACGACTAGTGTGCTCTCCTTCAGAGGAAAAGTGTCCAGATTCTCAGGATGCTAGCTGGAGGAATATTCTCACATTCCCATGAATTGTAGACAAGCCTTGTAGTATTTGAAGCCATTGGTCATGGTATTTGACTTATTTGACAAGAGTGGGTTTCAACTGTTCTAGTTCTTTTTCAGACTTCAGTGTTATGTGAAGAAGAATTTCAGGAAGACATTTTTGTGTTTTCAAAGAAAGGCTGAGGTAGGTCTTGGTGACTATGCATGAATGATAAAAGCATTGAGATTTGCAGTCAATAAGCAAATTACCTCACATTTTCATTTGATATCATACCTACTGCAGGAAGGACTGTGGTTTTTGCTTCCAGAGCAGCTTGGATTCTCCCAACTCTGATGTGTGCGATGAGAGAAGTCACACCCACGTGAACTAAAACAACCTGCAAAACAAGTGAACAAACCAGCAAGCATCTAAACTTCACTTGCATTAACAAGAACTGAGCGACTGTGTATCCTTCAGAAGAATTTGTGCATTTTTTTTCAAAATAAGGAGAGACACGTCTTGTGAGAAAAACTGGTCTGATTCCCTTCCTGTCATGTCATCTTCTCACCAGGCAGGGCTATCAGCCCTGTGTACTCTGCCATGTATGCTTTCCTGCTATTTCTTTCAGGTAGAAGCTTCCTAATGGTCATATGAACCTGCATCACAGTCCAGCCAGCAGTGAAATGGATTCTTAGTGTGGACATCAAATGGACACATTATGCTATTTGTTTTCCTCCTATCCCCACTCCTTCCACTAACTACCTAAGGTGTAAAGGCGATACTTCCAAGTCAAGTTAGTTGGGAATTGATACTACTCAACTACAATCATAACTTAGATAATAACACATACATGTAAATGAAATGGGGAACATGTTCACAAACCGCATTAAATTACTAGCAAGCAAGCTCCAAAAAGAGCAAATCAGGTAAGTCCTATGTGCAATAAATATACTTTACCTTGGCAGTCCAGTTCCTTTGGCTCATTTTGCCAGCAGTAGACAAAGTGTGAGTAAATATCTGACCATCATCTGGGATCCATGGACCACATATTCCTCCTTTTGCCTTTAGCAGATATATTGGTTATGTCAGTATACTATAACACAATGAAAGTCCTAGCTCCTCCTGTCTTACTTTCTCAAAATTACTTACGTTCCCTAACAACAAATAAAGTTCTATTTTATAACCAAAGCTATCAAAATGGCAAAACACAAGCAACATTGTTATGTGACAAAATAACAGAGCAGCAATTGTTCCTATATTCAGTTAAGATCTCACATATATTGTTATTTCTTAAAATGTGAGCCTCAGTAGTGTACTCATAGAATGAGTGATCTTATGAAGCTGGTTTACTTTTTTGGATTTCCTGTGCTACAACCAGAACCAGAATTATATCCCACTTCTAATATTTTTCTCAAAGAGTTTTACTGAAGTGTCACTTTTGATACAGCAGCTTTTTTTCTCTTTTCTTTAATGAGGAAGGGAGACACTGCTTCAGGGCCTGTTTGCAGAGCATTTCTCAATAAAGCTATTAAGCTGTAAACCTTGTACAACTGCAAACACAGAGGATTAATTTTGGCTGTCCAAAGATTTTGAAGTTTTTTGTTTACATGAAAGGATTAAGCCTGTCTCCTAATTCCAGATAATTCTTCAGACATTTCTTTTGAAGGACTGTAAGTAATAGATCAAGCCAAAAGAAATGGAGCACATTAACCAAAACAAAATGTTTCAGAACACATCATGCTGAAAAAATAAAGCAATGAAAACCCAAACTCCTCTCAAACAATGGAAAAAACTTACTTTGAAGTGTATGTTCAATCTTATGCAGTGATATTCAACTGTATAACAATCAAATAGCTCAGAGCTCCTTTAAGCAGAAACATTCAGAGTACTATGAAGAAACCAAATTATGCATGTTGGTGAACATGCTTTTGCCATTTCCACACCATAATTTCAAGCATAACTAATTGTGAAAATAGAAGTAATAGAGAGATCACTACAGCAGTGGAGTGTTGAAGTTTTTTACTATGGTTCTAGACAAAAATTTTGACGTGATGGTTCCAGCAGGGATTCCTCTTTTAAACCAAAGTCCTGGTACCAGGTAAGGCTTTCAGGGAATCATTAATAGCACAAGTCCTTAAAATCAGACTGTCAAGAAGTAAACTAGAGCTGTTGTGGTGTCATTAGGCCTTCACACAGAAGGGTATATGAAACAGCTGCAAGATGTCTAGGCTAGGCTTCCTATTACACCACCTTTGATCACAAAGAATGTGTCACATTTCCAGACGGGAGATTAACTAGGAAAACTGGGCAGCTGCATGAAAGTATTTATGCAGAGTAAGGCTTACCTCATGGATTAAAAAAAAAAATAATAATAAAGGTGTTCCAAACTGCATTTTTAGATCAGAACTTTAAATAGTCATTCAAAGAGGGACAGGCCAAGAACACAGGCTAAGAATGGATCTTTCCTTCACTGCATGAACAAATTTTGTTATCCTGTATTTGGATTCTCTTTTTTTGCTCTGATACAACGAAGAAAAGCCATTCCATCTCTGGACACGGGCATATGGGCTTCAGTTCTACAAGTCAGCTGGTGAAACTCACCCCCCTCAACTCCAGTAATCCAAGCAAATTATTCACCCTGTCCCTATAAAACAGGGAGACTGGAATACATCCAACTGACAATTTGCCCTGCTTCTTTTCGAATGCAGTGAACTGTCTTTCTTTCTCTGTTGGCTGCACAGTGGTCCAAGTCAGGTAAACTCAGACAAATGAAACTGGTCCCACTAATGAGAGATTCTGAATACTGCCTTGCAGTCTCAGCATCCAGTGCAAAAAAAAATTCTAAAACTGACAGACATTGCTACAGTGGTTTTGTGAATATATAGTGAACTATATAAATTTGGCCTAATTGTAATCACAGAAATAATTCATGAACTTGAACCTGCTTATTACAATAACGTCTCATCTAGTAACAAAAACAGAGCACATGATGCCGCACCATCACACTAACCATGAAGGCCAAAGGACAGGAATGAATGTTGGCATGGTAGACACAGCAGTTGTCCCCATTTGCATCTTTCCATCTGGCAGGACATTCATGCTTCTCACAGAACTCCTTTGCAGCAGTAGCATTGCTAACCAAACAGGAGAGAGAGAAAAACTTTTACATCCATTCCTCATTCACAAAAATTGCAACAAACAGATGAGAACTTGTTCCTTATCCTACACAGAGAAATTAGCAAGAAAAACATATGCAGTGAAATAAACTCTGTTGAACCATTTCTTTCTTTCATTTGTCTTCTAGTTGAAATGCTCCTGGAGCACTGGAGATTGTTGTCAACTGGACCTCTGCCTACTGCCATGCACTAGGGACTTCTAGCAGATACTGTGCTGCAAGCAGGGACCAACCTCCTCTTCTCATTCCAGCCTGACTTCATGACCAGTGAGATTACTTGGCACTTCATGTGGCACAGACAAAGACACTATTATTCTACTTCCACTCTCAGATATATGTGTCCCTGGCTACTTCCAGTTTCAAAATTTTCAATCATAAACCTTCATCTATGCATGCAATTCATACAGACCATTTAGCTCCAGTCTTTGCTCCACAATCTAAACCGCCAAGGAAAATAAGTATATAATGGACAATAACACCAGATACAATTTCCCAAACCACAAATATAGAGTAGACTTTCTGAACAGACTGTTCTGCAAAACAACTTTAAAAAACTTATTCCTGAAAGATGAATGTATTCACCTCAAAATGTTTGGTGAAACACTGTTTCCTCAGTTACACTTCCAGTGGTTATCACCCTAATAAATTTGTCTGTAAGATAAAATTGTTTTCTGCAAACATGATTTACTCAGATACAGCCAGAATCAATTACAGTTCAACTGAAATGTTATGCACTTGTGTTGGATCTTTATAAAACAATTCCAGAACATAGGATTTATTTTTTGTTTTTTTCTTAATGAAAGAATTAGCCAATAATGTGTAGATCTAAGACAGTAGCGTTTGTTTATTATGAGAGGACTGTGTCTATTATGACAAATAAACAAAACCACAGAGGATTAGGTTAACATGGATTGTACTCATGACCAGATTTACAAGGGCATAAATATATTTGAAATATGAGATAAGCAAATATGTCAACCTCCAAAACACCTAAACAGATAAAATATTAACATTTATTAGCCTTTGAGTTCATACTGGAAGTTAAGAAGAATACTTAATTAAGCTGGTGTCTAATTCCATCTTGTACTTTTCTTTAAGGCTCCTTTTCAAAATTTATCTAGTATTCTGTATTTTTTATTCAATAACTTCATCATGACTTTATCCAATTGCGCCGATGTCCATACACTGACTTGCCAACCTCAGATATATTTAGGTCAGCCACTGTAACCTTTAGTTATCAACCAGATAACCTAGATAAAATGAGATGCAAATTTGATCCCTTTGAAAAACTGCAGCATAGATTTATCTCTCTTTTTATAAAATAATTGCCATCTGTCTCTATATTCAAGGTGTATATAAGTACACAAAAACCAGACTTTTCCAAATTCCTTACTGATTTGAGGGTGCAGGTCTCCCAGGGAAGACCAGAAAAATCAGGTTCATGCCAAGAAGTGAAAAAACTGCTTCATAGTTAAGTTCTCAGAACTATTAGCAGCCATACATTTCGGAAAATGTAATAAATTTTGAGTAGTTTTTAAACAAACTACATAGATGACCAATAAAAAAATCAACTTTTTGTGGTTGCAAATAGATTATGGATCATCTTTCAATATGAAATAAAATAACTCTGGATAACAGGTTTCATAAATTGAACTTTGCAACGTGAACACTCAGGCAGAGAAAAATGTTCCGTAAACATCTCTTACACACCAGCACAGAAAGTTGGGCCCCACCCTCTGTTCCAGGTATTCCTATATAGGGATGGAGAATTGCTACTTACAGACAAAAGTGTGAAATCAGAGTGTATTAGCCCTGGATTTATAGATCCAGATCTGTAGATTGGGAGTTGCACCCCTACATAATCTCTAACTGCTGATGTCCACAGTCACCAACACAGTGTGTGAGCTTTTGGAGTGATTTTAATCCCACAGAAATGAAGCAATGTTGACCACAGAATTAAATAGATTTAGGGCTGGACTAGCTCTTTTTCATATGCATGTTCTGCACTTGAATCATACTTATAATTGAAATGAGTATAAGATACAGAGAGCCTGTGACTCATGATTAAACTTCAGCTATAAATTCAATTTGTGGAGAAGGCAAGAACTGATGCTTAGAATTGGACTGTGACAGTAGTGACGTGCCCTGTCTCTGACCTAGCAGGCAAACATGATGGCTAGTCTGAGAGCAAAGGGAAAAACAGAAGGGCAAGGAGAAGCTGTGAGAGATCTCAAAAGATGGAAGGAAACAATGAATAACCCCAGAGTGCCTGTTCCAATTATATCACTGAATATGTACACAAAAAATCCTCATATACTCATGGTCATGACAGCATTTTTAGAAGTAATACCTGTGGGAAAGGATTCCATTTTGCACAGCATATTGATAAAAACTGTCTGAAGCAAAGACTGCATAGGTCACATTGAATGATTCCCCACTCACAGCTTTTTCTGGAGGCCTTTGCACCCATGTCATCTCCAGTCCTAGAAACAGCGGAATCGGGGATCAGAATATTTGCTGTACTTTTTTACTTAACAGATACATACAAATGTAAAACTTTCTCTGTAGTGATTTTCATCTATTCAAAGGATCATAGAGTTGTTTGGGTTGGAAGGCACCTTAAAGATCATCTAGTTTCTCCTCCTCTGCCATGGGTTGGGACACCTTCCAATAGACCCAGTTGCTCAAAGCCCCATCAAACCTGGCCTTGAACATTTTCAGAGATGGGGCACTCAGCTTCTCTGAGCAGCATGTTCCAGCGCTTCACAACTCTCTGAGTAACCCTCTCAGTATTCTTCAATTATTTTTTATGAGCCAAAAAGAGTCATGCACTTTAGTGGCTGTATTGGTAAACACAAATGCACATTAATTGAAGAGTTCTGACATTCAGACCAAGCAGTTGGAGAAATGCAATAAAAAATCTGCTCATCTTGTATAAACTAACTTTGTTTCCAGTATAGTTGCTTTCCTCTTTTGATCAGGCAATATCGCTCTTAATTCTCAGCTGCTTTCACTGAGACACACCTTATTATGGAAAAGACAGTTCTACCACACACAAAATTCAGTAAAAACCTTAAACTCATGAAGCAAAAATTATATATACTAATAATTACATATTTAAGAATGCATTCTCATGTGATGGAACCATATGGCATCTAGAAGAGAGGACAATGGAAGGAGTGCTATCAGACATCTGTCATTTTCCATTTTCAGAATTTTAACCAGCAAAGATGATTTACCCCCATCATGTCTCTTGTCCCTGGGTCTCCATATTACCTCCTCTGGGCTTGAAAATGAAGTGAGATAAAAGTTGGGAGAAGTTTTAAATCCATAAACTTAACCCCATCAAAATCTTCCACTGCACTCACCTACCTTTTTGCCTTTTGTTGGATGAAGGTTTTAATTTGCACCACATGACATTACTTACATAATGCAGCTATGTAAGTCAGTTTGTCAGGAAGTATTAAATTCCATCTGCAGAGGACTTGTAAACCTGCCTTACAAGACATTTCGTTTTTTTGTTCTTGTTGTTCAGTTATGACCTCTTTTGTTACTCATACTTGTTTTAACAAGTATGTTCTTTGCTTGCACTGTATTGAAACCACTATTTGCCTCCAATTTATTACCAGATTTAACTAGGCAAATTCTAAAATAACCTCAATTTCCCTTGATAATCTCCCTTGAAAAGTAAAAACTCGTTTTAATTGCTAACATTATGTGGAAAAGTATAATACAAAGATTTTAAAAAAATGCTAGTGTGACTTCTACTAAAAGGTAAGAGAGTTGAGCTTCAAAGAATATGTGAGAACGAAGACAAAAGGTCAGCACAAATTTCAGTTAAATTATTTTCTACTTCCTTGTAAAGGTCTCACAAAGGTAAACCAAGCTCTTCTTTCAATGACAGTTACTCCCACATATAAAAGCTTTGAAGATCTTTTGTTAATTCCACAGCAATGAGGCTACAGTACATGTGTTTTGCTTTGCTTCTAGCAATGTCCAGAAAATGGCAAAGAAAACCTACAAAGAAAGGCAGGATAGAGCTTAAAGTTCATTCTAAAACTGATTGTAATGGGTATACATTAATTAATGTACTCACGTTTGTCTCCCTTGTATTTAGTAAAAATAGCTTTAAACAAAGCATCTATAGTGATAAATAGCTGTTTCAATATTAAACCTGTTGGTTTAATATAATAATATAATAAATAGCTGTTTCAATAGTAAATTCATACAGAGATGAATTTAGTTGAAATTATCTAGAAAGTCTTTGACTTCATTGTTCCAACAGAATTAATTGAAGAATGTTTAACTGTAACATTGAGCTAAGAGTGTGACACACCAGTGTATTTCCTGGAGTGTTTTATTAGAACTACCTTCTGAGGTGTCCTTGTTTTTTTTCTAAAAACCCTATTGAACGCTTGTCTCTGGTCCTACGTTTTACAACAGAAACAAAGTGTT